>JAACJT020000062.1:1833510-1904816 GCA_009936485.2 Gymnarchus niloticus | reverse complement strand
CTCAAAGGCATCGATTCTTTGGCGCTCAGCCTTCCTCATGGTCCAGCTCTCACAGCCATACATTACTACTGGGAAAATCATAGCTTTAACAATACGGACCTTGGTCATTATTTGGGAGTGTATAAATGGTGTCCCAACCAGTTCGAGCTCCAGTACCACCTGTTCCAAACATACATGTCTGTTCCAGGCACCAAAGAGCCGACCGTGAGCCGCTATTTACTTACACGGTTTTGTAAATGATGCCAAGCCAGTTGAGGTAGACTGGACAGCCGTCGTTTTTACTGTCAGCAGGCCCAGTACATGGCTTACTTTGACGTAAACCGACCAGCTGCTGTCTCCTTCCAGGAATCACCACTGTGCTGACCATGACCACAATTAACACACACCTGCGGGAGACGTTGCCTAAGATCCCCTACGTGAAGGCCATAGACATGTACCTGATGGGCTGCTTTGTCTTCGTCTTCCTCGCTTTGCTGGAGTACGCCTTCGTCAACTACATCTTCTTCGGAAGAGGCCCACAGATGCAGAAGAAGCTAGCTGAGAAGGCAGAGAAGGCCAACAACGACCGGGCCAAATATGACAGAAACAAGGTAAGAGGTCCCTAAGTGGACGTGTGAGATTCCACCTGCAGATCATGGTGAGCTAGACAGCTTCCTACTGCCTCTGAATCTCGGGTGGCCTTAGCTACCTCAAAGGTCATCAGATCATCAGCCTTTCCCTTCCTTTTGGCGTTTTACAAAACAACATGAAAAGTCACGCAACGGAGAATTAAAAACTTGGTCAAAAACTTGTGTACTGGTGCTGGTAACCGGGTATTACCGTTACACTCTTGAGATGAAACGCTCAAAATAAATTTGCAGGGAGCCGAGCGTAAACCCAATAAAGTATGAAATCTGCATGCGACATCTTGCTATGCTGCAGTTTCTCTCTGGTTTCCAGAAGCCATGGTAGATATTATTTATATTAATTTCAGTTATTCTTACAGTCTCTGGTTAGAAGAAAGGCTGGGATATTGGAATATAAATGAAACCATTTATTTTATCCATCCTTTAATGAAAGCTTAGGTTAAGCTTATTTTTTTGTCTGGATTCCCATACGCAGTGGCAATAAGTGAATGTTTATATAACTATTGTAAAATCATTAGAGAATTCAAATCAAACTGTTGTGAAGTTGTGTCTGAAAGTTTTTTTGTGCCACTCTAACTACAAGCTAAAAAGCATTAAAAGCGTTTCTATTGGAATTGAAATTTGAAATGCTTCGTGTGATTCTGTGACACGGTAGGATGTTGACCTGTAAAGCCTGTCATCATTTTGTTTGTCTGCTGAAGGGCGAGAACTCACCAGTTACACTTATGTGTTTACCTTATAGATTTTACATATGAATTGCATACTGGAGGCCATCATGAAGTGAATCCAGAGATTAGTCTAGACTGCTGCTAACACACATGTATAAATGTGATGCCTGTCGACAGATGAAGGCTGGCCCCTGGGCTTGTTTTTATCAGGTCATTTGTATCCATGTGCATAGGAAAGACGTTAACTATTAACTGAACTTTTGGACATTTATGATAAGTCATAACGTTTTTCTTTTTTTTTTTTTCTTTAAAAAAAGCCTCGTGTTAAGTTGTCATGTCCTGAAGCCACATTTTAAGTTTCACGGTCATTAGAGTTTAGTGAATACTTTTATATAAAAATCGATAAATATGACATCACCTGATTATACGGTATATTTCGGGTGATGTAATGTTCCCCATATAGTTTTCTGTTCTCGGAGGCCTCAAGCACTGGATGGTTGCGTCATAGTTGTGTCTTTGCTGCCCTTGAAGTTACTCCCCTTGTTTTTTTCCCCGTCATAACGCAAAGGCACATCAGTCTTGTTGGCCGTGTTTCGTACATCTCGTCTCCTCACGTTATCTGTCATGACATCGTACTCTGGAGTCGAAAAAAGGGCTGTGATTGGCTTCCTAGGCTGTAGTCAGTGGCTTCACGAGCCAATCCTGGTAAGCTGCACCCACCTTGGTGATGTGGGTTTCTACCAATCACACTGGGGATGATCTAGTGTAAATCTAACCACAGGAAACTAGGTTAAACCTGTGTTTGATGCACCCAGTAACCCCACCCTGTTGTTGTCTAAGCTCTGCCCCCTCCCAGCACGAGTTGTTTTTAACAATGCCACGACCCTCAGCGGAACAGCGAGCGGATGGATGCTACCCACGGTGAAAATCCATCTCAGGCGGGCATCCGAACCTTGACGTCTACTTAGACTTTTAAATTATGCTCTGGATGAAATATGTACACCCAGCTGATTTATTATGCCATACTTTTTTTAAAGGGGTAACAGGGAATAATCAATGAATTGAATGTGCTGGCAGCTTCAGGAGATATGGTGGAAATATGTTTATAAAATTGTGTTCTTGAAGGCTCGTGTATAATTACGGCAGATGTGATTGGCGATGTGTCTCATACTACATTTTACTGGTGGACATCACTAAAGAAACTGTGCACTTTTAATTTGCAGACATGGACACTGTAGTCTCCATGTGTTAATACACATCTGTGTTTGTAACTGCAATGAACTGGACCAGTGCATGCTGTGTCCTTTTTTATTTTGAAGAGAAGCGCTGCCCTATTCAATCTCAATTTTTTCACCAGTGCCATGATTTTTCTAATTAAGCTCTCAGCAGTTTTCTGAAACAGCACTTTATTTTTGGTGGGATCTTTTTGGCTTTAATTTTGGTTATTTATCTTGGTTTGGCGAGGTCTGCACATTGGGCTTCCGCAGTTAATCTCCAGCCTTCGAGTTTAATGCATAAAGGATGCTTTTGTTTTATTCGGGCAAGGAAATGTGCGGAAAACAGGAAGTCTGGCCACGAAGGGCATTTGTTTAAGACGCTGTGCTGCTGCAGGTTCTATACCCTCCTTGGAAAGGACTGGTCACCTAGAATAGAGCGTTTGTCTGTCTTCCCAGAAGTGTTTGGTTGGCTGTCACCCAAAACGTTGCTCTAATCCACATGTGACTGGATTACAGCTCGCAGTTGTGAAGGTTCTGAAAACATTTTGACCCCCCACCATCCCAGCACTTCCCGTTTAGTCACTGAACACCACTTCTGCCTCCCTGTCCACAGGTCGACGCCCATGGAAACATCTTGCTAACGACCCTGGAGATCCACAATGAGGTGTCCGGCAACGAGGTGACGACCACGGCTGTGGATGGCAGGAACTCACTGGCAACGGCGCCGGCGACGTCTGACGGTTCGGGCGTGCAGTACAGGAAGGCGACCGCGCCGCGGCAGGGCCTGGAGCGCAATGCGCAGCCGAAGAAACCGCGACTGCGCAGACGATCCTCGCAGCTCAAGATCAAGATCCCCGACCTGACGGACGTGAACGCCATTGACCGCTGGTCGCGGATAATATTTCCCGCCACATTCTCCCTTTTCAATCTGATCTACTGGCTCTACTATGTGAACTAAATTGTGGGTCAAGACCATTCGGGCCTCCACCACAAACCCACGCCATTCTTAAAGACTGCGAGGGAGCTGTCTCCTCGCCTTTTTTGTCAACATTTTTTACTCGCAATGGGATTTCTGTGGATTGCAAAAAAAAAAAAAAAAACAATTTTGTAAAGATGTGGCATTTACTGATCGAGGGGCGATTTGTAAGCATCTCCAGGGAAGGTTCACTGTACACGAAATGTAATATCCCTCTGCAGATGTCGCATTACATGCAGCATATAGTACACAAATTTAAATTTTACAACAGATGACACAATAGTATATAGCTAAGGTGATTACGGCTCTGTACATAACTGGAGTCCAAAAGTGCAATACATAAAAATGACCTTTGAAAGAAAGTGACCCTTAAAAAATACTTGTTTACTTTCCCAAAACTAAAAGCAGTGATCAGATGGTCTTTATGCTAATGAACAATTTGTTGTACATAGCCTCGTTTTGGAACACATACATATGATTTCCCTGCTCATATCATATGTATACATATTTCAGTGCTAGATATGCATCTTGTGGGGCAAGCTACTCTCCACTTAAGTCGCAAAGCACTTCGGAATTTTTGCTTCCCGTGGTTTTTCAGCACAAATACCGTACTGTGGTGGGTGGGAGTAAGATTTATATGTAATTTGGCGTCAGTATAGACCCTGTACTCCGTGGACGAGTATCGGTGTATCGAGTATCGATCCGTCTAGCAACACCAAGCGTCTCCCTTCGTCACATGGCGGGTTTCGCGATTTTCAGACGACTAAGCAAAAAAATCGGGAAGTCTTGTGATGGCTGAAAGCGCTACTCGTGATTTGGAAAGTGCTTCTCCTTTCACCTCTTATGCAGAGATGAGCCATTTCGCCATGCTCACTATCTGGCTTAATATTAGAACAGTATTTGTTACTGTACTCACAGACCGCTACTACGCACCCCCACCTGAATTTTGAAGCATCCTGCTAGAAGCAGCGGACCAGTGCTGTACATAGCATGACATATTTACAGAAAAATATTAACATATAAGCACTACAATATGTCCAGAGCGTTTATTTTGAAAGCTCACGTTGCGTGTATATGCTGTGTGTACGCTTGTCATGTTCATCTAGTTGCTTCGCTTTATTTTTTTGTTTAGGTGGGTAATTATGTACCATCGATATGCTGTTTTTACTTCTGTGATGTGTAAAATGCATAACGATTTATCTCCTTTCTTCAGCTAGAAGATTGTATCCTTTTCTTGTATAAAACTTAAGTTTTTAAAGGTACAGTACGCTTGCTTAAGGATGCTGTTCATATTTTAATACAGCCTGTGACAAGTATGGGAATTCACCCCAATAGTCCACATGGGTTTTTTTTTATTATTTGTTTGTTCGTTTGTTTTGTCAATGTTTTGTTTGTCAGTCACAATACAGTGATCTGTGTCTCTAGAACTGGATGAAAACAAGCAGGAACCTGTGTTTTTTGTTTTTCTCTTACCAGCCAACCCAAGCAGGCTTTATCCTCTGCTAATATACACTTTCTTTGGTAGTGCTTTTCCAGAATGTATTGTTTACATGAACTAATATTTGTGTTTATTTACCTCTGATGCCACAGGGATGCCCCTATAACTGCCCTAAGCTGCTGTATCATTTGTGTCTGTCCATAGGTTAAAATTTACACCAAAACAAAGAAAAACATAGGATACTCGACTGATTTCCACTAGTCAGGGGCCCCACTTCCATGATTAGTGAGTAATAAATGTGGGTCATTAGTTATATCTTAACCCATTAACAGTTTTATCTGATTTGCGAACTCCACCAACCCATTCAGAGTTGAGTAGCCTCGGAGAAACAGGTCAGGAAAGAAGATGTTGATCTGGAGGTCAAACAGCAGCAATTGTCACATCATATCAGACGTTGCTTTTCTGCTACGTGGGGTAAAGGACTGGCAGCAGGTCTTGAACCCAGGATGACGGGGTGGACCATGGGAGGCATTAGGAGGAAGCAGGCAGCTTATTTAGTAACGATTCTATTTCTGGAAAACCTGAACGCTACAGACCGTCGTGTCCGTTAATTTACAGTCAAGTAGAGTAAAGACTCCCTGCCCCATAAAATGTCAGTGTTAATCTGACACTCTCTGTTTATGTAATGCGAGCAGGAGTCACATAACATGGTCAATGTTTAATTACCACGGTAGACTTTCCTGCATAGCTGGGTCCTGATTTCCTTTAATCTCACACATCTGTATGCCCCTTAAAATTCTCTCACGGTTTTCACCTTTTATTCTGTATCAGTTCAGGGTTAGCAGTGTCCATGCTGCAAGAACAGGTGAATTAGGTACAGCGAATCACAGCATACGAGTGTGATTACAGTCTGGTATGTTACAGTCTTTCATATTAAGCTGAGTTTCCTCGATCGTATTTTTCTTGGCATGTTAGGACAGGGGAACCGCTATCATAGGTAGCTGCTCAAGGTTTGCTTTTTGTTCTTCTCTCGTGCCACGAAAAGCATGAAGGTCCAAGGGCTGTCCGGAAAATGAGGCAGAAGATCCATAGCCTCTGCCACGTTTGACACTAGGCCTCCGATCTGGGCTGCTTCGGGCCACCGTAAATCTAGCGCGGTGGCGTTCTGACAGACCTCAGCCCACGTGCTGCCAGCCAGGAACCAAGGGGTGACATTTAGAAGCAGCCTCAATCAAGAATCATGGCGGAATTCTCACCGCCGACCTTGAGTGAGAAAGAGACGGTAGTGGAGTCAACCAAATCATCACGGTAATAAGGTAGACCTCTGATAAACTAGCAGTGTTTTCTGTGTGGTTCTGATGAAGCGCCCCTATCTCAGTGCTTATTGAAAGATAAATCAAAGTGCAGAAATGCCTAAAGCGGTAAGTGGGGGTGTCACTGCAAAGGATTTCACTCCGCTTTCATACAATTCTGGTTTTGACAGTCAGTATTCGGTAGTTGGTTTATATCTACAATAATTTGAATATTTTAATATATTTTCATATATAAAGACCTAAACGTATGTTTTGAGCCACTGTCTTAAACTCCTTTTTGAAAGTGGCTCTAGAGGACAATGTCACATGACCATGTGGACCATGACATAACTCCGTATGTTACAATTCACGGCAGTGGCCAGGGGTGAGATGTCCATTTATTCCTTATGGTCAGGTCAGGATTTGGATGGGGACATGACTTAAAGTGATGTCTTTTTTTCAACACAATGGACAGTGCAAATGCTGATGTTGTAGCTGTTTCTGAAAGTTACACAACCTTTACTTTTTTCACAAATCTGCACAGCTCACTTTCTGTTGCAGATATGTATGTTTTTTCCTCAATGATTTTACATTTCGGTTTGTTGTCAGGACTTACTAGATATTCCCATTATGTTGTTTCTATATTACTCTACCTGTTAAAATACACTTTGTACCAAATGCTTCATGATTGCATTAACTCCTCTGATTAGAACTTCTGAAAAGATACAGCAATTAGAACTTTTTAAAGGCAGATTAGATCTTTCATGGGCTTGGGGTCGATTTCATTTTTGCAGAATGCAATGGGTCATGCCGAGAGAGAAGGTCAAAGGTCAACATCTCCATTATTAATTTGCCATAGTGCCACAAAGGATATACCTGTTGACTTACACAGGCACCAAACATCTGTTTGTTTGTGTGATTGCAGTGACTAGAGAGCAAGATTTTGCTGTGTAAGGATATGGTTTCAAAATACACCCAGATCTGAAAAACAACCCATTTTTTGCAGAAAAGCAATAAAAACACATTGAACAACACCTGCTTTGTCGCATCTTTTGAAACGGAGCCTAAAAGGCATCTGTTTTAAATAGCAGGAGTTCTCTTATGGTAAATAGGCTCAGAGCAGAAGTCCAGGCACTGTTGATTAATGATGGGAGAAAAGAGATTTCAGAACCAACCGTGGGTAGCATTATCATGCCCCCGAGTCACCCTCCAAATGGTTTAACCTAGTGATGGGACAAATGAGGCTTCAAACCCATAGTCGGTGGGAGTATCCTGAACTAACCAATCAAAATAAGGCTTCAAAGTCATAGTGGGTGATCATATCCTGAATTAACTAATCAATATTGGTGCTAAATGAGGCTTCAAAATCTGTGGTGGGTGGAGTATCCTGAATTAACCAACCAATGCTCGTGTTAAAAGAGGCTTCCAAAATTGTGGTATGTGGGAGTATCCTATTAGCCAATCAATGCTGGTGTTAAATGAAGACATTGCCAGCATTGATTGGTAGTTTGAGATACTTCAAACCACCACAGGTATTGAAGCCTCATTTTCTCCATCACTGGTTACTAGTAACCAGCCACTTCCTTCCACAGCTCTCATTGTTTTACTTCAGGCTTTGATTGACAGTGCACAGTAATTCCCACCTTCAGGGGGTTTCATTTGTCCTATCCTTTCTACATTATGGGCCCTATTTTGCACTGGCGGAAAGTGCGACGCAGAGTGGTCTTGCTAGTTTCGTACCAGCGCATTCCTCATTTTCATGCCAAGCGCATGCGTTTCAAGATTACAAATGATTTTGTGCATGCTTCCCACTTGTAGGAGTGGTCTTTTTTAAATGAGGTGTGGCTGGGCGCATTGTTGACACATTGCTATTTTAAGGCAGTGAAATGACTTCGCGCTTTTGACCAACAAAAACCACATCTAAAGTCAGTGGCGTATTATTAAATGATATTTAAGGGGCGCGTTTTAGAAACGTGTCGGTGCACGACGCTCATTACGGACATAGGTACACGCTCAAAGTGCATGAATGGTTTTTTGTTATTTTATTTTATTTCATTCATATACATTTTATTATAGGGTACAACTTATGGAGGGAAATTTGTCTCAAAATGATTCATATTCCCACGCCTGCTTCACCTCAAAAGGCTTAGGTGGATCAGTGGTGCTCCCGTAAATGATGCACTCCCACCTTCTCACTTCGTGCATGAACACGTCCGTTTCCTCGGCCGAAAACCGATCTGGTTTGCCAGGTAAACACGCCATTATAATAGCGGTCCGCCATAGCTCATGCGCCCCTGACTTTTAAAGGTGAGGTGACGTGCCGTTCTGATTGGTTTATTGCGTGTTACGCCCAAAACACACCTCTGAATAATTGAGAGAGTGAGGACAACCTTTTTGCGCCTTGCGCTGGCCCGAAGTCTTTTATCCCGTCAAAATAGCAAAATGGATCTGGACACGCCCATAAATGTTACTTGCGCCTTACACGTTACGCTTTGCGTTAGATCGTCAAAACAGAGCCTAATACTGTGTGCCATGGAGGGAGTTCACAATCCTGAGTATCCATTGCAGAGGAATAAAAAAAAAGCCATTTAAAGAGGGCACAGGCTGTACACCAAAAGATTCCTTTTTAAGTTGAAATGGCTAGGGGCCTTACTAATAAGGTTAGGTAGTTTTGAAATTCAGATCCTGCAGTTGGATGTTCACCAATTCAGGGCAGACATATTCTGATATATTTACATATTTCATATTAGAAATCTTATTCTGTTCTGCCTGCTGGTGGAGGATATAATACGCAAAGACCAAATGAGTCATTAAGCTTTATGAAAATTTACGAACCACCGCAGCACAATAAAGCAAATTACTATATAAGATTTTTCAGTTAAAAAAATAGATCCAAACCAATACCAGGCTACTGTTTTCCATGAAGTATGAGTTTAAGATGCATAAAATAAAAAATAATAATGTAATAAAAAAGACTGAATTGGCATGCACCGACCAGCAATCAAAACAATGCTGTGTGAAATATCACCTGTTTTCAAGACTTTCATGACGTACATAGAGAACCAAAGCAGAATTACAACATCCCCCAGCTGCAAAAGTACTCTGCTACATGATAATTTTACCTTTGTAGCCTGAGGGGAGATACTGGTCAACAAATAGGCTGATGTTTTATTGACATTTGTGAGACATTATGAACTGACCGAAGAGTTTCATTTACGTATTTAAAAAAGGGAAGGATTTATTGGTGGACTCCGTACCATTTGAGGGCAGGGGTGTTAGCATTGTGCAGAGGTTTGCGTGCCTTAATGATCTACAAAGATGCCTCATCTGGAGCCTGAGCTCCTGGTAGGGTGTTCTTTGATAACCAGGCAGAAGCCAGACAAACTACGATCCAACAAGGATCCATAATGAAATGTACGAAAAAGAAGTGTGTACCCTGTCCAGAATAGAGTTACCAGAAGCCATGCATCTCTGGAACCAGGACACACTGGAAGAATGATATCTCCCAACTAGTGTGGGAATGTTCCAGGATCCCCCAGAACGAGTCAGTATCTGTGGCCGTCCAAAGAGAAGTCCGGGCTGACCTGCTAGGCGTGCCAGCACCAAGTCCCTCACCGGGGGATGCTTTAGAAGAATGATGCCGATAATGACAATGATGAGGATGCTGGTGAGGATGATGACTCAGCTGTAGGAGTTTTCAGTGTAGCCCAATGTATTCATGGCATGTCGGACCTAGTTTGGCCAGCACTGCTGTAGGCTGATGTACAGTAAATGTTTTGTAGTTTTCCTACAGAACAGAGAGACAGCCATGGTTAATATACCTCAGATTACAACTTAGAGATGTGTGCATTTGCAGTAGCCGAGTTTCATTGGCATAAAAGGCAATTCAGTCATTGGGCCAATAAAACACAACTACCCTTTTTGTGTTGTATGAAGCTTGGGGTGAAATTGCAGAAAGAGTCTGCTAAAATATCAATTTTATTTATAACCTTAATTATAAATGAAATTTGCAGAATTTAATTTGCACATTTTAGAGTTTTCTTTTTTGGGGGGGGTACCTCACTTGAGGAAAGCGGGCCTCTTAGCAAACGGTCCCATGTTCTACAGGAGCCTCAATGGCTACAGTTGTCATTTCGCCCTGTGGAAATCCGTCTGACAGAAACACCTTTATTGGCATTCTGGCACCTCATTATCCATCCTGCACGTTCTTTATGGCTCTGGACCATTAAAGGACAGGAGTGGAACTTGTGAAGATACGGCATCGATGATATAAATCAGCCTTTCAAATGCTCCCCTAAGCAACTGCTGTAGCCATGCCACAAAGAAGATTCTGAAACGAATGGGAGAGTTCACATCTACCTCAGCGGCACTAAGCAGGCGACATTTGAAATGGAAAGGAATAATCGTAATAATTTCTCATTAATGAACGAAATACAATGACAATAATAATACAGAAAATGAAATAATACTAATGTGATTCATCGAGGTGATTCAAGCAAAATCCCCTCTAAATTAGCATTCAAATCAGCATTTTAGTGCTCCTCAGCCACATAAATTGTAATGATTAGGTCCAGGCAGGATCCAAGTGCAGAGAGGAGGTTTTAATAAAAGGGTGAAAACAGCAATAATGGTCAGAAACAGGCGAATGGTCAAAACTAGGAAATCCAGTACACAGGATTCAAAATCCAAGGCAATCAATCTTTAAGGCAAACCAAATTCGAAACACACGACAGGGAAAAACTGAGTCAGAACGATGGCAAGAAGTCATACACGGAAATCACAACGAAAACAATTATGACAGCACTCAGTACATAGCACAGGGAACTAAGGGTAATATAAAGGAGAGGCTCAATCAACAAAAACTGAGGTCAATACTCAGGTTAAGAGGAACATTGGTATGTTGGGCGTGGTTGGTTGAAGGATTTGGCTAGTTTGGCTGTGATGGTTGACTCTTCTGATTGGGTTTGGGTGTGACATACAGTTTAAATTACAGTCTCTGTCATGGTAATGCAATGCATTAAATCCTTTAAACAGCACATATTGTCATGACGGAGTCTGGAGCTGGGTTCGAGGGAG
Source organism: Gymnarchus niloticus (assembly GCA_009936485.2). Classification (NCBI taxonomy): domain Eukaryota; kingdom Metazoa; phylum Chordata; class Actinopteri; order Osteoglossiformes; family Gymnarchidae; genus Gymnarchus; species Gymnarchus niloticus. Next base: position 1,893,523 of record JAACJT020000062.1, on the reverse strand, counting down.
GGGATTGAGGCAACAGGAAAGGAGATCCTGGGTGCTCACAAGCAGACAATGTCAAAAAATTTTGTCAAAAGGTAATACAACATGGGTCAGGTGCTGAGGGCAAGGTAAAGACCGGAGTGGGGCAAACACGGGCGAATCCACAGAGAAGAGGCCTAGGACAGGGAGGCATGGTCAGGAGACAGGACCTAGACATGAGGGAGCACAGGGAGAGCGGATCAATGACAGAACAGAGACTGGCTATCTGATCTGGGGTATATATAGAGGAGGGCAGGGGGCAGGAGGGGGCTCCCCATGGAGGAGGTAGGGTGGAGGTGCAGCATATATATATATTATGGAAGAGTAGGAAAATGTCCTACTACTGAAATGGTAAGACAAACAGTACATACAGATGACACTACTGAAAACAAAAGGGAGCAGAATAAAAACCATTTTTACACATCTAAAGATATCCCACCCTTATTGCTGCATGTCGATCCTCTGAAAGATGAATGCTATGATGGGGGTGCATTCATAAGAGAGGAGTGCGTGGACCGCAGGGGTCACATGTTGCCAAAGTGGTCTGACTGCGTCAGCATTGCAATGAGGAGAAATCCCCCTCCGTCATTCACGAACCAGTCGCAGCTCCTTTGTTTTCTAGGCTTGTGCCGTCAAGCATGCAATTTTACAAACTCCATTAATAGTGAAATGACTGACCCACCTGAGGCAATTATTTTTTGCCTTTGTCAATAAAAAGACTCGATTTTTTTTACCATATATATGAAAATCTTGGAGTTTCAAAACATGAATAAAAAATCGGACATATAAAATACCATTCCAGTTATCGTGTTATCATGTTTTCGAGTTTACGTGGTCTCTCATCTCTGTAAGGTCAAAAACACTGCTTATGTTGTGCCACAGAGGTCTACCCTGCAATTTGTGTTGTATTATTAAAACATTTTAGGGTCTTCAAGGGACAGGTGCAAACTAGAGCGGGACTTTGGTGATGAGATGTAATTATTCAATGAAAAATATGTTTTTCCATCCGTGTTCGACAGCCTCAGAGTGATGCTGTAACTCCTACGTATTGACAAGAAGGATTAATTTCATGAGGGTATAATGGTTCCTTTAGGTAATGGGCAATAAATGTATAATTACACAAAAAATGTGCTTACATAGTCAGAACAGCTCTGTGTTTGGCAGCCTTTAATGACTTCCCTGAGTGACCCCTGACAGATTTTTAATCTTGCTTGCTTGAACTTTCATAATGGAAATATAGATCTGGATATCGAAGGTATATATTTATCATGATTATTTCTTTTCAAAATTACAAAATTCGGTGCTTTCACCTGCCTTCGGGTCTCTGAGACAGTTTCGTTTGATAATAAACCCGCCCAGCTAGAGAAACAAGCAAACCCACAGGGACACTGAACAATGAGTATAATAAGCTTGCTTGCCTGCAATTTCATTTTATATGTAGTTTTAAATTCTGTTTGAAAACATGAAACACTGAATTCAAGACGGACCTTTGCTGTGCACACATAATATTTCAAAGCCTGAATGAATCGCCACCTTAAAATGTTGTTAACGGTTATGGGAGGAAAATACCACAGTATGTACGTGTGTTAGACTTAGAGTTGTTAAAGTACATGCATTATTCAAACTATTTGACTTTCATCCAGCCAGTGTAAACGCAAGTAATCTTCCTTGTGCTACTGTGCTAAAAACTGGTTTGGTAGCACAATTGTAACAGTCAAGAATATCTGGGCTAACAGTATTTTTATATATTGCTTGTATTTTTATGACATTATTGCCCGCCTGATAAAGCCTCAAGTCTGGTGCACATCAAGGAAATACAAAATTAAATATAATTGCAAAAAAATACCTTTTACGTGTCTGACTGAAATCAAAGCAAGCCTTGATATGAACTTAATGAGCCAATCTGAAATGAGACTGGGCTAATTAAGTTCACTTTGTTGATGCGAGTTGCATATTTAGATTTCATTTTGTAAGCCTGTAAATGTCTTGAAATATGCTGACTTGTGATCTTGTCATTTTTAAACAAAATATTTGCCAGTCTGCCTTAATTAGGTCCTCATTACTGACATTTTTCAAATATCTATGTTCAGCTGTTGAGTAATTTTTATTTTTTGCATGTGCACACCTGACAGATAATGTCTGAAATGCATAAACATCCTGCTATTCTGTGTTTGCAGAAGACTTTTCTAGCCAAGCAAAAGATCGACGCAATAGTGTGCAGTGAGATACTCCTCGTGTCAGAAGGTTAGTTTGAAGAGCGATGTCCTCTTGCTCAGATCACGCTCAGGCTACCTGCTGTCGACCAGTATTTTTGTGTCCTCTCACCATCATCTCCTGCTTTTAACTATTCCCAGTTTGACAGCGTGCTGAATTAGGAATATGCGTTTATTTATTATTATTCATCCATTTGAATGTGATACCTTAAGTTCTCCATGTGGTAAAGGCTCTGAAAGCCCGTTTAAACTTTTTTTGAGTGAATGAGGAATGAGAAAGCGATGTGGAGGTAACTTAATAAAACATTTAGCACGTCTGTCCTGTCATGACATTAAATGATGTGTCACACTAATAGGAGAACCTCTTAAATGTTATTTAAGACACCATATTGCTCTCAAAATGACAATAATTATGTACGCACAGTGTAACAAGACAGAGCACAGGGCTACTTGATCTTAAGTCCTGTGCAGCTTGTGCACAGGCATCAGGACCGGTTAGAGATGAAGGTAAGATAGGTACTGACTTTAAAGCAGCACAAATTACAACCAGAGTCAGGACAACAAACAGTAAACGTGACAGGGAATACGCAAGTGGAGAACCGACAGCCTGGCTGGAGAGACACGGGAGACTGTCTGGTAAGATCAGGCAGTGGCATCTAGGACATTCCAGACCATGGCTAAATCCGTGTGGGCTGCGTAGTGAGGCTGTAAAATCAGAGTTGAGAGGGCCAGAGAGCAGTTTATCACCAAGCATGGAACACATGCAGCTGGACACATGGGGTAGAGGAAAATCAAAGGCTGTCTGTAAATACACGCACCTTTAAGGTGCATGATGTTACAGTGATTTACCTAGGTTTGAAGGCAGCTTTTAAAAAGGCAACACTTAAAGCTAGAGAGTACCTCCCTTTCTTCTTCTCTTTTCACCCTCTTTAGCCCCATTTACTTTAAGAACTGCCAGCTGGGCATCATCGCAATACTCTGAAAGCGAATACGTGTTGCAGTTATGGAACTGTCACACCTGGAGCAAATCCATAGACCAGGAGCCCAGTAACGGAGTGAAAAAGGCCCCCGGAGAAAAGGCTGAACAAAGGACAACAGCCATATTGAACCCTCAACAAAAAAACATTTTTGGCCAAGAAGCAATTTGTGATTTAAAGCAAATAAAAATCACATATCCAGAATTTATTGAGAAATTCCAATTGAATTAAATGTCAAATGTCAAGAAATTTATAATTACTTTGTACAAAATTAATTCAAAAACATCTCTATCCTGCGGCTATAGGAATACAGCTTTAAAGGTCACTTTGTATGATTCATTTATTTGATGGAAAAGAGGGTGGAACGAGGTATCTGTGTTTGATTCTGTGTGAAGATATCGCTATAGAAAAGCATTAATCTGAGGGAATGACAACCAAAGTCAGGCATCTGATTTATCAAGGACAAGGGGCAGGGTAGGTTTTACCAACGAATCAAAAAGCACCATCTTGGGGTCATGTGATTAAAGATGAGCCTATTGGAGCTGAGATGAATCATACAGTATTAGTGTTACCTGAGGGATTTCTTTGTGCTTTATACTTCATACTCATCCTCTTACAGAGTAAAGTGTTTATATGCTGGTTAAATGTTAAGATGTTTTGTTCCGAACAGCAGAATAGAAATTTGTTTGACAGGTAAAAATAGTCTTTTTTACATTTTAGATTTATGCAATTCATGCAGGGAGCTTCAGTGGCTGATTTAAGCATTACTCTGGGCAACATGTAAAGCTATCACTGTGACAGAGCGATGATACGGTAAATTTGTATCACACGTCTCATCATTGCATAAAGTAGCATCAACACCTTAAACTGTCTGTCACTAAGACTGAGTGAGAACTCGTTTCTCCGCTGTTCATACATATTCACAAAATATTAGAATTATGCATGATATGCAGACTGGAAACGTGTGTTTTCAGAGCACTGGAAGATTTCATGTCAAAAAATGCTTTGGAAATTAAGCATATCAATCAAAAATTGACGGAATTGTAATGGTGTACCACCCGATACCCAAAATAACAATCTTTTTCACTTGGTAATTGAACCTTCCATTTAAGACTAATTGAATTTACTCATTATAGCTGACAGTTTTTTTTTTGCATGCACAAACTTCCGCTTCGCAGCAGAAGCCTCGAATTCACAGCTATTTCCTTTTATTTTTACTTTTATATAAAATATACGCGTTAAAGTCGTGTTGTCCTGCTAAGTTATGCGTTAATTTGCTTGTGTTGATTGTCTGCTGTTGATTGAATTTTCATTTGTAAGTTCCTTCGTGGAGAAACGTGCCAGATAAATGAATGGATGGTAACCATACATAATCCGGTGTGTACAGCATAAAAATAAGAAACACAACAGTCTTTGTTCCCATCTTCCTCTTAATAGCCGTAGCTTTCCATCACACATAACATAATTAGTTTAATCCTTCCTGAGGTTCTCTCATTAGACCACACATAAGGGCGTTTGCATATTTGATGGAAGCTAATAAGAACTAATCAGAAAACACCATGCCCCTAATTAGCTTAACGCACAAAGATGGCTCTATAGAAAGACACTAATTACTGCAAGGCAATAATGTCGATTTCAAAGTTCATAACGGGAGCCTTGTAAGTATTTGCACATGGGGAGGGATGAGTCATTCAAATTAGCAATATTACGGGCAAGGGAGCCATGTGAACGCCTAACACTAACAGCTAACCCAGCGGCGCTGGAAGGCAACCGGGTAATCGAACCCCAGCTCCCCATCTAGAGCAGATTGCTTTCCTTTACCCACATCAGCTTGGGAGTCACTACCTTTTTGATGGTAGCCTCGGTTTATTTACACAGACCAGTGAAATCTGGCCAATCACAGGGAGCCGTCGCTGTGTGGATTTAGCTAAGGGAGGCCTAGGCTACATGCTTCTAAATGGGGGGGGTCTATGGGTCCAAGAAGCCATAAGAAACTCTCCCCCCAAAAAAAAGAGAATTTCATGTCATACTAGTTTATCATGATCTTTGGGGGACCCTCCAAAGAATCACTGGTCAATCTGAACAGTACCCAGGTTGACCATAACACTGGTAAGGATTTCACTGTAGTTAAAAAGCAGTATTTTCCTACACTCACCTAACAGGAAATAGCTCAATACATTTCAGTCTGTTTCTAAAGAACAAAAATCACTTAGGTTCGGGAGTTCTCTATTGTCCAGAAACAACTGAAGCCCGACTAGCCTTTCTGGCATCACTTAATGATAATCATGCTAAATAATGCATGGATGTTGCCTGTCTCTCCATCCTGTTACCACATCTGCATGCAAAGAAATCTGAATTTGCTGTTGTGTTTGCCACATAAATACTACTTTTTTTAATTCAGAGCATCAAACTTGACTGTTAAAATGTAATTTTCTACAGTACCAGCCTAGTCTTTTAGGGGCCCTCTGCAGGCATCTGTGTGGGGGCCCCATGTTAGGTCTCCCTTGAGTGTTTTGCGATACATGTATAAGACATATACACTCAGCCACACTTAAGGCAGATAGCTGCATCCTCCTCTCTGCGTTCACCCTTAGATATATAGTGCCTATCAATAGCAGTGAAGAACCACTAGCTCCGAGTCAGATTCAGAGGGAATATATATGTTCATCTGACCGTGCTTTTTACATGAACAAGCACACGGGGGGATGTGTAAATGAACTGGGAAATTGGATTCTTCTGGGGGCTGCTATGCCCCTATGCAACACCTGCCCTGTATTTGCCAACCTGCCCCTCACAGCCCCTCATGAGCTGCAGGGCCCTATACAACAAGCGTAGTTTGCATATAGGAAGAACCAGGACTGATTTTCTAACTGGTTTGGTTTTAGGGAGTGGTTTTATATATGGGGGAGTTGTACAGGGGTGCAGCAGGTCCCCAGATGAACCTTCCCTTCATTAAGCCTGCATCATGGTGACATCAGTGTGAAGTTTATCGTTACTCTTTAGTGGGAAGTCTCACCTCTCCCACTGCTGGCCCATCTACTGGTGACATGTTGACCAATGAATCGGCTCCCATGATTGGTGACTCATCAGTGATTCTGTGGGCATGGCTAAAGTTCTGAACAAGACTCAGAACTAATCTCCTAGGACAGTGATGGCACAATCCACTGATTATCAGATTTAGATCTAAATAATTATGCGACTAAAGCTTGCAACCTAAGCAGGGACCTAGCCTTGCCTGACCTGCTTCAGTAAATACCCAAGTGTGGGTAATACACATCTGAAACTGAAGAATGCTGCACTAGCTAATGCTAAAACTTCTTCTTTCAAGGTAACACAACCTGCAGCCTGGTTGCATAGGTTTGGGTTACAGCAAAGTTGGACAGCTTGGAGAGTCTTGCAGACCCATGGTCACTAGCCAGGATTTTCAGCACTGTGGTAATCAGTTTAGAGAAGGGTTATTGGCACAGCCACTCGTCGTTGGGTGCTGACTCTGGTTACATTCTTGTGGGCAAACAGCAGAGGACTTACATCACAGGGGGAGAAATCAGACCCCATCCCTCCTGCTGCTCACAAGCCTCCATCACAAGGGGAGAAATCAGACCCCATCCCTCCCGCTGATCACAAGCCTCCATCACAGGGGGAGAAATCAGACCCCATTCCTCCTGCTGATCCCACAAAGTGGACGGAAGAGGTTAAATGTGTGTTCCACTCACTCTGACCTGCATTTGTCTTGGGATTCACAGAAGATGGGGAGGGCAGCAAACCAGGAAGCGTTCCAGGGACGATGCCGACGTGATACAGTGAAATTTAGGAGGAGTGAAGCACACTCTTCTATTGCTTTTTTCTGCATTATTCAGATGTATTAGAATTGGTTTCCCAAGACATTCTGGTACCTGGAATTTGACCATATTCCTGCCTCTTCTTCTCGATTCTATTTGGAAGACAGACATTTTGCTTTAGCATGCATTTTTTCTACACTTTTTTTTATATTAGGACAGGTCGTGTACTTCTTGCTGAAGCCTGTCATTAATTTGCTATGGCGACATAACTGCACTCCATTTTATAGAGATATACATTTTGTATAGAGCTGATGGATAATTCTGATGTTAATGTAGAAAAGTAATATATTCTACGTACAGCAGTTCAGACCCATCACGTAATTCTGTTTGCCTCATTGATGTCTTGAACCAAACTGCTGAAGTCAAAGTTGTCTTGAAGTCATGTTATTAGAACACGGATATGCTCTGCAGAGAAGCTGAGTCTAAATATCAAGAGGCTGCCCCACCACCCACAGTCCACAGATATCCACCCGAAAGGGGGGAAAGATGTACCTCGTAGGCAACCGACCACTGAGAGACGTTGTCCAGTAGGTGTCAGTGTCCGTAATCTACCCAGGAGGTGTCCGGTGTTGCCCTTGACCCCGAGGGAGGCCCTCGAACTGGCAAGGGCCACTCCAGACTTTACTGGGTTATAAGAGGGTCCATTTTCCAAAATCCTGGTGTAAAGATGTGAGATTCCCACAGAAGTCAATTTAATCTTGAAAAAAAAAAATCAGATGATTTAAATCTGTTGCTTCTGTTGAGCTTAGCAATATTTTCATGAATATTGTGGTGTGAGATAAAAATTCAATTAGGAACTATATTACAGAAAAAGACCCGAAATAGGAGAATCATACAACGATGCACATTAACACCGATCACGTATTTGGAGGGTTTCGGTTTGTAAACGTTTAATTTAATTATCTTTTATTTAGCATCTATCATTGCAGGCACAGTGTATCAGATTTACTGTCATTTGTCATCAGTTTCTGTCTGGTTTTCATGGAGACCACTGGCAAACATTAACCTTCATCCAGAGAGATATGTGACTTCAAGAAACCTCGAGGGGATGGGGTGGATTTTCACAGGACTCTCGCCCGTTTTCGCTTTCCTTGCAAACTAATTGTGTTTGTGACACATAAATAGATACTTTTATGAATCGGGGTCGATGTCTTAATGGAAAGAGTTGGTCCCTTTACCCCAGAAGAGGAAAATTATGCATGTTAATTAAAAAATTGGAACTCAGCCATGTTCACTGTGCCTTCAAATAACTGCAACTTGAGATCCTTTAACACTTGAGACAAACTCACGATTTTACGCGCTGCCTGTATCAGCTGGCACCGTTGCCAATGCACTGAGCTGACCACGGTAACAGTCACGTGACGTTTCTGCCACAGCTGAGCTCCGCTCTTCGTTAGAGGTTTGGCCCGTCTGCGTTCAACGCTCTTTTTAAATGTCAAAATGCTGTGTGCCGTGAATTCCGCCGATGGGATGTGTGATGTGGGTGATGCCACACTAAATCTCTTGAGAGCTGAAATCTGGGAAGGTGGGTTTCCCATGAACAGCAAATACACCAAGGGGCTATTTCATAACTCAGCGATATTAACAAGTCTAATGGTACCGATGGTGTGTATCTAAGTATGTTTAATCTCTGATGGCATGTAGAATGTTTCTGAAGATTTTAGTGCCCCAAAAGACAGATTCAGTTGTTGTATTTAATGAGGGGCAAATTATGTGAGATATGGGTTGGATTATATCAGTGCATTTTTTCATGCGTGTTAATGTATATCTACATGTTTATTATGCCTTCTGTGCATATCCATGCTGTGTAATTGGTCTCAAGTGTGCTTCTGGGTGCCAGGTAAGCAATCTCTCAGTTCACTTTAAATTGACCCTAACATCTTATTTGCATATTTCAAATGGCCTGAATTAGGTGCCCCAGATTATGCCCATGCCACCACAATAATTAAAACATTACCGTGTCTCAAAATGTAGGACACGCTAAATGCCTTGTGATTTTTATGTTTTAATTGCATAAGCAGGATGTGACACAACATGGCCCAAACTGACAGAACCTTGGAGGATCAGTGCAGGGTTTGGACCCCAAAGCCTTCTCGGCGGAGGTCAGAAATTTTCAGCAAGCTCCGAAGGAGGCAAGCTTCGGGATTCACTTCAGAATACTTAAGGGAGCGGTTGAAATGCTTTTGTTCTCCGCAGACGTGCCACCCAAAAACATGGCTTTGATACACGGCTGTGTGTGCTATGCTCAATCGATAGCCTCCGGCGAGAGGCCAGTGAAAATCTTCACCCTGTCCTCTCTTCTTTCCATGGCATGTAGCACAGTCCTGCAACTCTGCTCTTGGTAAGGATAGATGTAGCAAGACTGCATGTTGATATACAGAGGAGGAAAGTACTTTAAACGTGTTAATGACCACAGCCAGGATCTGTGCTCCGTTGGCGTTAAATTTACTCAGTTTTATGGACAGAGAAGAGCAAGTAAACACTGCGAATTTACTGTCGAGCATCAGTGGTGTTTGTTATCATTTGTAAAAAAAAACAATAAAAATAAAATCAGCACAGCGCCCTCTGCCATTTCCGTAAAAGCACCATGATGAACAGGGAAATATCTCAAGGCTGCCAGTTTCCCGTATGTTTATGCCATTCCTGGGTGACATTAATGTCTGTCTCTCATTTGGGAGCATTTATTAAGTACTGGGTCTGGAGTAGCGGCGGCTCACGTGAGGAAACCGGGGGTGTCTTCCAGGTGTTGTGAATTTACGTCTGTCCTCCCAGCCCACCGGAGGAGATGGCAGCGCCGTTAGTCTGTGCCGTCAGCAGTTCAGTGGGCCAAGAGTCCGATCGCCGAGACGGGCTGATTGATATGGGAACCGAGGGTGTGGAAAGTGACAAACCCCTCCCCCCTACCTCACCCCTCCAAGCCTCCCTATACAGGAGGTGGTGAAGGACCCCCCCATGCAGGGAATCCATCAAGTGTGTCTTTACACCCTGTGGTACTTAATGCTGCTCACTTCACGCTTGGCAAGTTCCTTGTGCGGATACAAAACACAACTCATCACCTGGGAGCGTCGTGCTCAGTCGGTCATGGAAACGTCAGTTGTGAGCTTCAGTAAGTCCATTTTATTGCCTTTTAGCTCATTTGTACAGCTGGATGCCATTCTGGAGCAAACCAAGGCTAGAGCCTTGCTGATGGGTGCAACTGCGACTCCAGACCTTCTGGAACCTCGCAGACTTCTGGTTATGAGCCTAATCCACGCAGTACCAAGGAGATCCAAGAAGTCCTCTTGCTGTCTTCTTCCCCTAAGCCTCCCTCCCTTCCCCACTCTCTTAACATTACCCCAAATTCAGCTTCTCCTTCCAGCCATGCCACTAGGGTCATGGCCACAAATTAACTGCATTTGACTGGCACTTTTGAAATCCTGTCGATTCACAAAGCTGCCAGAAGGTATGTTATCTACCAGTTAAAGAAGGAGCCTGACGTCAGTGATGTTGCTGTGTGCCAAATCTGAATCAGTACCGTATGTGATAACCCTTACCAATGAAGATCACACCCATAGGGAAGACGCTTTACGACATCAGTAACACTTGTTGCCGGTGGGATTTTGTAATCTTGGACTCCTATGCTTACGTCTTATTTGGTCAGCATTTTTTCCTACTTTTTTTGTCTGAAACTTGCTTATTTGTCTGAAAATGAAAAACTCTGAGCCACTGCAGGATGAATAACAGGTCTTTACAGTAACGTGAAAGAAACCATCTTGAATGACTGCTTAATGCTCAGGCCAATGTGTTTTCCAACACTGCCTGGAATTGCTGCATGAAGCCACAATCATCTCTTCTAGGCAGGGACGAGATCAGCAGAAGTCAGATACGATGAAGTTCTGCTCCAATACAGAATGCCTGAGTAAGCAGTTCAAATGTGTCCAGGGATCTCCCCCGAGATACAGCCGCTGACCGATATTTCCAGAAAAATCGGAGCACAACAACTCGCTCTACAAGAAATGGCAGTTGGATTGAAACGATGACAAAGGCTCTTTGGAGAATCATCAGGTTGGCTTTCATGTGGGCCGTAAATTATCACATTTGGTGCACAGCTCTATGGCAGGTAATCAGTTACAGTAGCCAATGAAAAGCTAATAAATGGAGGAACCTGGATGTGGAGGGGTGGAAGCTGTTTTGCAAAGGTCAGTAGACTGTTACCCATGGTCAACTGTCATGGAATACCAAAGGTACAACAGACGTGCCCACATCTGCCACATATGGTCACCAATCCAGCATAACCGTATTAAAGCAGCCACAGCAGATACAAGTTGTCAGCTGAATGGGTTCCACACTGACCTCCAAAGTTGTTTCAGAGCTCAGAATGGGAAATCATTATTTTTTTCCAACAGCTTATTGATGTCAGGATAATCAAGCAAAGTCTTGTGAAGAGGGAAAATTCAAGCATACTGTGATTTTTGTTCTTTTGATTCCCTGGGAGACAGAGACTGCCACTGTTTATGCTGTGACCAAGTGTCCCGTCACTTGCAATTTCAAGGCTGTAAAGCAGAAGGGGACAATCTAGGAACGTCAGTCTGAACATCATCCAAAAATGCTTTCCGTCCCGTCCCTTTAATTGATTAGGCGTCTTTGCTCCCTCTGATTCCGAGGGGAACAGATGTGGGGGTGGATATTGAGCGTCGGGGGGGGAGAGGGTGGGGATTTCAAACGCCCCATCTGGCAAATTCCTCATGCAAGATGCCACCTTGTCCATTATGATCCTGCGGATGCTTTGCCAGCTGTTAATGATGGAATCATTATGATAATCTGGGGGGTGTTCTTGCATCTTGGAGGGTGAAGTTCTTCTGGGTCATAGCCAGTAATCCATATGCGTATCTTTGTGGGGGGGAGGGGGGCACACTGGATACACAGTATCGTAGGGACACCAGGAAGGAGCAAGCGGACACACACACACACACACACACACACACAAATGGGCACACAGCAATTAATCATAATGAGAGCGGCAGAAAACCACGGCTATTTAAAGCGTTCCCTAAATGAGCCAATCCTATGCAGGCGTGGGGTGTTCCCTGTAACCGGCCGACTTCGACATGGTGAGATGAGCGTTCCACAATGGCATATCCACGCCCGCCTTTGCGGCTGAGCTTCGCATGGTCCCAGGTCCTCCAGGATCTACCCAGCCTATCCCACCGCGAACAGTGCAGTCACACAAGGACATTCGCTCACCTGATTAGTAGTGCGCCAGACTTCAGTTTGGGTGATGACTGAGCCACACAGGGCCATCTACAGTGTGTGTGTGTGTGTGTGTGTGTGTGTGTGTGTGTGTGTGTGTGTGTGTAAGTATCATGTTGTGGGGACAAAACCTCCCCTGGAGGACTGAAAATCTGCTACTTTTTACCTCATGGAGACTTTAGTCGTTTCCCCACAAGGGAAAACTCAATTTTTAAAAAATCTGTGAATGCAATCAAAAAACCTAAATGGCCAAAAGTCTTGTATTTTGTTGGGTTACTTATGGTTACAGTTAGCGCTGGGGCTGTCATAGTCAGGATTAGGGTTAGGCCAATGGAAATTAATGGAATGTTCCCACGAGAATATAAATACATGACTCTGAGTGTGTGTGTGTGCGTGCCTTCTCTCCCACTGTTCCTAAGATCCTCCCTCCTTGTGCTTCTGAAAAACAAACAGATGTCCACTTCACCTGTGTAGGTTCCAGACAGAAGCAATCATACCTCGTTTTATTCCTGGCAACTTCTAAATGCATTCCAAGGAGAGGAAGTCCAGTGATTATCAGTAATCCGCCCAGCGATCCGACTTGATGAAAAGCCCAAACGAAACATTGACCTGGGCGATGGGCCTGGCTTAAAATGTTTGTTTTATTGAACATAAGATCAATCAATTGTGTCATTCATTCTTTCAGTGTATTGTACTGCGATTGGAGTCCGAGAGGCTCGGTGTAAGTGATCTGCAACATGGAGACTCTGTCACCTTTAAATTTGGAGAGTGACGGGAGCTGAATTTACAACCAGGCTGCCAGGATATCAATCCACGATCTGCTGTGACTACAAAGCGTATGGGGGGGAAGGGCATCTTTGTGATTGGGGAGGGAAGAAAAAGAGAACATGTGGAACATCCCCTTTTTGGCTGTCAAACCCGGACTTGGAAGGACAACTCTTTCGCTCTGGGGCCATACCATAGAGCTGGCCCGTTATGCGTGGTCAGGAGCCCGCAGGTTCACAGAACAGACCTGGTTTTCCTCCCCTCCTTGCACCTGGGCCCTTGAGGATGAGACCACTGTCAGAGTGTGTTTTCTGTCACCACTCTGTCATAAGGTTCGTTCAGATGTCACCTCACCCTCCGGTGGCATCAGTGACAATGCGGCTACTGGAGGGCAGGTTTCCATGGGCTCCTGAAAAAGGGTCGACCCATAGGCTAACGGCACACCTGAGTAAGGACTGTGCAGTGCTGGAGGGGATCTTTAGGTCTCAGCTTCACAAAATGTCTTTCCTCTTAGGCATGCATTTGGGGTGTGGCCACTCCCCTCTCGATTTGCCTGTACAGGAGCCTTCACGCCTGACACATGCCCCCCGGACAAAATGGTTGAGCCCCCTGTCATCTATTCCTGGTTGGAGTTCATGACCTGGTTGGTTGGCAACAATGCATTTTACTATACTTGATTCATATGGGAAGAAAATGTGGTGATTTTCGGAGCTGCTTTGTTACCTGAAAAGGCTTATTCTCAGTTTACGATCTGAATTTTTTTCCTAAGATTTGCAAGGCGCTTGCAGTTTCCCTTTAACACTGAGACAGTCCATATGAGAGCCACGGGTCAAGAGCTGTGCCCCAATCACATTCAGGCCGTGAGCTTTCAGAGACAGAGGGTTCATGGCAGTGCCACTTCTCAGATTAAAGCTGGGTTTACTGCCTGGTTGTTTTAGCGATTACAGTGATTACTGTGGGATCTATCAGACCACTGGTACTGTTTGCCAGTTCAATATTTTTAACTTTGAGGCAGAGGGAGGTGCTTTTAGCTTCTAAGCAAAATCACTCTGCACTCCATTAGACTTCTAATTAAATGAAGGCATTCGATTTAAGGCTTTTTTTTTGTCATCTCCTGGTACAAGTTTCTGCCTCTCCCCTGAGATGTTCCACTCCTTGCTAATTAGTTAGGAGCACTAGGCAAATGTATTACACTTAATAAGGATCACACGTAATGAAGCAATGAAAATCTCACGTCAAGCAAGGTTCTGTGAGAAGCTTAATGGAATTAAACCAGTTGTAGAACATGTCAGATTTTCCTGCGTTAAGGTATCTTCAAAGGTACAACATCAAGGCCCCAGCAGTTTGGGTCCATGTTACTCACATGACACATGTCACATAGTTCCTGCAGGCTTGACAACAGTGGCACCGGGGATTAAATTCCCAGGTGGTGCCAACAGGAACAAGGGGAGACTGAAATGGGAAGTAGCGTTAACACAGAAGCAGAAGAAGACATCCCATCGTGATGAAGGTTATCACACTTCACCTGCAGATCCAGAGAAAACACAGCTAAAACGATCCCAAAAACTATCATTTGGTCAGCCTTTTTGTCTCAGTTTGGGCCCGTTGGCTTCTTGGCCAACACTTCCTAATGAGTTGTCTGTGGGAAAGCTGGACCTGTCGTAGCTCCACCAGCATGTATCTCATCTTAGCAAACCCTCTGTTCCCTTCGAATTTCCCAAAACCAGATTCAGGCATGTGGTGTGATTGGAGCCTTTGCCAGAAATGCAGAGTGCACCCTGGACAAGGTGCCAGTCTGTCACAGAGCTAACACACACACAGGAAATTCAGAGACATCGATCCAACTAAACTGATCATTTTGAGCAGAGCACCTGGTACCACATAAACATTGCTAAAGAGTAGACTCATCACACACACGACCAGGGCACAAATCCACCCCACAAGCCTAAACGTGTAAATCAGTTGTGCTTTCGTCCCTTAATGAGCACTGCTTTGAAGATAACACACACTGTCCCTTTCTCCATTCATCGTCTAAGGTGAGTAGCAAGTATGAGATGAAAGTCGGTCCACGCAATAAACTGTTCTATGAATCTTAAAGTTACCCAGGCCACACCAAAGCCCAGATTAGGAGACAAAATAAGAAAAGACAGATGGAAATGAAGCGTGCAGGTTTGCTCTCTATAACATCAGGCAGATCTGTCAGAACATGCAACACAGCTACTTGTCCAGGCACTTGTCATCTCCCAATTAGACTGAAGTAATTCCTTGCTGGCTGAGCTACCGGTCTGTCCTGTTAAGCCACTCCAGATGATTTAGAATGCAGCAGCACGTGTGGTATTCAACCAGCCCTGGTGCTCCCGTGTTACGCCTCTCTTTCTCTCATCACTTACTCCCTATAGGTGCTGGCGTCAAGGTCAAGTCCCAGATGCAGGTCTTCAGAACCTCCAATGGGCTGGCTCTCACTCCTCAGGACCTACTCTTGGCATCACCTTCTTCAGTCAGTGGACCATTGCCACCTGGTAATCCCATCTCCACTGCAGGCAATTGTCATGTGTGGTCTACATCTGATCTGCAGACTCCAGGTTGATCTTCAAGAAACGCCTCAAGGGTCATGTCTTCTGGTAAAACATCTAACTCACCCAACGACTGACCTCTGCTGTTAATGACCTCCATACTAGTTTTAATTTCAAGTTCTTATCTTTAATTTTTTTATGTTAATTTACTAGCACTTCATGTTTGAGTGTAAATACTTCTGGAAGGAAGGTGCATGGCTCGTAATTCAATGCTAACCTTCATTTTGTTGCTGGTCCCTCACTGGAAGCCTAGGCTAGCTGTACTTACAGTATATCTAAGGAAGCTCCTTAAAATGCTGTATGTTTGTGTTGTATCTACGTTGCTGTGTGTTGCTTTGGATGAAAGGGTCTGCTAAATGAATAAAGTGTAAATGTAAAATGAAACCAATTTTGACAGCTTCAGTTATGTATGGTTTTAGAAAGGATCTTTTTCTGGAACGCATAATTATGGAAATACCACTATCCCGTCCAGGGGTTACATGTGCCTTGTGCCCTGTAGAGCCTGGGATTGGCTTCAAGCCCCGTCTCAACCCTGACCAGGATAACCAGTCAGAAGACGGATGGATTATTAAGGAAATGCATTCCATAATTGCTATATTTGGCCAGCCGTTTCACTCTGAATTCTCAGTGAAAATTAGTCACTTTAATTTAATTGCAATTTAATAACTAAACTAATGAAACTTCTATAGACTGTAGATTGTCTTTCACCACGTAACTCAACAACTATGCAGCAGGACAAACAGCGAACGAAAATGTGAAATATTTTAATATGCGGACCAAGGCCTTCAGCATAGAAAAAAAAACATGCATCTGTGTTTCTGAGTCATATAATCCATCTGATTTATCTATGATAGCCATGTAAAACTAACCTGTTTAGACCATTTAGGTGACTAGTGAGATAGAGTGCTGCAATACAGTTAGGTAACCATGTACATCGTAAAGACTGATTCCTGCAGAGAATTTCATTTTGCTGACCAGTGGCAAAGTCTAAAAGAACTGGATTTGAGCCCTCCTTTGTGAGTGGAGTCCAGGTTGTTAACCTATGAAGGCTTCATGTGAGTGTGATCTTTCAAAAAAGCAAGACGATGGACTGAGGATCTGACTCAGTAGGGTTCTGGTGGCCTGATGGACTGAGGATCTGACTCAGTAGGGTTCTGGTGGCCTGATGGACTGAGGATCTGACTCAGTAGGGTCCTGGTGGCCTGATGGACTGAGGATCTGACTCAGTAGGGTCCTGATTGCCTGATGGACTGAGGATCTGACTCAGTAGGGTCCTGGTGGCCTGATGGACTGAGGATCTGATTCAGTAGGGTCCTGATTGCCTGATGGACTGAGGATTTGACTTGGTTTGGTCCTGATGACCTGATGGACTGAGGATCTGACTAGTTGGGGTTCTGTTGGCCTGTAACTTCAGAAGGCCTCACTGATGTTTCCATTTTACACCTGCTTGTTGTTTAGTACTCCAGAGTGACACGCTTTCTTTTAACTCAATGGCAGCTTGTTGGTGGAAACGAGGGAGGCGGCCTCTCTCATTACAATGGGTTCTTTGTGCATGGACGAATATGTTCCCACTTCAACGCCTCTTTGATTATACAGTTTTTTGTTCTAGGGACCATGCGATGGACTTCAGTTGGGTATCAACTTGCTTCTTCTCGTCCAAGCTTCATTCCTCCTCCTCACAAATACACGCCTAGTTTCCCCTGTCAGCCTATGGGAATGTGGGCTTCCCTGTAAGCCCACTGACATTTAAATGAGATGATTACAAGTGAAGCAAGTGATCTTCTCTCTCTGCTATAATTATGCCACTGACAAGTGTGCACGATACTCTTGGTGCACTGAATGACGGCATCTTACCACAAAGAAATCTAATAAGTAGCGACTGAGGGGCTGAGAGTCCTAAACTCAGGGTGTGAGGGACTCATGGCGTGCTGTCAATCACTGATTTAAGCCAATGGAAAGCAATGGAGAAACAAATGAGAAGGCGCTAACCCAATCAAAGACCGACAATGCTTGAAAGCTCCACCCACTAGGTGAACTACTACTTTAAAATTCTGAAGTGAATGCATCCCCTTTATCCTGGTATCCCCCAGGCTTTGGTATCCAATTAAGATTAAAAGCAATATCAGCTTTTTTGTTTCCAAACAATGTGCAAGGCGCCATTTAACAATGTGCACAGCAGTACCATTTAAATTGGGATAGCATTTAGTCTTTTCGTACAAAGGGTAGAACTTCTCTTCAAAGTAGGTCATATGCTGAAGAACAAAGACTTCAGTGCTGTGGTGAGTATAAATTGTGCTGTAGGCGTCATAATGAACTAGGTCATCCAAGGAAGAGGACCACGATGCTTGCTGGTTCAACCCTAGACTATGGCTTTTTGATCTGGAATGCCAGCCTCAGCTCTTTCTGGCAAAACGTGTGTGTCGTCTGAAACTTAGACTGTACTGATTGCCTCCCATACATAGGAGGGAAAACTGGACCAGACAGTCTCTGATATCCCATTGGAATTTGCTGACTATAAATATGCATGTGTGAGTGATCAGTTCTGCACCTTGATTTCTAGTTCAATGGCAGTGACCTTCTTAAAAGTGACTATCTATAATTTCCACAAAACCATTTATGATCTCTGAATGACGGCATACTGCATTATGAGGCAAGGTCGGGAACATGGCCTTGTAACCAAAAGGTTATTGGTTAGAGACCATGTGGGCTTTCAGCCCTCGAGTGGTTCAGTGTGACATTCAACTCAACCTACTGAGAACATTTAGCGACATAAACCTAAGTCGCGTTAGCTACCATGAAGACATAAAGAAAACGTGACAAAATCTCAGCTCGCTCAAGCCTGCCAACGACAGACTTCATCTTTAAAGATTAAACACAGTGGGCTGTCATTTAGAATCATGTCAGAGTACGTTCCACTTACAATGTTCATTAGGGAATCGATAAGCCAGCCACTGAACGCCTGACTGTTCCCATGAGTCATCGTTCATCATCCTGCCGTTCTCGGAGTATGGAGACCTGCAGTGAATTCACCGGTGCCAAAGGCAGGGTCAGATGTGCTGACGGCAAAGCCAGGGATATATTGCCCGTTTTACAATCCAGCGGGTCCTTGCATCAACGTGGAAAATCTGTCGTAGCTGCAAGCAAGCAGGGAGAAACCCCCCCCCTCACAAATTGAAGGGGCTTTCGTTTCAATTAGGAGGGATTCTTCAACTGAATTTTTTAAAATAATTGACTTCCTGTTGCTATATAAGCATTTGGTTGATATATTTCTGCTCTTGACAAAGAGAAAGAAATTTTCATTATGGTTGTTAATTTAGTGTAATTGCCTGAAGTGTTTATGCATAATCAGCCTATAACATTTTTTCTTTTTATCGCAAGTTAGTCTTTGAGGTTCCTGCATTTGTTTTTATGTCAAGGCCATCCCCACTCTCTGTTTTATTATTAAGTTGTTACTCAAGCCGCAGTGATGCTCTCCAGAGGAGGTACACTATCTTGTCAGTCCAAAGTAAGGAATTTCACGCCCAGTGTGGAAAAGTATTGTGGCACAGCCGTCATCGTGTGTGGTCGGCCATCTTATAAAGACATGACACCCAGTGGACACATATCAACGTTACAAAGAGTCCAGTGTTGTCCATCTGATGTGCTTTCAGCTTTGCCAGGTTGGCTGATAATAAACATACCGGTTAAAGTCTCTTTTCAGGGTGAGTCAACCTAGCCCCAAAAAAAGAGACAGTGTTGGCTGAGGCTTCCTCACTCTCTATGCACAACAACAGATGAAGAGCAGGATGAGCAATTTTATTAGCAACCTGGCCATCAAAACCAGATCATGCCAAAGTGAACCAAATGGGCTTCTCCGGTGCTGCTTAGAGTACCAGAATTAGTGTTTTTTTTTTTAACTGTCCTGGCTATTTAAAGACACAGATGCAATTTAGACAGACGAAGACACTGCATTTTTAACAGATAGTCTGGCCCTCCTGTGGGCCAGCAAAGCCGTAAGAGCTTTGACTCATTACAACATCAGCAGAGATTACTGAGTCCAGCCCTTCAATTCGTGCGGCAACTCAATGCCCCCAAATGATAATTCACTCTTGTAATTTATGAAGTTGCTTAAAAAAAACCATTGGAAGTGTACATTGATTAAGGTTTTTAAACACACAAAATGGGTCATTTCATTGCAGAGTTAGATAATAGCATTAGTAAGTCAGATGTTGCGTTGTTGAGTCTTAGCAGTAAAACAGACACTTTGGCTGAGTGGTCTGTTATCAGCACAGTGGGTTATGACACCGAGGAACTCTCTGACTCCCGTCTTAAGGCGTTCAGGCACGTTTAAGTGATCACCACATCCTAAACAGTCTCTATGTCGGTGTCTGTCAGCGTCTCGTGGATAACAACGTTCCTGTTTATGCAGGCCAATGAACAGTCACGCTGAAGTCCATTTTCACGCACATACAACAGAAACTGAATCACAGCCATGCAGCAGCATTTTGAAAGCCCGGGGAGGCCTCGTGAAGAGTCCCACGCCGGAGCTGCATTCGCGTGTGGGGGAGGGGAGGGGATGTTTTTGCACCAGCAGGGGGCGCTCTTCACAGCATCACTGGTGACCGGTAAAAGATCAGGTTGTATTACATTCAGATGTTAAACCGAGATCCCAGCTGGGTATGGTAACTAATCATCTCATTTGCCTTGAAGAGTTGGGCGTTAACCTCAGTGTCCCAGCCAAGCTCTGCCTCTTGCCCATCTGTTCTTCTCCATGCTTAATTGCCTAAGCAGCTTCCTGACTTTCCACGGCTGTACTCATATTTGGTAAACAAGCTACGACTTAACGGTTAATGTAAATGTTACACTTTGGGCACAAATAGAGTCATATATACTTAACCTTCCCTGAAAAGGAACAACAGCCCATAAAAATGTCCTTTGTAAACAAAACCTCATGCTGTATTTTACAATATTGTTATGATATTATGATAAGGAACATTGAATCTCTTGGCTCAACTGTCCCTCAACACTCTGAAAGCCATTCTGTATAAAATAAAGTCTCCCCACATAATAAATGCTAATAATGAGTTGAATTGGCTAAAGCTCCCTTTTAGACATTAAGTAAATTGGCTTGTGAACGCAACGTTTGGTTTACTATTAGTAGAATGACTCATTCTCTAAGTGCTGTCCTTCGTGAGCCGGAAGAGTGACGATGATGGTCACATTTAGATGGCAATTTATGTTTTTTTTTCCCTGGTGTTACTAACTCTTGACCATTTCAGCCCAAGATTTGGAATTCTGCTGCTATGAGACCCATCTCTTTGGCTAAGAACGTGAATTTGGTTAACCCTTTAATGCCACTCTTAATGGTGTAACAGTCACAGATTTCAGGTGTTCAGGTGATCTGTGTTCAGGTTTTATTTATTTACACATATGTTTACATGAATATAAACACGTTTCTGTTTTCTTCTTCCAGTAACGTAATCTTTAGTTGCTGGCAGGAATTTCAAAGTTGTGTCCTTACTTTTTAACCTCAGCATTACCAGTAATATATCCAGGTTTATTAGTGCAGAGTAAAACTGTAAAATGTAGATTGGTTTGAATAAAATGATCTGGTAAATAATTCAGGAGTTATGGGATATAAGGCTTCAAAATTCATGGTAGGTGGGAGTATCTCAAATGACCAATCAATACTCCCACTCACCAATGGTGTTGAAGCCTCATTTAGCAGCAGCATTGATTGGTTAGTTCAGGATGCTCCCGCCCAACCACGGGTTCTGAAGCCTTGTTTAGTGCCAGCATTGATTGGTAGTTCAGGATACTGCCACCAAACCATAGGTTTTGAAGTATTTGTCCTTTCACTACAATTCAGTGATAAGAACCAATCACAAGAGGACATAGAGATGGCTCTGAGGGCTTCAGCGAGCTGAGTAGGGCTCCTGCTGCTACTGACTCTCACGCGGACTCGCTGAGTGTCAGTTTGGTGACACACTGTGTGGTGAAAGTTTTCGGTGGTGAAAAGCCAGACGTTCCCTATCCCATTAGCTAACCCTTCCCAGTGGCTTTGTTGACCTACACAAAACAGCAACACAAAAACTACAGCACACGATGCCTGAAGTTGTGGTAGATTAGCTGAAAAGGGGAAATGCTCACTTGTGAAACGATCTGAAATGAGCCTGACCCCAGAACACCATGGTGATGTTTTCCTTAACCATGACACGGTATTTGGGGGTGGAGGGCACAGACGTGTGAATTGCCATACAAACTAATGTGTCTGCTAAGTGTATGAGTAGTCGTCAGATTGGCGTCTGGAGACTCCCATGTCAAGTCATTAAAAAGGAACTTACCCGACAGGAACTGGCTGATTGTCTATGCAAGTACACATTCCATAGGAATCCTTCAAGCTGTCTGAACAGTTGACGTTCACTGCTCTTGCCAAATGTTTCCATTATTGAGGAATGAAAGAAAGTCAATTACAAGTTAATTGCTTTAATCTATTTCAGCCTCTGCATCAGAAATTTTGGAAGGTGTTGAGTTTTCTGGACATGGAGGATGTGATCCTTCAGTGACTGCCTCATGTGCACAGCCAAGGCTGACTGGTTGTTTTCACTCATAAAGGTTCAACTGCAAGACAAAAAAACGAGCATATTAATTATGTATTGGGTTGTTTTTTTTAACTTGGGTCAGGATGGGATAACTGTCATTTGCGTCTGAAATGGAACTAGATTTTCCAAAGCCCTGTATCATGTGGATTTCTGTTACATGCCATCATGGAGCATACCAGTTACCCAAGAACTTACAGGTGTGTGAGAAGGGCCTCCATCTACTGGGGGCAGTGTTGGTGGAGCACAGCCTGTGAGCTTCACGTAGTTGGGGGAATCATAGGAAGCACCTTGGACCTGCTACATAAACACTCTTCTTCACATCTCTTTGCTTCGTCCCTCATCGTGTCTTCAATTTTCCCCCCAGACCACCATGACTCCATGATCCATCTCTGTCACACTCTGCAGATCTTGTCCCCTCAGCTAACCAGGTTCTGAACACATAATAACAACTTTGAAATACATAAAACCCACAACTCCTGTGGTGCTGGGCATGTGTTGCCCTGACCCACCTCCCCCCCTCACACACACATATAATATACCCTCTTGCACCAATCCCCAGTCTCACCAGTCCATTTCTTCCCATTTGCTCTCCTTTCTACCTAAGTTGATGCTCATCCATCTTCATGCTAATGGCTTCCCACTCCTGGAATTACTCTTCCAGATATCAACCAGCTACAGTGCTGCAGGTTGGCCTTGGTTAGGATCCTTGATCAATCTCAGGGTTGACAAACTAGGTGGACCATTCCTTCCTGATGGATCTTCACTTCTGTTCCTCTGCAAAAAGAGCCAGTATGAAAATGCGCACCTGAACTTGTGGGCAATTCTGGAAAACTCTGTTTCTGAATTTGTCGTAATGCAGCATCTCTGATTTTCATGATGATTAAAGACCTGCTTGATCATGATGGTACATGAAATATGGAGAAATATGACAGATATTAACTTAATTAGACACTAACTTTCACCCAGTCAATATTCAAGCGTTAAATCCTTCTGACATTCACAGACTGGATGTGATGATGGGTTCCCACACACACACAAAGCCATATGGGGCTGTTGGAGAAACCCCCCCGCGTTCTGTCGACAGTTGGATCAGAGCACGCAGAGACCGCCATACAGACTCGCGGGGAGGCCGATGTTGAGTGGGCTTGTTCCTGCTGGCTAGTGATGGCCAAATACCCCATGTTTAAATGGAACGGGTAGCAGAATGGCCAAGGGAAACAGCATTTGAAAAGTTCAAGTTCTAGGGTTAAATCTAATAAAATGATGTGGTGCCAGTCTTTTAATTGCATACATAACACAGTTACTCATAGTAACTTTGCACATGTAATCAGCTGTATGTTTAACCATCCATCAATCTTAGGTAGAGGCCTAGAGTCTATGCCAGACAACACTAGGGTACACCCTGGATAGGATGCTGGTCCATCATTGGGCACAAGGCTGGGGTACATCCTGGATGGGATGCCAGTCCATCATTGGGCACAAGGCTGGGGTACATCCTGGATGGGATGCCAGTCCATCATTGGGCACAAGGCTAGGGTACACCCTGGATGGGATGCCAGTCCATCACAGAGCATGAGGATAGAGTACACCCTGGATGGGATGCCAGTCCATCACAGAGCATGAGGATAGAGTACACACTGGATGGGATGCCAGTTTATTGCAGGCCACAGAAACACACACCATGGGCAATTTATAGAAGTTAGTTACCCTAACTGCATGTCTTCATACTGCAGGAGTAAATCACAGTGCCCAGAATATATCTGTGAGACATAGAGAGAACATGCAAACTCCATGCACAGAGACTAGAGATGGGATTCAAACCCGCTATCTTGCTTCTGTGAGGAAACCATGCTACTCACTGAGCCACCATCCACTCCCTGCCTACTTCGCAAAAGAGAAACTCAAATTAAGCAGCCATTCAAAGGTACAATAGTAATGCCCTTAGGGACATATGTGTGACCTGGTAAATTTTAGTCAGGGCAATGTTCTAATGCACTATGCTCATTTCTGCTCTTTATGTCCTTAAGCTAGCTATTTAACCTGAATCACTCCACTGTACACACACTGCTGGTGGATTTAAAGTGAAACTACACGTCAATGGAGGAAGCAGAAGGCTTGATGTGAGATTCGGTTCGGTTGTACCTCCGAAGGACGAGGCAGCAACTAACACTTAGTCTGAATTTTGCTTCCAGTCCCGATAAGGAAGCCTTTAATTGGGCCACTTCTTGTTTCCTGTCATCCAGAACAGATCAACAGCGGGTTCCTCAACATGGAGTCAGACGTCAGACCGTTCATGTTCATACTGGCTGGGGGACACCCTGTCGAACTCTCTTCCATGATGCTACAGTCTGGAGCAAAGTCTCTATCTGTCTGAGGATGCTTGTTAGCAATGCAAAGGTGTCAGCCCATGGCCTACTGTGAATTTAAGCTTAATTTGTGGAACACCCACATTAAATGGCCCCTACGTGTATATGTGTATGCATTCATGCGTTTTATCGCCAGTGTAGCAGTCTTAAAATGGGGTCAGCTGTACCCCTCCACTGTCGAAATAAAACGTTACAGAAGGCGAATTTATCTTCTCAATGTAGAGGACATTGGTGGAGGCTGGAGAAGTGGACGCACTATCATTTCAAAGTTGTTTCCAGCCGATCGTAGCAGGCCGATAGATCTCCGCTCAGGGTCGGCGTGATAAATACCAGCCATAAATCAGGAACAAATCGATCTAGATCATAGTGACAGCTGCTGGGCTATGGTCAATTCCCATGATAACAGCCTTTGTCTCTCTGGTTTCCCTCCAAATTTGAGTAAACATCATGTAATATTTCCTGCCCAACTCCAGGAAAATGTCCAAAAAATATAAATAGAGGAGAGAGTAAAGCATCCTTCAGGATACACAGCCTTCGGGGCCGGCCATTGGTTTATACAACCACT
This sequence comes from Gymnarchus niloticus, assembly GCA_009936485.2. Classification (NCBI taxonomy): domain Eukaryota; kingdom Metazoa; phylum Chordata; class Actinopteri; order Osteoglossiformes; family Gymnarchidae; genus Gymnarchus; species Gymnarchus niloticus. The sequence goes on along the minus strand of JAACJT020000062.1, from coordinate 1,868,400 downwards.
TTGAGGGGTTGCTTTTAAGCGTAAAATCACCTGTATTGATTTTTTTTATCCGTACTCTTTCTTAAGTGTAGTTCTAATTCAATCATGTTTTGTAAAGGACAGGAACAATTCTGCTTCTATCCATTTAGTCTATTATCCCATGTCTAGTGCATTACTTTTCACAGGGTTGTTAGGAAGTGAAGACTCAAGATTCTGGAGTGTATATTTGCTTTAATCCTCCTTCTTTCCTGTTAAATAGGAGGAAGAAGCACCAAACCGATGAGGCTGAGATGTGTGCCGGATCCATGCAGCAGAACATGCAGCAAAGCAATCAAGTGTGTATGTGTGTGTGTGTGTGTGGGGGGGGTCATCTGTGGCAATTAATTAGCACCTCAGTCATACAAAAATGTGATTTTCCACTTGGTGGCATCACAGCTGAGTGTGGCTGATTATACTACATACAGAAATACGTTTCCCAGAAGCCTCAAGGATATCCATAATTACCAGTTACAATCAGGTGACTTTTTTGGGGGAAGTCAGATGTAAGACCCTGACAATACTGCTTCTCCACTGCAGCACGCATCCTTCCACACCTTGATTTTGAAAACCTTAATAATGAAAAAAGATATTTTACAATACTTTTGCTAAAACCCATCCTATACAACCCACCAGTTTGTCACATCACTTATACTGGCATCTTGTGAAATTTAATTAAAAAAAACCTGACAACTGTTAAAAATTACATTCTAGCATCACAGTTGGGCATAACAATTTAACATATTATTGCCTTTGGCATCATTAGATTAGCATTAGTATTATACTTTTGGATTTAAGGGTACTGAGGAATTGTGTGATTCATTTGTGTTTTGTTTATTTGTCTTTTGGTGCATTTTTTCTGGGAAACATGAACCTAAAACCAGCCTCTGGTCAGAAGCGTGTGGTTAAATTGTCTCCTTGTCTTTGGTGAAATGGAGGAAAGCTCTGTTATAATCACTGCCTACACATGGCCATCATCCTGAAAGCTACATGTGTTACATCACATTTGCATCCTAAAAGGTGACCAGAGCCGAAGAGTGAGATAAAAGAGTGACTTCATGGAGGGCTGCAAGGTCTCCATGGCCATCTAACTTCAGGCAGCAGCTTGGGCTTGCAGGTCTCGTCCGGCATCAGGCCACAACAACGGTAATAAGGTGGGCCACCTTGTGCTGTTTGGTGCCTCTGCATCTTCAGGAATACGATAACGGGAAAACACAGACACATGAAGTATTAGACGGAACAGAATGCCGAGACCGGAATGATGAAAATGTTCCACCAATTTGTTTTTTTGGCAGATGACGGCCATAGCCGGTTGGTCGCGGGCGCTCACTCTGCGCGGCAGCCTCCCACGCGCGGGACAGTCATCCATGCCCAACGCACCCCCTCCCCCGCCCCCAGCCGCATCCCGGCTTGTCATCTGCCCATGTTCCCCGGCCCCTGACGTCCCGTCCTGGCTGCACGGCGCCACGCTTTGGAGCAGACGTGTGTAGGAAGCTGCTGGCGAGCTCCAAGCTGTCACGCCGGCTCCTGGAGCCTGTTTGCCAGCGCCAGTTCGTGCCGGAAAGGGCCGCGAAACAGTCTCTGCAAAGTTATTCAGAGTCAACGCGGTTAATTAAGTTAACGTGCGATTCCTGATGTCCCTCCTCTTAGCAGTGAAGGTGAACATTTGCCGGCACAGGCAGGAGAAAAATAAACTGAGCAGAAATCAGATTGTGACTGAGGCGACACCAGTCCTGGGCTTTGTTACTAACTACAGCATAAGCCCGTTGCATGACAAAGCTTATTTTTGGGTAAAGAGGCTTTAATTTCTCCACATTTGCATCTAATTAAAACTGCAGCACAACCAGAAATGTCAATGTTACACTGTGTGCCATGCGTGTTCAGTTCAGTTAATTGCAGATTGGTGTAACTGTTTGAGCTAATTGGCCATGTGACAACATCGTCATGTGACCTTGTCGGGAAGCTCAGCAGTGACTCCTGTCATTAAATTCTCACTGTTACTGTTTTATAGTTACATCAACCAAGGTGTGAGGAGGGAGGAACACTGCTTATTGTTTGCTGTTCTCTGCTGATTTATTATTCATTATTTATTGACCTATCCATTCAGCCATAAGGGAAATATTGTCATATAAAGTGATGGGACAAATGAGGCTTCAAAATTACTCGTGGTGGGTGGGAGCATCCTGAACTACTAGTCAAACACATGAGGCTTCAAAACCCATCAGCATTGACTGGTACTTGGGGATATTTCCACCCACCATGGGTTTCGAAGCTTCATTTGTCCCATTACTAGTTTTATAGTGTAACCCCCCCCTTGACTTGCACTATCCTGTATTTTAGCTCTTTCTCAATGATCTTCTGTCACTTCCTGTCTGTATGTTACAGCATGGTCCTGGGGAAACATCTCATGTCTTTGTATATGGGCGATATGACAATAAGGCCCACTTCACTTGACTTGAGTAATACAAAACCATTCAACTAGACAAAAAAAAACACCAAGACCAGCATATAACCCTACCCTTCGGTGTCCTTATTATTTTGATGCCATGTTCAGGAGCCGAACGCACAGCACACATGCAGATAATCCACTTAAACACGCTTACTGTACTACGGTCTTCGGAGGACTCTTCGATAGACTAATGAGGCTGACTTATAGGAAGACATCAGCCTGTTCCCCATGGTGCATCTGCTGGATTGTAATATTAACACAGCGCCACCCTCTCATAACCGACGCCTGGGGTATCACCTGTAATAGTGCCAAGCCTGTCACGCCGCTAACAGCTATTCAAATGGACGATTGCCATCCATGCATCTAGTTACTTACCAAGGCTGGGAAATCATATTTCTCAGACTGTCTCTGTTCAGTTACCTTTTTTGGTATAACTGTTCTTTAAATGGTTTTCCTGGTGTGGAGACCCCATTGCAGGTAACTGATTAGGCATCTAACCTTCTTCTCGCTGTCCTCTGCAGGCTATCAGGCATCATTAGGAGAGATTGATCTGAACTGCATGTTAACTCTATGGATGGTGCAGGGTGTGACAGAGGAGGTGCCTGAAGAGAGGGCTCTTTAGTCGGTTATAATTGTTTGCTATCGCACAGACTACAGATGCCCACTAGCTGGCGTAGCAGCTTGTAAATAGCAGTAATGCCTCCAGCACTGAAGGCTACTGCTCACAATCCAATTGGGTACCTTTAATTAGTCACCATGCTGTCACTTATGAGTCTGATTGATAAAAGCTGCAGTTTTACAGAATGAGGCTGCCAGGTTTTACCGTAAATCTTTCAACTTTTGATCTTTGAGTCATGCTCAGAAAAATTCAGCCCTGTTAAGCCGGCGTGCGTCTCCCTGTTGTGGAAGGGCGGGTAGGAGCAGCATGAGAAATACACACCTTCTGCTTCAGCTCCCGGATGACGTCGGGAAACAGCTGACACTATTGTTCGTGAGCAGCTGGGGGCGTGGTGGTTAACAGCCTGAAATACTACACAGAGGACTGGATTTTCATGTCCCAGCAAAATTGCACCCTTGCAATTTATGCATTGAAATTCCTCCAGATTCCTTGAATCGTTTAATGATATTATGCACTGTAGAAGGAGAAATATGCAAATCCCTTCTAATCTTTCTTTGACGAACATTGTTTTTAAACATTTCAATAATTTTTTCACACATTTGTTGACAAACTGGAGATCCTCTGCCCATCTTTGCTCCTGAAAGACTCAGCCTTTCGTGGATACTGCTTTTGTACCAAATCATGATTACAATCACCTGTTGACATCACCTATTTGAAATCACATTAAGATTAATTTTTTTACCTCATTTCTAGCCCTAAATTGCCCAAGTCTCAACTTTTTTTGGAATGTGTTGCAGGCCTGAAATGCAGGAATGGATGTATATTAACAAACAAAATGAAGTTGACCAGACAAAACATGAAATGTTTTGGTTTCATACTGTCTGCAATGAAATAAAAATCAAAGTAAATTTAAGAATCACTGCTTTTTTTATATATAATTTGCATTTTCCATACTGTCCCAGCTTTTTCTGATTTGGGGTTGTACTTGTCAGTTTATTGATGTGGTGATGATAAAATTTAAATTCACAGTATATTAATATATTTCCCAGAATTGGAACTCATATCCAATCACATGACAACACTGCTTTAATCCAAGAATAAAATCCAATTTGAATCGAGGAACTCTTACCAGAAATTCCCCTATGAAGAGAGCAGAAATGTTTGACAAATGAGGAGGGTACTGGATCAGAAATTCAGCAAAGAGATGCCAAATGAAATGGTAATTCGGAGGCAAAGGTTCACAGGTCACCGGTGGAAAGGGGAAGACCGAGGCGGAGGATGGAGAGACACGAAGGGCTGCTCATTATTCAGACGTAGGCAGTGACACGTCTAACGCACTGGGATGAATGGGAACGCCGAAAGAGCGAGCTGCAGAGGAGTTTCTCAAAGTGCATGGGTGAGAGACTCACTGAACTCCTGATCTCTGCCAGTCGGCAGAAAGGCAAGCTGTTTTCATGTTTTATTTTGTGTCCTCTGATCTATCGGCTGTTATTTCATCAAAAAAGAACGAAGCTCAGTTTAAACAAATACCTTCAACAATTAGGGGAAAAAACAGTATAGATAACATTCAGAAAATTAATAAATAAAAATTAATTTATCCCTGAGCAACTGCCACCCCAATTAGTTTTTGAGAAGACGCCGCCCTATTGGCTGTTGTTATGCTGCCAGATTTTGAAAGGTCATCAGATGATGGAGGATTATTCCACACTGGCTCTCTGTCATACTTTACAGGGAAACCATAAAAGCGCTTAACCAAGGAACCATTTTACATTAGAAGGTGCCTCTTGTCATCTGAATGGAGGTTTCAATGTCATTCCTCTGTGTTGTTTACAGCAAATTGAACAGCTTTTCTCACTCTTCAGGGGATGAACTGAATTCCGAATGTTCTGTTTTAATACATAGCCAAGCAATTTAATTGCACGGTCACCTGCCGGTCTCTGAAATGTTTCTCTTGTATTAAGGTCCTTGACGGGACTGGTTGCAAAAGTTGTTACATAAATAACGATTACGTAACACACACGGTGTGGTACAGGTTTTATGCTAGAATGAAAGGGGAGTATCGAGGACTGAAAAACAAGGCTTTAAAATTGTGGGTGGGATTATTCCATGCTTTCTGTCACTGCTCAGTCAAACCCAAAGGGAATGAAGCTGGTGATTGACAGCACATGATTTAAGCCCCACCCAGAACAGGATGTCAGGTTCCCATCCCTAGTATCAAAGGGAGCACTTTATAAAGAAGACTTGGAGCTGTTTTTGATTATTACAACATAATTTAAGTCTAAAGCAACCTGCCTATTGTCCAGTAAACAAATTCAAATTAAGGGTGCCCTTTGAGCTAATTAGAAAATGAAAGCAGAGTGATTTTTTTTAATTAGCTCGAAAATGAGGTTTTTTTTTTAACCCTTCACCAAAACTCGTCACTGAAGAAAATAGGGTAATTCAGATGGTTACACTCACCATTTTCTGATTGGCTCCCAAAACAAGAAACACATTCCTTAACAAATCACATTCACAGCAGAGATGTGAGTAGCTGATAGAAATGCAAAAATAAACAATAATAAAAATGTATATTCTCAGGATTATTTTTCTACATTTACTAACCCAGAAAGCTATCCTTTCCCCAGTTTCACTTTTTCGAAAAAGATGTACTCGTGCATTTAATAACGCTACTATTTTGTTTTGGCCAGTCCCCAGAACATGGCATTCTGTACATATTTGTTTTATATTTATAGTGTTGCATTGCTGTTTTTCATGATCATTTACATAAGTCAATAATGGTTTTTTTTTAGAATGTTTTCAACTACGTCAAATTGCCTTAAGTCTGTTTTCACTTAACACGCTATGAGGTGCCTTCACTGTAAGCCAGGCCATCAAAATATAGCAGCCTCCAGTCTCCAGGCAACGAGAGCTGATTTAAGAGTATTCTGTTTGTATGTTTTCACACAATCGGGCCTGAAGCATCAGACTAAGGAGCCGGCCCCCTTTAATTTTACCTCAGAACACCAACATTTATCAAAATAACCAGCCCAAGTTAATCCACGACACTTGTAAAGGGCTCAACTACTAGTCAGTGAAGTGGGTAGGGTTAATTATGCACGCTGTAGGCTGTATGGTAACAGGAGCTGGGCAGCCTTTGAGTCCAAACTAAAGATCAACCGACATGCAAAACTGTGTGGGGTGCGAGGGTGACGACCAATGACAGAATGGCATCGAAGCCTTTGGGTTCCCCACCCCCGCCACCCCTGCTTCTGCCTTACATTCACACACGCCCACGTCAAGACACCCACGAGGAAGTCAGGATTACTGTCGCAATGTGGCGTAGAGACAGCCTGGAGTCTTTCTCCCTCTACTGGAGGCTTGGAGCACTGCGCCACCTCTGGTCTTCCTTGACTTTGTCCCTCACTCTGAGAGCAGGGACGTGGCAGGGTGTCAGTTAGAATAACGCAGTCCGGTGCGTTTATGAGCGACACAAAATCAAGGTCTGTGGAGGATAGGACCGTCCTATCCTCCACAAAACCATGTCGAATAACGACAGCCAATAGACCGTTTACTTCAGCGGTTGCAGCCACAGCCATTACTTTCAGCTGCCTTCCAGTCTCTGGGTTGGCAGTCTCTCGTGAGAAGGAGCGTCAAACTTCCTCGGCAACTTGCAGAGGAGCAGCAGTAGTTTCTGAAGTCGGATACAAACTCGAAGACCATTCAGCGTAAAGTGGTTCTCAGCAGGGCACGGCCGCACATTCTGCCAAGCCAGCTTGAAATCAGTCATTTCAGCTACATCGTGCCAGTAGACACATTACAGCCCCAACACCACAAACCTCTGCCCTGCCAGGGCAGTAAATAATGTGCCGGTTAATAAATTGACATTGTGCCATATCCAGACTGTTAGCCAGGCTCAGACAGGGTTTCTCATTAACAACAAAACTGACCTTAGCCATCAAGGCAACAATATTCCCATTGTTTATAACAAATTATTCTAAATTAGGAATGGGTTGCTAAAAAAAACAAATCTGCTTCTATACTGGTTTGGCATAGTTGAAGGTGGAATTCAGAAGAGATTTCATTTTTTATAGAATTTATATAGCACAAAGAGACTTAATGACAAGAACAACATCACAGATTCATGTTGTTGTTATTCGCCGCACGAGCACAACATAAAAACACGTGAGAGTCATTTCTCTGAAGAACTACCAGGTCTCTAAATTAACTAAAAAAAGTGTCCTTTTATTGGGTGGTGGTGTCTGACTGAGGGGGGTGGATGTTATTGGAGATTTTCTACCTTAAATGCATTAATGGAGGCTTGATTCTGTGGTGACGACCTGGCCTTTGTGGTGGGCCTAAGGGAGCCACAGAGGAGCACACTCGTTAAATTTAGGGCAGCCCACTTCTTCGGGGGATTTCCACGTTTCCGGCCTCCGATATCTCCCGCGCCTCCTCCTTCCTCCGCCAGAACTGCTTTTCCAAACCCAGTAAATAGTTCTGCATAAATACTGCCAGTGAGTGCCGGTGATATGTGGGAGGGGAGGGGAGGGGAGGGGAAGGGAGGGGAGGGGAAGGGAGGGGAAAGGAGGGGAGGACAGGGGAGGACAGGCGAAAATGCAAAGTGCCATTCCCCGGCTCTCTTCTGAGTATATGACCTGCGCAGAATGTCACACGTGCTGAAGAGGCGCATTTTTTCTGCACTCGCTGCAGTTTCAAGCTGGAAGCACCGTAGCCTTTCAGCTTGTACATGCACTCTAATTACACTCCTGGCCGGAGACGTTTTTCATTTCCGTTATCGGATGAGTCCTTTCACATTATCTGAATGCAGTTTTTTCTTTTTTTTTGGATCAGAGACCAGAGCAGAAAAGCACACCATATGGAAAACAATGAGCTATGGATGCACATTCCTGCTGTTGGAATTCATTCTGGAATCTGGCCCACAGAAACATGGGTGTCATGTGACCCAAACAGTAGCCAGGTGCCATTGTTTCATGGTGGTAGAGGAATTTGTGGGTCTCTTGAAGGATGCAAATTAAAATCGCTAAACAGGAAGTACAAATGCCCCCACAATCAAAAGGCTACAGCTGGGCATCTTCCGAGTTGTACAGCAAGGCAGAAAGTGTTCTGTGGTGTGTAAGACATGATGAATTAAGGTACCCGTTAAGTAGATGATTGGATTTCAGTTAAATGTTTCATTTTCATTAATTGTCATTATGGTAGAGCAAAACTACCTTCATTCTTCAGTTACAATGATCACCGTGAAAATTAAAACAGTTATTTTTGTGGATTTTACTGGCCTTAAACAAACCTGCCACTCAGAACAATTTACAAATATATGCAGTATTATTTCTGAATTTAATAAACTAATTTGTACTTTTTAAGACTGATCCAGCCATCCACCTTCCAAGCCTTTATTTTAGGTAGGGTTGCCTATAACCTGTTGTACATCATGGGCAGGATGCAAGGCCATCATTGGGTACATACCTGTACATGGCCACAATCATAGTACAATCATCTCTTTGGATTACGGAAGGAAACCCATGAAAGACAGAGAGAGCCTGCAAACTCCATGCACTCGGGACGGATGTGATACTGTAACAGTTCTACACACCCTACATAGCAGATTTTATCAGGAATCTTTTTCAGGATATTCTACTCATTAAGCCAACATAGGTGACCTTTAACGAAAGCACAGCTTGACTACATTGCTTTACATGGACATAAGGATTTAGCTGTTGACCTTTCGTAAATGTGTCATCGTGATATAAACTGTAATAAATGCACAGAATAAATTGTGATTTTTTTTCAGAGAAGGCTTGAAAATTGTACATAGGCATCTGATATGCAATATTAAGGGGCAATGTTGCAAAGACTGGCATTAGGAGAAGACATTAATGGCTTTAGAGAGAAAAATCTGATAGCATTCATGAAATGTATATTTACACTGGGCTGTCCTTGAGGTAAAACCACTTATCAAGTCGCTTTCCAAGTCAGACCCCACAGATTCCCCAGTTGTCTGTCACATGACCAGCTTCAGCAATCAGGCTACCTTTTACCCACAGTAAATGCTGCCTCAATACATAAACTCTGGAATATCACACCTGCTAGCTGATTGGCTCCTTTCTCAACCCTAACACTGTCGAGTATCACCCCATTTTTTAATCATTAACACAATTCTTCTGTCCGGATTGCTGATTCTGTGGTGCATGAAACACTATTACGTTTACCAGAATTCATTTTCCGTAAGGAAATGTACAGCAGGGCAGGCTCGAGGTGCGATGCTGATGCAGTCACATCCAAAGTCCAAATCCCACTAGCAGTACGAGCTCTGAGAGGAATAAGATTAGATTTTCTTTAAAGTAGATTCTGTTATCTCGCTAAACGTCATTTTCATTAAAAAAGAAAAAGAAACACAAACAACATGTTAAAATACACAACTCTTACTTTACTATGGTATTATGCTGCTGAAGGGAACAAAAAAGTAAATTTCACAGCTCTAGGACTGTAATCTCTTTCAGATGAAACGTTCATCTGTCAATACGTTTCTCCAGTGCAGGGCTGAGGGGCCCATGGAGCCCATCACAGGGAGCACGGGGCTCCTGGCATCAGACAATCATATGTAAATGGAAAAATGTCTATCTCACTATGTCTGGTAATATATGAAGTATTGGTATTTTATAGCAGACAATGTAATTCATCCTCACTACAGCATCTCTCAGAGATTTCCATAAAATAAACAGCTGCCTCAGTGTACGGCCCTGCCGACCCAGGTAAACAGCATAATCCCGATAACAAACACCTTGCTCCTTTAACCGGCATGGCTGCAGCAGCCATAGCAACAACTACAGGTAAGGGTCTCCGGTTCGTTGGCTGGAGACAGAAACGTTACGAGGAGACGCCATAAGCGACGGGAAAGACGGAGATATGGCCGAATTTCAAGGCAGTGAGGTGAATTCTCGCCCAAGTCATGTGGGTATAAGTTATGTGAGAGTACAAATGGTGCCAGTATATGCTTAGAATGGAAGAGAATTTGTAATTTGTAAATGACCTTGTGTGTAATTTAGTAACTAATTGGATTTTTTCGTAGCTCCATTAAATGTGTATAAACAACTTCAAGAGCACTGAGAGAACGGCGTCGCGTTTCACCACGGGAATAGAATGTCAATTCGCTCCGAGCTGCACCCTCATCAAAACTTTATAACTTTAGCTCTGTAGTACGTGCCGAAAATAGATCTTCCTTTATTGGAAAAACACAAACCAATATAATCATTTCTGATAATGCCAACATCCTTCAAAACTTTGACAGCAGATCTGATAGCTAGTAAAATTCCATGATGGTTAAAAACAGGTTTTGTTTTTTTTTTTTCCCGATCGAGGAGAATGATTTGGAAGATTAACTGTGAGTGTTTACTCTGGGATACACATCAGAGAAACTGAAAATAAATAAACAAACAAACAAACAAACAAACAAACAAATAAATAAATGTTTTTCACTTTGGACTGCGAAGGTAGAAGGTGACCACCAGGGGGCAGCTGTTGCTGCCCATGAAAGCAAAACACTGTGAACTGGACATGGCTAAAGCAATCACTTAAAACATGAGCCCTTTGATATTATATTCATGGTTTTTTTTGTAAACAATACAGCAGCTGACCACATTCTCTGGGTTTCTTCCACAGTTCATGTGTGTCTGTGTCGCTCTCTCTGTGTCTTTGTGTGTACACGTGCCCTGTCCACCATGTTTACTTGGAAATATTCAAATTATAATGACCCTAATTGGATATGAGGGTACTAAATAATGCATGACACTATATTGCTGAGGAGAAGAGCTAACACATTGACTGTTCATGGAATATGGTTTTTCACCTGCTAGTTACAGCCCTCTACAAATTAGCATGTTCATTACATACATAAGAGTCACCCACTTGTCAGATTATTGTACAGTAACTGTATCCAAGTAAGTGTTCAGTGAACCAGAGGCGATGCCGGCAAGCATAAAGTGAACTCTATACAGCTTGGACAGGAATCATAGACAGGCTTTTGCAGTGACTCACACACACACACACACACACACACACACACATATACTACAGGCAATGTGGGATCATGGAGTGATCTGAGCAAAAGGCCTTTGGAACGTGGAAGCAGACTGGAGGATCCAGACGAAAAGCCAGCCGGGGGAGGAGATAAACGGCTTATGGAAAACGGCCGATAACCTCAGTGTCGCATGTGTAAGCAGTGCAACTGTGACCGCGTGGAACCCCAGTAAGAGACACCACGGACTGGGGGGAGAAAACGGTCCGCATCAGCACTCTGATCGAGGCCAACCATTTAGCCTGTGGCGGGGTAGAAAAGAAATGAATCAAGGGGCAATTCTGGGGCTGCCTCGTCTGATCTTCAGTATTACCTCCCAGCTGCTGTGTGATGAACCAAGGTAGCTTCTCGGCATGGCCAGAGATTCAATTTTGCCATTACAGATGACAGGTCAAAAACTACCAGAAGGCTGGTCGCGCAAAAAGAGTACGGTGCCTGACTTTATTAAGTCATATTGGCCGCAGCACAGTGAAAGAGTGTAAAATGTGGACTTGTGGCCTTTTTGAGAAGACAATTCCCTCTGCCAGCAAACTGAATGGTCAGCAGTTTAAAAAGGCTCCAGTTCTGTTTGTTTTCTCAGGCGAAGTCTCGTCCCCGTTTACCGTCTTTTTGGGTGGACCTTCCTCTTGGACACAAACAAAAGCTCCTAAGGTTCTGTAATTATTTCAAGAGGTTGTGACCTTGGTCTTTAGACTAAGAGGAGTCAGATATGTCTACAGAAATCATTTTTAAAAAACCATAATGAAGTTCTCACACTATGAAATTTGTATTTTGTCTTGGGAACATTTTGAACCGACGCAGACGATAGAACTGACCGCAGTTTACCCCCTAATTATACAACAGTCTCATATCATTCCCTACACTGTATAATGGTAGCATGCCCATGGGGATTGGGTGGTGAGTTGACCTTGGACGTCCAGAAGTTTTTTTCTCCTTGCTGAGAAGGTGTTCTGTTCCTCTCCTTCGTTGCCTTCTGACCTTCTTCCTTTTTCGCCAGTGTACTTTGTAATCAGCACACACCCCCGTTAAATGCCTTGTGAAAGGCGCTATAAACAGGTACATTCTGGACAGCTCTGGAAAACCCAGTCAGTTTCACAGTACACACACTCACGTACAAGTAAGCAGTCATGTCTGACCTATGACCTGTTCTAGGATAGGGTTAGGGTTAGGTCTAGGACCTGCAGGGATGTGTATGGACGTGAAGAGCACTTACCTGCCGCATGCATGCACCTGAGGTGACACAGACTCTACCACTCTCCTATCCTTAAGGGAACAGAAAGAAAAATGTACTTGTCCTCCAAAGTCTTCTGGACCACAGATACTGCCCTTCAGGGAGCGGGAGGGGGTGGTGTTCATTTGCTGCATGTTCATTTTTTTAATGCGATTTGCTTTCCCGGAGGACCAGTTCCCCCTCAGGCCCCTAGCCGACTGGCAACATTTAAAGGAGCCCGTCGTGCCGTTTCAGTCATCCTTATCGTGTGTAGCAGCCGGTAGTCAGTTGCAGTAAATATGAGCCCATCAAATAACCCAGCATCCAGACCGCTTCAGATAAAACTCATTCATATGAGAAGAAGGGAAGCCAGACTCACACATCACATCATCTGAACTTCACATTTTATTGTAAATACTGTTTATGGAACAGATATGCAGTATTTCAACTGCCGACCATTACAGCCTTGTACAGGGAACTGTCCACTGCAGGTACAACCGTCCACTACAGGTACACGCTGTTCATTCTTCGGCAATTGCTAATCAAATTAAAATGAACCTGGGCTATTTCCAGCAGGCATCAATCATGTAGTAGACATCTTGGTAGGAATCTCACTATGGTCTGCATAGCCACCAGCACACCCAGCAGAACAGACAAAGCTGAGGTCAGGTGCAATCCCACAATTCCCTGAGGCAGGGGGCAATGGAGCTGTATGCCGAGCTGCCAGGCTACCCAGCCGTGTAATACGGTTTTCCTGCCAGCTTCATTAGAACCACCGATAGGGCCCAGTACATTGGGGACATTAAAAGGACCTGGCAGAGCATAGCTCAGAGGTAAAGTCGTGTGCTGGCTTGGAAGTCATAGAATAACATTTCTTCTAATGCTTTTAGTATTTTTGTGATGCACATTCTTTATGCGAATTCACTTTTTTAATGAGATATAATCCCTTGACCTCACTCTCATGGATACCTACTTAAAATTCACAATTTGACGCTATAAGGATCGCACAGTGGCTCAGTGGCTGCCGGGTGGTGAGTTTGAATCCCACTCTTGCCGTGTGGATGTGGAGCCTGTATGGCCTCCCCGCGTTGTGTGAGTTTCCTCATTCAGACCACAACACGTGCTTACGATCCAGTGTGTACCCCATGAAGGACTGGCATCCTGACCAGGCTGTCCCCCTGCCTTCTTCACCTGTGGATCCATGGTTGGGAGATGGATGGAATACGATTCTGACTGAGTAAGCTACTTCCAGGAAGAAAACCGCAACTTTCAATGAGTCAATACCTCAGTCCAATGAAAACAGATCATGTAACTTCCAGCATCGTGGGTTTTGGACTAGCAACCATCTAGCAGCCATTTGAACCACAGGACAATCTGAAGGTCATGGTATCTTGCCCTTCCAAACCAGCGAGGTTTCTGGAATGCATTGGGTGTCCTCTGACACTGACATGTGAGCTCTTTAGTCTCTAATGACTGTTACAAAAAGCAGGTCCACACACAATTTGACGGGGAGCTTGTTTAGATTGACTAAATGGTCAGCTAGTCTGTGACATGCCTTCTTACGGTATCATTTTTGTCAGATAACTTTTGTTACATGCTATGAACTCCTGAATCTCACATGTTCCACTGCAGCGCAGTGAATGATTATGATATTACTCATGGCTAATAAGCATATTAAAGATTGAAACATTGCTATATTTTAAGATATTCTGTGAAGACTCAAAGATTCATGAAGAAACAGACCTAGATGTGTAAATATATTTCTGGGAAATTTAAATGACCAAATTGGAATATTACTGTTAACATAAATCACACGTGTACGTGTGTATAAAGTGAGCATAAACAGCAGGCTTAATATTTCTCTGTGGATGAGCCAGCACTTGAAGAGACAGACTTACAGAGTCTCAAGTCTCACAGTGTGAAAAGCTGACTTACAACCATAAATAATTTGTGTCATTCAGTGCAGAATAAACAGCACTGAAAGTACTGTTGTAAAAATGACCAGAGTCCCACTTTCATGAGCCATCCCTTATTTTTTAAAGTCTGTCGAATCTGTGAGAGAAACTGATCACAGCTGAAAGTTTAGCAAGTACAGCGGATCGTTAAATCCATCACTTAGGAGTTCAGGTACAAGAGGGCGATACAAATCAATTTTATGTCTCTGCTTCAGCCTGACAGCCGTGGAATCGAAGCATGTGGTAACTTTGAGTTGCCTTTGATGAGCAAAAGAAAACTTCCAAGGTGTTTTGCTCAGTGACACTTTCCGCCCACCTGGGGTATAGTTTCCGTTTTCAACTCCTCTTACGTGACCAAATTTGTCATGTAGCTGAGCGCACGAGGCAACCTTCAGGAAATGACACTATGTCAGTCCCCCATGATTGTTTCTAGACAAAGTGAATGTTCTGAAAGTGCTGCAGAAGGCTGCTAATTCCTAATTCATTGGGCCAAGTCACAGATTATGAAGGCCTGACTCCCATGCACTCAAACTTCAACCAGCTGGCTGTTTCCTATAAGCTGGTAATTAAATTTATGATCTGAAGCATTAGACCTCGTAGTGGCAGTCTGCATGGTGTTTATCAGATCATCACACTTACTTCCTACCTGCTTATTCTAAGGAAACTACATCGTGAGGCACTTTTGAAAATCAAATAACAGATTATCATACATTATACTAGCCATGTTAATTGTTGCATTTATGGTGATGCATATATTAAACTGTATTATAAAGCCAAGTATGTAAAAAGCTCATTAACATCTCATCATCTGTAAAAAAGTATACACTTAAATTCTTTGCTGCATTGAGTTGATATTTAAGATGACAACTCAGACTACATTTCTCCAGAAAGCCCAAGCTTCTGGTCATGCCATAACTTTAGGTCCTACTCTGTGACCAACATTGTTGCCGATTAACTCTTTTTAGCATAATCTGGCCATTCAAATTCTTCATTTTCTGCATTTAGCACACAATGCAGTTTCTACTTCTTGGAGAACTAACAGCATACTGTCATCAGTCATGAGATGTATTGGTCCAGACCACAGCCCTACCAGATTTAGGAGCAGAATTTGCCTGGTCTTCTTGGCAGTGAACATTACAAAAATGAATCAGGTCTTGCAGTATTGACTTACGGCTGGCTCGTGGACTCGAGCATTGAAGTGCAGCAAGTCACAGAAATATGGTTAAGGTGCAGTCCTCTAAGGAAGTGGTCAAGCACATCTGGGATGTTGCAACTAACCCTCATTTCAGGTGGACCCTCAGGTATACTTCACAAATTGTAACTAGTGCATTACATACGTATGTTTTAAAACATTTTTGTCTCAACACTTCACCAAACAGAAAGTGTAGTCACAGCATAAGACTGGGTGACAGTCCGGTGTGTGACGACAGAATCTGGATCAGACAATTCAGTCTGCACAATACCACTCAGCTTGCACTTCCAGGAAGCAGTTGGAAGAGCTTGTTTGGAAACAGGGGCCTTCGGAGGCTTCTGCTAGAAGGATGCTCATGCTGTAGAAAGCCTTGAGTACATCAGCTGTGATTTATTTGCATTTTTAAAGTGGGTTCATATTGGCTGCTTTGCTAGTTACTCAGAAAGAGACTTTGCCTGTGTTTCTATTGTAATTAAGTCTATAAAAGTTTTCTATTTCGGGTGCCACACTGGCTCAGTGTGTAGCACCCCCCAACATTCCAGGGCTGGGGGTTTAAATCCCACCTCTGCTCTGTGGATAGAATGTGTATGTCTGCTTCATGTTGTGTGGTTTTCCTCTGGATACACTGGTTTCCTTCTTCAGTCCAAAGAGTTAGGTAAGGTGTAATTTCTAAATTGAACAAAGCCCGATTGTGTGCCCTGTGATGGGCTGGCATCCTGTCCAGGATGTAGCCCTGCTTTAAGCCTTATCCTGCCTTGGATAGGCTCCAAGTCTCCGGTGACCTTGACTGGGATAAGTGGCTGGAAGACAGATGAAGTCTGTTTAGCTGAACCTTTTTGTGTTCCACCTTAATTCCTGTTGCCCCCTTCTGACTTATCTCAAGTAGTGATATACTTAATTTACCATTTATGGCTATTGATGGGTGGGGCATGGTGGCTCAGCAGTTAGCACTGTTGCCTCATACCTCCAGAGCTGGGGGTTCAAATGCTGCATCACGTGTGTGGAGTTTGCATTTTCTCCCTGTGCTTCAAAGGTTTCCTGCAGGTAATTTGGTTTCCTCCCACAGTCTAAAGACATGCATTTAAGGCTAACTGGCATGTCTAAATTGTCTGGAGTGTATTTGTATTTCTCTTTCTTGTTGTGTTTCCATCTTTTATGTGAGTGATGTCACATGCATCTTTCAGTTGTTGACATACTCCCGTGTCCGTCTATTCCTGGCCGATAATCCATTAAAATCACGGACGTGTGGTAAAGAGCGTTACACTGTGCCCTGTGATGGATTGGCACCCCATCCAGGGTGTCCCCCTCCTTGTACCCTAAGACTGCCTGGGATATGCTCCAAGCCCCCATAATCCTGAATAAGATTAAGCATCTTTGAAGTTAGATAGCTCTAGTGAGAGGTATGCTTCTACCATCTCTGCTAATTTAATAAACCATTCCCCAAACTATTCTGCACAACTCCTAAGTTCTGATCAATAAAAAGTGTTTCACTTTTTTTCCAACTGCATTCAATTTCGATTAACTCTGCTGTATCTACTGCAGAGCTAGAAGTATTTTCGTTTAAAAGAGCGCCCATCAGGCAGGTGCAGCACAATGGGTGAAAATCAATATATATTTAAAATACATTAAGCATTATCAAAACAGTTTGCGCGTGACTCGACAGGATATTAAAATGCTTATGAATTTGACTCGCGCGCAGCCTACGATTTTTTTTTCCCCCCACGTAGGAAGCCGAAAGAAAAACTGTAAGTTTGCGCGGGTGAACCATTTTTATGAAAGTAATTCTTAGACATCGCGACCGAGGGGTGGAAGAGGAGAAGAAGAAGAAGCCGAGGGCCGAGCAGGATGATGCGTGGCAGCGGCTCCTCGTAGGAGGCGGAGCGACGGCCACCGAGGCATCCCCTGGAAAGGAAGGAAAGAGGGAAAGAAAGAGAGAAAGAGAGGGAGGGGACGCAGCCGGGAAAGAAAAAGTGACCGACAAGAGGAAGGAAAGGCGGAAACGCCACAGCCATGGGTAGGGAGAGCTCGCTCGGTGGAACTGGAGCCGTCCTTCGGCAGGGGGAACAAGTCGGCAGCATGGTAAGGTAAGTTTCTTTTTCCTCCAAATGAAAACGGAAAGGAGGAAGAGGAGGAAGAAGAAGAAGAAGAAAGTTTGGAGAGCTCGCGGCGAAGTATGGCGCGAGAAGCCGCAGCGCCGAAAAGCGGCGACGTGAGGAAGAGGAGAAGCAAGAAGGAGGGCAAAGGCAGGCTGGTGTACTCCAGCATCGGCCGGGAGCGGGCCGGGGGCGACGAGGAGCCCCACAGGCGCTACGCCGACAACAAGATCAAGACCACCAAGTACACGCTGCTCTCCTTCCTGCCCAAGAACCTCTTCGAGCAGTTCCACCGCTTCGCCAACGTCTACTTCGTCTTCATCGCCCTGCTCAACTTCGTGCCGGTGGTGAACGCCTTCCAGCCCGAGTTGGCGCTGGCCCCCGTCGTCTTCATCTTGTCCGTGACGGCCATCAAGGACCTGTGGGAGGACTACCGAAGACACCGCTCCGATAAGGAGATCAACCACATGGACTGCCTGGTTTACTGCAGGTGACCGGCAGGCGGCGTGCTGCTTAATGCTCTCCGTGCTCCTTGACATCATTCACTTTCCTGTTTTTTTTCTTAACTTTATAAAGTAACACTGAAATGGTGGCGTTACAGTGTAAAACCATGCAGCTTACTGGAGTTTCCTTAACTTCTCCCACTCTTTTCTGTTTGCTCCTCTAGTCTGTTTTTCTGAACTTTTAAGCACTTTCCACCTTTTTTGTGGTTTTCCCGAATGGTCCCAGGTCCCATCTGGGTCCTCTTAGGCCTCGCTTAGGTTCTCTCGGTGCAGGAGATCTTTGTCGTGGTTCCTCTTGGTGGTCTTGCTGCTGTGATGTAGGCCATGGGCTCGGCTGAGTGTCTCCTCAACCTGTTTCAGAGGGGGTTGCCTTGTAAAATTCACCT
Organism: Gymnarchus niloticus; assembly: GCA_009936485.2. Lineage (NCBI taxonomy): Eukaryota > Metazoa > Chordata > Actinopteri > Osteoglossiformes > Gymnarchidae > Gymnarchus > Gymnarchus niloticus. Next base: position 1,849,907 of record JAACJT020000062.1, on the reverse strand, counting down.
CCTTGACACCATGATTCACCTTCTGCGTTGTGGTCATGGCTCGCAGTGATATGTTTAATAAGCGTTGTCCTGTTTGTTCTGGGTGAGTGAGTCATAGAATGGGGGGGGTTAGGTTCTTGCGTTGTGTTTCTTCACCTTGGTCTGTTGCTTTTGTTTTGACTCATCGCTGAGGCTGACTGACCTTCTCCGTTAGTGCAGGTTGGATTCAAACCTCCAGTTCCATGTGTGGAGTTCGGAGGTTCTTGCATAACTGTACAGGTTTTCTTCTACAGCCCCAAAACATACTTTGGATGAGTTAGTGCTCCTAAGTTGAGCTTAGTGTGTGTTTTTTGTGTGTGGTGTGCCATTCGGTGGCTGGCATCCTGTCCAGTGTTCCCCAGCCTGTGCTCTGTACACTTATTTTTGCTGAACAACCCATAATGCAACTTTATAGGATCTTTGACTATTAGTATAAATGCCACACTTGTAAATAAACCGCCATAGTAATCAAATTGGCTATCACTGATTTAAGAAGGTGCTTCCTTGGCACCAGCGATCGAAACTGATATTTTAAATTTCTGGTTTTTGTTAATTCTTAGTGGGGGGAGAAAAAAAACGTCCAAATAACAGAAATTTACCATTGTCTTCCTAAGCCCTTGGAATTGGTAGGGCTGCTACCAGAGTACTTTGCTGGTGAAGTGAGAGGTCCCACAGTCTTATGGATCTTCATTGCTAGGGAACGTTCATGGTTCTGTTCCTAGTCTACCTAGGACAAGGTTTGGGTCACTGGATCAGTCGTGAAAAGCGTCACATGCATGCCGGCAGATTTCAAAGGCTGTAGCCAAAGCTCTCTAGTATGGGAGTTCTTAAATCCTTTAATTCAAAGACAGCAGACAAACGTGGAGACCATGACAAACACAGCTTAAACCTAAGGTTTAAGAAATGCTGCTCTGGTCGGCAGTTACGCTAACGGATAGGCCTATCTCATTCCCTACGCTGTGCCAAGATACTGGCCACGGTGTGTCACTTGTCAGCCTGAATTTTGACCCCTCTGTGCCCTGGGTTGCTGCCTTTCTGACTCTCTGCTGGTGTGTGAGTACGCTCTTGTAAAGCACTTGAGGGTTGTCTCACTCCTGTGCCTTTTCCTGCATTCCTGCCAAGGACTTCTAATTCTCTATGTGTTGTTCATGAATTGCAGTGCACTAAAAATTGTCATGTACTGGAAGATCATGTTGATGTTAATGGCCTTAAAATATTACTTCAAAAGTGCTTAAACAGTACTCTTGTATTTTTTTTTTTTTTTTGGTTTTAATAAGGTGGACGTATGATCAAAGTGGCAAGAGGGACAAATGCATGTCTAATTTCCATCTGTAGCATCTGAGAAGTGGTACTGAGGTGTTTCTGATTTCCGTATCATACTTTTTTTCTTGAAACGTCTCCCGCTAAACATTTGTCAAGGAGCTTAGAAGGTTCTTTCCACAGAAGATTCTGATTTGGTGACTTTGATTTCACTGATCGTTCCTCATCTTGGAGTTCGCATTCACTAAGGGGTGTGAGTGAGTGTAATACGAATATTAAATAATATTTACTTGGCCTGGTGTTTTTGTAGAGCATTTTCTAATGAAAAGTGGCTCTGTTGGCCATTTACAGGGCGTCCTTTCATGGCTCTAAAAGACCCCAATGTTTGACTTTCTTCAGTGTTTCCCCACTGCAGCAATGCTGTTTAAGGTTTCTAGTCCTCAGGATTACTACTGGGGTTTATCATACTGTCAGTCTCTTTGAAGATGTCTTTTGTTCCAAAAGAAGTGCTGTGATGTAAGGCCCTAGGACATATCCAAACCCCTGAAGTGTGATGTTTGTAATTGTATTGTATAGTGATATCTAGTGTGAAAGTACTCACTGTTCACCAGAATTGTACAAGATCGTATGGACAAGGTGCCACACAAAAGACATTCTGGGAATGCCTTCAAGGATAGCTCAAACTACACACAGTCATCCTTCAAGGCTGAATTTGGAGCCAGGGATTCCATCAGTACCTGGTGCATCATTTTATGTGGAGTAGTAAAGTCTAAAACTTTAAAGCTGATGCACTTTTTTTCTTTAACTGCAAAAACCTTCCCGGAAAGTTCCATGGAATCCCATGCAGAGCATTTCCGCAGGGCAAGAGGCGTGCTGGGAAATGTGTGCAAATAACTCTTTTATGCAGAGCATTTAATGAGGACAAAGCATTTCAAACGCTTGTCCAATTGATGTTATGAATCTGCTGTGTGCATGGGGTGTGGGGGCAGGGTGAGATGAGGGTGAACCAAAATGGGCCTGGGATGGCAGAAAGTCTTGAAAAGGAAAAACTGCTTTGATACGTGCCTATTTATGTCTCAATTAAAATGTGAGTGATTTGCAATTTGTGATGATGCTGTTCTGAGTGCATGCAAATTCTGCGCTAAGTGTAACTAGAGTTTTTGGTATTTAAGACCTAATGCTGCGTTAATAGTACTGCAATTTGGCATTGAATAGCTTTACAGCCTTGTTGTTTGAAATGTTTGTGTTACTAGATGATCATTTTTGACTTGGGGAAAATGTGGCACAGCCGTGTGCCGTGTCATTTATGAACTGCATGCAGTCTATTTTGAAATGGTAATTCTTCAGGTGTGAGGGATTTCTCTTCCTATAAATGTGTGCAATCAGGGTTGTTTTTTTTTTAAATGTACGCGGGCATGTCCATTAAATGTTGTGCGTCTTCTATAATTTCCTCCATATCAACCGAAGAAATTCTCGGATCTTCTGTGTGTATTCACTTCTTGAGTATGTATTGTAGATCTTAGTATTTTGAAATTGACACTTGTCAGAATCACACCCATCATCTTTCTCTTGAAACTCACCCCGTCCCCTCAGTGATTATATAAACACGGCATCAATATGATATTTGGGCAGCCCTTTTAAAATCCGGTTCTCATTGCACCAGGCTAGCTGTTCTTACACCGTCATTTCGTAAAACACATTCTCATTATTTCTGTGGTGTGAAAACGGATCTCTTCTAGTGCCTCAGTGGACAAGCTGTCTGGGATATGTTGTTTTAGCAAACACTAGGATGAAGCCTTCCCTAAGAGACACTGCCTGTTTGGTGCCGTCATTAGGCACGGAGTGCGTGTGGCGTTATAATGGATTGCTGCAGGGTCATGTGTCCTGTAGCTGTTTTTAGTACTGCAAAGACAATATTTTGTAATGACAGATGTGGACAATTAGCAGTTGTCCATCCATGGCAACACCACGAATGTGCCGTACTAATGGGCATTGTTCCCACCTGCTGCAAATTTAATTTCTTGCTTGGCGTTTCTGTCCCTGTCTTTCTCTTGAGTATCAATGTAAAATTTTAGTCGTATTTGGAAAAAGTGAAATGTATTTTCATAGCACTCCCATGTTGAAGCGACCTCAGAAAACTGCTGTTTTTCAGCATTCTGCTTTTCTGACTAAATGGCGTGTAAATGGCATGGTTTTGGTGTAAAAATGTATTTGAAGACCAGAAAGCCAAATCTTGTCAAGCTGGAAATATTTCAGGAAAAATGCACCAAAACGGGACTGACAGTGTGACGTGCGTAGTAAGGAATCTTTTTGGTAGTACCAGTGGTGGCCCAGTATTATTATAAAGACAATATTTATGAAGGTGGGTGTATAAACACTGAGATGTGTGTTAGTCACGTCTCTAGCAGAGTTGTCATTTACTGCCTGAGTTCTGTGAAAGGTTCTCCTGTGATAAATACAGGATTTAAAGAAAAAAAACTTGCCATCAGACTTTGCTCTTGAGAGCCGTGGTTCTTGGCCTCTGTTTTCAGTGCTGTTTCCAAATGGGTCGTTCATGAAGCACCTTTTATCTCTAAACACCTGGCCTCGTTTCATTCTGCTGAACCAGGCTGGAAACTTCATTACTGAAGCATTTGTCATTAAGCGTATGTATGTAGTTTTTATGTTGCACAATTTAGGCCAAGATAATAATGCATGTGTTTACAGTACATATTTTGCTAGCAGGTAGATGTGAAAACAAAGCGTAGCTAAACTCATTTGGGAACTTGAGTCAAAAACTAATTGTAAATAGGTGGGGTTTTTTTTTTAAATTGTATGGCTTTCAGACGTTGCTATGTGTTGAATGACACACCCCTAAGGGAAGGTGGCATGTTCGTGTTATGGTGTTGATTTACCAGCTGGTGAGCTTAGGGAAGTGTCTGACTTGCTGGCTGTCCCATCTGGCCAGTAGAGTTATCGAGGGGCCGCTGGGGGCCGCTGGAGCCCAAGCCTCCATCCAATCAGGTGGAGAAAGGTGGCCACTGCCAGTGTGGATCTAAGAAAAGGGGGAGTGGATTTGTTACAGTTCAATAGATTTGTTACAATTAGGAATCCACCCAAACTCTATTTGTTGTTTTTATTGGGTGTCCACGCATTAAGCGGCAATAAATATTGTGTTGTCTTGTGTTTCTCGTACCATTTTTCGTGTTATCTTAGATGCTCATTGTTATAATAAAAGGGAGGGTAAAACAATACCACGACTTTAAAAATTGTTTATGGTTCCAAGTGGTTCCTGTAATGTTTCGTTTTCCTTGGCTGGACCTCAGAGAGACTGAGGCCTGCCGTGTTTTCTTTTGGCAAAAAAGCAGGTGCATTAGAGAGTTTGGGGGCAGAGGAATGTGTGATATTTACTCGAAAGCGTGGGACATTCTGTATGCTTAAATTTTTTTTTTCTCTCGTTTGCGGGTTATAACGGTTAAATACCGTATGCTTCTGTTCGTGAAAGTCTGACTGCCTTCTCCCGCTGTCAGTTGATGAAATGTCCACCCCTAACGAGAGTAATGGCAGGTTTCTGGTTCTCGTTTTTCTCATTCGTTAATAAAACACACTTAAGTCCTCATTTTACTTTGTTCTTTTATCCTTGCTTTTCATGTTATTAAAAGAGAGAAACATACTGTGGCAACTAAGATTAGTGGTCTTAGGTTTTTACCAGTGGTCCACTCACTAGTAAAGACCCCCCCCCCCCAATTCTTGACCGTGTTGTTTTTCTCCTGTGTGTGGCCATCAGTAAGCTGATCAAACTGATAAAATATGCTTATCCGAAGGGAGTTTACAAACTATGCCAGGTCTGGCCTTGTCTATATTTTGTTGTTTTGGCTTAATTTTTTACTTTGGTTAATCATGTAACCTTGGTGTGTGTTTGTTTTAGCCCCCCCCCCCGCTTATTGTTTATTGGCATTAAGGCCAGGGTTTTGCCTGAGCATAAATGTCCTTTTATTAGTATTACTGTACTAGGGGCTTGTGAGAATTTTACAAACTGAAAAGTGACTGGGACGTAGGCCAATGACTGGGACTGGATCAGTTTGTATTAGGGCTGGGGGTGGAAATCGATTAGTTTACAAATAGAAATTCTGAATTATGGCCCTTATCAGATAGCCAGGCTGATTTTTAAAAAGCATCTTTTTAATTAAAAACACATTTCTGTCGACAAAATGTAATCGTGTGCAGCCACAAGTATTACACACTGTGTGATTAATTCATAGATTTCATATTTAACTAGGTATATTTAACCAGGTCTCTTGATGTTGCTGTGATGTTTACTGATGTGGGTTTTGTAATTATAATGTGTCGTACGTGCTGTTATGAAGTTGTTGAATCAAAGTGCTTTAATTGTACTGCTCACAGAAAATGGTCGTTTTGAAGAGAGACTTTAAGAGAAATAAATCGTGATATCGAATCGGCGGTTAAATATTGTTGTGCTATCGAACAGGGAGGTCCCTGCCGATTCCCACCCCTCATGAATATAAAAATTGTAAGGTGTATTAAATGCTTAGTGATGGTGGTGAAAGTCAATGATTTCAAAGAAAAAAAAATAAATTTGAATGCATATCTTTGGTTGAATCCAAGCACACCATTTCTTTGATGTATCCATACGCACATCGGGGGAGGTGGTGGATGTCAGACTTCAGTCGCTTGCACGCAGAGCTCTGTGTGTGTGTGTGTGTGTGTGTGTACTTTTCTAAATATCCTTCTGCCTATCAAGATGTAATTTTCTTTAAGCAGCGCAAGTCGTCCTTAAGAAAGCCTTCATTAACCGTTCGTCCAAGTTGATTTGAGTGGGAAGCCCAAAGCAGTCTTTGACTCATCAGAGCCGATTCTTGTAAGATCTGACCGGTGTAATTTCCTTAATTCTGAAGTTTTAGCCGATGATGTGTTTAAAATCAGTGGGTTACAGGAAGCTCGTCACTGTGGTGTAATGCAGCATTTATCTTTAGCCACTGAAAGGAGAGAGTGGTGTCTCATTGTGACTGTAAACTGTCTGGAGGTTCCCATGGCCTGTAGAAAGTGCAGTACTACAGACAACTAGTGTGGGTGTGGCCTCTGTCCAGCCTGCGTGATGGGTGTGTTACTGTGTTCATATTTTATTTATTTTTGGATGATCTGCAGAGCCTAGCCCCCTCACCTTTTAGCCTCTGTGTTGGTTGCTGTGCTGATCTTTGCCGATCTGTGTGTAAGGCTGCGTCAAGGCCGGTTTGTGATTGTACACAGCGTGATTAAGTTTGTCATCCTCCACTCTGCTCTGACTGCTTCCTGGCCGTTCGTAGTAATGAACCCAGCCCTGTGCTGACATGCGGAAGGCCGCAGTGTTGCGGCGTGCCCTCGTTTTCAGTGGGGCTGAGGTGGAGCCGTCTGGGGTGAATGCATTGCGGGGGGCTTATGGGTCGTTCTCACCTTATGCAGGCGGGTATAGGTCTTGGCTTCTGACATGCAGAGGTCTGTGGGTTTGTTTTCTGTTTTGCTGGATTTGGCAAAATCATACGGTTTGATCACTCTTGTTTTTAAACTTCATCTGCGATGACTCCCATGCACGTAATTGGAGTCATATAGTCTGACTTAGGCTTATGAATGGCCCTTCGTAAGCAGCTGAGAGTTGTAAACCCTTCAGCTAGCTCATCTGTTCCACGTTTCTAAAACAGTATTTACCCAAGTAGGGACCTTCAGCAAAGCAGAACCTGCGTGTCGTATGTCCTGGGAGATGTCTACTCTGTGTGCAGTATTTATGTTGCAGAAAACACCTGCTTTATGTACGAGTTAACTTGGTAGCCTTGGACAGGGTGCGGTGTTAACTTGCTCTGGTTTTTGTGAAAGCTAATGAATTACTTTACTGGAGTTATTATACTGAGAGTTTGTCAGCTGACCTGCTATTTTAGGTCTCAGGCAGATTTGCTTTAAAGCTTATTTTAGAGGCTTCTGGACCTCTGCCCTTAGACAGGAATTTTACATCCCATGTTGAAGATCAGAGGCAGATGCAAATTATAGTAGTCTGCTCATTGGGCTGTTTAAGTAATAGCTGTTGGGTATTGTGTGTGTTTTAAATGAATTCAGAATGGGCTTTTCTAATTGAAATACTTTCTAATGCCTGCTATGTGGGAGAATTGATCCAGTCCACAGTTTGTGACAATCAGTCAGCTGACCATGAGTCATGCCTTTCATGTGACCTTTCAAGTGATTAACCCCCCCCCCCCCCCCACCACATCTGTCGTACACATGTTGACCCCTGCCTGACAAACTCGGAGTGCACCCTGCCCACGTTCCCCGCTGCAGTGGGAAATTTGTCAAGCGATAGCTGGGCGGGGTATCGTTATCAGCTGCTTTGCATGAGGTGACATCTTTCTTCGAACACCCGTTTTCAGCACTGTCCGGATACTAAATGTCTTAGTCTGTTTCGTTCTCACTGTGAGCAAAGGTTCATAGCAGTAAGAGGCTCCCCATTTTATAGGCAGTATGTTCTCGTTTGCCTGAGTATTTTTCCAACAGCCCCGATTGCCTCCGCTTGCATCAACTTAAATTTATTTTTCTCACCAAGCCCCCTTCACACCCACTTGTCCTTCCAAGAACGTAAAATGGAATGTGGTTCTGAGTCCAGGTGTTGCCAGCATATTGCACCAGCGTAGTTTCAGTACCGCACAGCTGTTTCTACTCAAACCTCTCTGGGCCGTGTATGATCACCCCACACCGGTGCCGAGAACGGTCAGTCGTTTAAAATAAGCCCTCCTTCTGAGCCAGATCCGTTCAACCCAAGCATGCGATGGAACACGAGTTCGGTTCCATCTGCATTGAAAGTGTGGGAAGGGTCAGAAAATTCATAATGTTTTATACCCGAGATATGTTTAGAATGGTTCTTGGACTTGGGAATAGTGACTTTCAGTTTGTTTGGATGGTGTTTGCTTAATGGTTATGACTGCTGGATTGTGTGATCTGTTCACGCTTGTATGGTGTAGGCTTTATAGAGCTCCCATTCTTTGTTTGCTGTCATATTGGGTCGTAACGTCAGGTTAGACAGAAACAGAATGTTACGTCACCTTTTCCCACTATTGTTTGTTTTCTTGTTGCTGTTGGCTTGTGGTCCGAGTGTCTGCGCCCTGTTAAAAGAGGTGGGAGGGGGCCGCAAGCATGGTCCGGTGGTCTTCGCTCACCAGGGAGTCGCGTCTGATCATTCTGCGGGTGGCACCAATCCGTTGTGAACTTCTGACCTGTATTGTACCGCTGGAGTGTTCGGGAAAGAAGCTGATTAGCGTGTGTGGTTAAAAAAACAAGCCCATACAGTCTCACACACTTCCTCTGCTTTTTCATATCTTTGTCTTCTCCCAAATTAAAAAAAGTGTTTTTTTAAAAAAAAAGGAAAAAATGTAGTAGGTAATCATTGATTGGACCAGTAGGAGGCAGAGCAGTTGCCTGCCACTGGGCCTTGAATAGGACCCACTTTTGGCAAAGTTCCACGTAAAAGTGTGGGTGTATATGTCTGAGTAAAACACCAAAATGACACGCTGTGGTTTGACTTGTTGCCCCATCAGGACCCAGAGGCGTTATGTGGAGAAGTACTGGAAGGAGGTCCATGTGGGCGACTTCATCCGGCTGCGCTGTAATGAGATCCTGCCGGCCGACGTGCTACTCCTGAGCTCCAGCGACCCAGATGGACTGTGCCACATCGAGACGGCAACACTGGATGGCGAGACCAACCTTAAGCAGCGGCAGGTGGTCCGCAGCTTTCTAGACCTGGTAAGATCCGTTCCCATGGGCACCACCGCTAAACTGCAGGGGTCGCTCATATCAGTCAGGAGGCGTCGGGGTGTTGATCGCCTCACCCCATTCCCAGCGGGCTGTGTGGCGTGACCCATACCACAAACCCAGCCTTGTTTAGTATGCGACTCCTTGTGTGTGATGACTCAGAGCATCCATGGCCAGCACTAGTTTATGTCCAAATCCTCTCAATCAAAATGCGTGTCTTTTTTTTTTTCCCCCTCTCTCTGTGCTTGGAAAATTTAAGAAGCCCCGCCCCTCGCATTGGCTTGTGCTGTGTGTTGTTGGTCGATATTTTGACTTTCCATGTGAAAGTAAACAGTTTTTCGGGTTTGGAAAGCTCATCCTGAATCAATTATTCCGCTTTGCAAGTCGTGAGCCTTACCTTTTCCTTGCCTTGGTGCCGAGTTAAAATTCGCATTGCGCCCCATTATTAGCTGAATAGAATGAGTTTGACCTCTGACCTTGATCAGCGCCCCACCCACCTCCCCCGACTTCATGATCTGTTTACATTGATTCTGTGACGTTTTCATCGATTGACTGTGTAGATGTTCCCTTTGCAGGATTGCGAGTTTGACCCCTGCAAGTATGACAGTGTCATCGAGTGCGAGAAGCCCAACAACGACCTCGGCCGGTTTCGGGGTTACATGTGAGTACCCCCAAGTCCAGAGAGAGGGTGTTCCCTGCGTCGCTTTAATTGGTGACCATTCTTGCATGGATAAGAGAAGCTTTCCTCATTAGTCACTGCCGAATATGCACAGTTCCAGTAAAGGTCACGTTAGTCAGCGATCACATCTGCTGAAAATATTTTTGGTATCCCGATAGCTAAACTAAGGCCACTTGATCAATCTAGTCACCTGGAGACGCTTCCTTTCTTGCTATTCCTGCTCGATGGTGCCAGAGACATTTTGAGGTTTTAATGGTTGATTTACTGCTTTGTTATCATTGGTGTTTCTATCACTTGACTCATATGACTTCTGTTGGTTTTGAAAAGAATCCTGAGGGGTGGGTGCATCATTTATTCAAGCTGTGTTTTATATGGCTTTGAAGTGTTGGATGTGATTATGGGGGAAGAACCGGGCTGATCTCCCTGTTCTGGATCCCTGTAGGAATTGTCACTGTGCTCTGATTTGAGTGTGTGTCCAGATCAGATGCCGTTATTGCCACACAAATGCATATCCAGTCATCTGTGGTGTCTAGCTGCTCTTTTTTTTTTTTTAAAACTCTCGTGGCCCATGACATTAGTGAAAACCATATCTTGAACTCTTACCATGCATTAGAGGATTCTGGGTTTTCAGACTGCAGCTTTGATTTCATTAATGTCCACTTCTGGGAATTCCATTAAAGTCTTATTTGTGGAGGCCACTGGGTCAGGAGTCGCCATGAAAGCAGATGGAGTGTCACGGCTGTGGGGTGAAGGGCCTCTGTAGCCCAGGCTTTGGCCCACCAGGACCTCCCCCTTCCAGCGGCTTGTTGCCCGGTAACCATGGCAGGCAGCAGGAGGGCCGTGCATATAGGAATTTGAATCCTCTGTGCTTTATCACCTAACGGGTTAAAACCATCAGACGAATCAAACGGAATGTGGCGGATCTGTGAGGCCGACCGCGATCCGTTTTGCGTGTTGATGGTTGGGAATCATGAGAATGCTTATAAAAGTACAGCCCACACACATTCATTCTAAATATATCCAAATAGTATAAGCGTGCTGATTCTGTGAAAGCCTACTACATGGTGATTCGTAAACAGGCTGACTACAAAAACCCAGCAACCAGGAGGATTCAACAGCAGACAGCTTGGGAAATCAAGCTGGAGAAGAGTGGGCTACTTACCTAATGCCACTGTAATCCTCGATTTAGCACCGGGATTACTGGAAATGTTAAACGCTTAGTGCTTTTTCACAAAGGACATTTCACTTTTTTTCTGGCATTTTTCTTTCTTTTAAGCCCATTCTTTCTAATGAGAGGCTGGGCCCCTGAGCTTTCTGAACTGCTTTGGTGCTCTGCTTCCTCCTGCTGTCGATGTCCAAAGGCGGCTCTGGTAATCTATTATAGAGCTGGCATCCGAGGGTCAGAAATAAAGTGCCTGATATGTAGTGGTACATCCTCGCCCCAGGGTCTGGAAAATTTCCGCTGTTTCTGAGTTCTTGGGTTTTCCTCCCCCCCCAAGGAAATAAATTGAAATGTTTATGTGGTGACCTTACTTCGAAGTGTAGATTAGCCTGAGTTGTAACCTTTTTCTGGTGGATGACGCAGAATTCACCGGAGTGGGAAGAGAGTCGGCCTGAATAAAGACAACCTGCTGCTGCGAGGCTGTACCATCCGGAACACCGAAGAGGCCGTGGGAATCGTCATTTACGCAGGTGGGGACCCCTCCCCCGTCTCCTTTCCTGGGTGCTATCCCATTCCCCCCTTTCATAGTTCAGTGGTATCTTCACCCCCCTCCCCAGGCCACGAAACCAAGTCGATGCTGAACAACAACGGGCCACGCTATAAACGCAGCAAGTTGGAGCGGCAGATGAACGTGGACGTCTTCTGGTGTGTCATCATTCTGCTGGTCATGTGCCTCTTCTCTGCCATCGGTAGGTCCTCTGCTCCCCTCTGCCTTCTGACTCCGGCAAGATGCCCCAGGTGGCACCTGCCCCCAACCCAGATGAATTTGCTAAGCTCTAGTCATGTCCCCTCAGGCCATGGGCTCTGGATATTCCAGTACGGCGAGACGAGACCAGTCTTCGATGTCCTCAGCCCGGAGGGAACAGACTTATCACCTGCTCTCTCTGCGGTTTACCTCTTCCTCACCATGATTATCGTGTTCCAGGTAGTGTTCCCACTTACCAGGATGTATGTCCATAGCAGAGTCATGTAGAGACTGGGAAACGCATAGATTAACATGTTCAAACCAGTCACACCAGGCTCGGCTACATTAATGAACATCTGTGTTAATGTAAAAGTCTTTCTGCATACCTTACTTTGCCTGCGGATAATTACAGCATGCAGAAAGGTTTTTTAAATGCTTAAAGGATGACGTCTCGAAGTGGTGCATTGGGAAGTCTTATTGAGCTTATTTTTGTGGTCCCGCCCTCATCTTCATTGACTGTTCATTCGAGATGGTTTCACTTGATACTAACTCAACACTTGTGGTTTTTTGCTTGGACTTGCTTCCTCCAATAATCTCTCTGTTAATGTCTGAATAGCTATTATTATTAATATTACATTATACAGTGTTTAGTTTAGCCAATGTTCCCATGACTGCCTCGCACTTATTACTGGTCACGCTGGAATCTCTGCCTAGGTGCCCACACTTACTCTGGCTCCTTGGCAGCTGTGCACTTGTGATGTACAATCAGCCTCCGTCGTACGTCACTTTAGGCAACATTGTCTACTTAATGAATGTGAAATTCATGAATGTACAAGAAGTGCCGTTTGGTGGAAGATTATCTGAAGTCTTTAAATTTTAGCACAGATGTCAACGTCAAGGATCCTGAAGGAAAGCTGTTGTCTTGCTTCTGTCCCGCCACAGGTTCTCATCCCCATCTCCCTCTTCGTCTCCATCGAGATCGTGAAGATCTGCCAGGTGTACATCATCCACCAGGACATGGAGCTGTACAATGAAGAGACAGACTCACACCTGCAGTGCCGTGCCCTCAATATCACTGAGGACCTGGGCCAGATGCAGTACATCTTCTCTGACAAGACCGGCACGCTGACCGAGAACAAGATGGTGTTCCGGCGTTGCACGGTTGCAGGCGTGGAGTTCTCTCATGACGCCAACGGTGAGCACAGTGTCCCAGAACTGGGAGCGGTGAGGAGTAGCAGATTTTCGGTTTCCATTCCTTAGGTCTGTTTCCTCTCTCGGGACTCGCGTGCGGCGCCATCGTTCTCCTCCAGAGAACAGCTGGCAGTGGCCCCGCCACTTCCCCATGTGAGTTGTTGTGTTCTAAAGGCGGCTTTCATAGTCGGTTGAAGCTGTCTGTGGTGCTTTCAAAGCCCCCGATGTCACACCCGTGTTCCTCTGATGTTCTAGCCGGCATCAGAGACTCCCCTGACTGTTTTTGTGCTTGACTTGAGCCCCCCCTCGGCTGAGCTACAGGTCGGGATTCCTCAACCCGATGTTTAGTGTGGTAAAGGAACTGTTCTCTTTGAAAAATGGAAAAAATCTCAGCCCAGGACAATCGAGGCTCTATTGTTGTGCATGTGTACATATTATACCCCCCCCCCCCTTTTGAAGTGCTTCTTGGGAAAAATTACAGCCATTTATAAGTCTGGATGTTTTACCAGGGAAATTCAGGATAACTGCCTTATTCAAGTGCATTACCACAAGGCTGTCTTCTGGGATCTGAGCTGTTCCTTTAGCCTCCATAACCTTCTGTTCCATGTCCTCACAAATGCTGCCTGCAGCCTCTCGTTATACCGAATGATTTTAGTCCTCACAGGGCTCATTTTAAATAACGTTGGTAATAAAAGTTTGAAAGATTGTGGACATAGAACTGTACCCAGAATTCCTGAAAGGGGTTAGCCAGCAGTGGTGCTGTTTGTGCTTCAGACTTCAGGAGACCCAGAGTTTCCCCTTTATGCCAGGAAAGTTTTCAGTGGAGCCAGTGAGATATTCTTTGAAAACACACACTCCCCATTCTTCAGTAGAGGTGCTTAGAATTAATACATATGAGAACTTGTGGTTTGTTTACCTGGATTTTTTTTTTTTGTGTCCTGCCCCCAGCGCGGAGACTGGCCATGTACCAGGAGTTGGACTCAGAGGAAGAGGAGGGAGCATCCCGTGGGGGGACGCTGCCGCGATGTGACAGTACGGCCAGCCACCAGAGTGCCCGTGTGGTTCTGCGTTCCCAGAGCACCAAGTCTCACCGGCGCACAGGCAGCCGGGCGGAGGCCAAGAGAGCCAGCATCCTGTCCAAGCACACGGCCTTCAGCAGCCCTATGGTACGTATTCCTGTCTAGGGTCTACACTGCCCCCTGCTGACCTTGTTGATGATAGCTGTTAATTGGGCAGCTCGTTAACAATACATTATGGCTAAGGAGGTAGGATGACTATAAAATGTCCACTTAGGCCTGCTGGAATGTGAATGTACAGTAACTAGTCTCACTGTGCACATGAAGCAAGGACTTTTTAGTAATTCAGGTATGTGCAGAACAGTTTAGTGGCAATTTAGTGGTGTTGCATTTGTTATTAGTGTTAACCAGGTTCCTCCCCCCTTTGGTGACCGTGTCCTTGTCACATGACGTTGTTCCTCCTGCCTCTTCAGGAGAAGGACATCACGCCTGACCCGCAGCTGCTGGAGAAGGTGAACGACTGCAGCAGGCAGATGGAGTTTATGCGCTTCCACCGCCAGCCGCTGTGTCAGCTGCCCTCCGAGCTCTCCGACATCATCGACTTTTTCATCGCGCTCACCATCTGCAACACGGTGGTGGTGTCGTCGCCGAATCAGCCCCGCCAGAAGGTACACCAGGCTGTCACTTCCTCTGGGGGGGCGTTCTGCTGCTGCTTCTGTCGGATTATACTGTAAGGTTCATGTGGTCCTGCTTAGAAAGAGGCTTCTTCCCAGCCTGCTGCAGATGTTATGATTTATTTTCTTTACCCCTTTGTGCGTTGTTCCGTTCATTGCCTGGTGCCATTTCTTGGTTGGCTTCCCAAAATACAGCTTGATGTTCTCCACCTTGAAACCTTAGCGCTTGGGTCTCAGCGGTTACTTTGGCCTTGTCCTTGAAAAATCCGCTCCTATGCGCAGGCCTGCCGGGTTTGTCGGTTTTACAGCGACCGACGGCGGCATGGTTTTACGGTGACCGATGTTCTTTTTGGTGTCGCTGACATGGTTTAAATGAGAGAGGGGAGGCCACGGGAGCACTGGCACTGGGTTGAGCGTCTTCTCGGCCAACCCGCAGGTGCGGATGAGGTTTGAGCTCAAGTCCCCTGTGAAGACCATCGAGGACTTTATCAAGCGCTTCACGCCCAGCCGCCTCACTTCAGGGTCCAACAGCAGTAGCTCATCCAGCCTGGCCACCAGGAGTTCAGCACCACGGGCTGGCTCCAGCCTCCTGTCATCGCCATCGGCCGAGGGTACCCTCCTCAGACTGGAGAACTCCCCGGGGATGCTGGAAGGATCCTTCCAAGCCGTCCCACCGAATGCGGTGCCTGAGGAGGCGGAGCTGCGCTATGAGGCGGAGTCCCCGGATGAGGCGGCCCTGGTCTATGCTGCACGGGCCTACAAGTGCGCCCTGGTCGGCCGACTTCCCGATCAGGTGACGGTGGAGCTGCCCCACCTGGGCAAGCTGACCTTTGAGCTGCTGCACACCCTGGGCTTCGACTCGACCCGGAAGCGCATGTCTGTGGTTGTCCGCCACCCACTGACCGATGAGGTCACGGTGTATACCAAAGGAGCCGACTCGGTCATCATGGACCTCCTCAGACCACCCATCTCAGGTGAGTCTTGTTTTGCCATTGTGAAGGCAGGCGATCAGCTCGTAATGTGGTGGATAAGGAAATCGACTTGGTGGTCCAGAACCCCACTCACTCCTCATGTATACTCAGGAGTAGGGGGAGTCGGCTTCGAACAGATCGACATTTCAAATGTAAACCGGTGTAACTTGGACAGTCTCTCTGGTTGTAGGAATTTCTGTGTATAGACCGATTGTTCTGACTGCAGGTGAAGCAGGCAGAGTCACGGCCAGCCTTAGGACACCAAGGACGGGTTTCAATGCCAGAGGAAGCGGAGGGAGGTTATCTAGACTGTTTGCACTCACTTGGGTTTTAAGCAAGTGGATAATGAACAGCTCCAAGCAGCTGAGGCATCGCTGCTGAAAAATCGTACGGAACAGAGCCGGTTGTAGTGGTGTGTGTGTGTGTGTGTGTGTGTGTGTGTGTGTGTGTGTGTGTGTGTGTGTGAGATTCCCCCCTTAATGTTATCAAGTTAATCAAATGTTTTTGCTAGTGTGCCTATAGAGTTTGATGTATCTACAACTCCAGCATGCGGCCTTTTAAGAATCGTGGGTCTGACGATCAGTGTTTTTCGTCCCTGTGCTTACAACTCTGACCTCAGATCAAATGCCTGGATGCCGTGGTCTTTGTAGTGATAGGAGTTGCGTAAGTGATGTGTTTTCTGTAAGTTCCTTATGTAACTGACCTCTGTCTATACCAGTAATACATTTTATTGCATCCAAAGCTTAGAACGGTGGGATTATTGATGAGCTGCAGCCGCTTTTAAAATGGTCTTTGTGTTCCATTGGTGCATTGCACTTGTCCCTCTGGTTTTCTCTCTGTTCTGAGCGCCCCCCTTGCTCTCCTCCCCTTCCCCCCCCCCTCTCCCCCTTTCCCCGCCGCCCGCCCACTCCCTT
>JAACJT020000062.1:1798595-1810702 GCA_009936485.2 Gymnarchus niloticus | reverse complement strand
CCTCAAAAAAAAAAAAAGTCATTTTCCTTCCCTTTTAGGGGGCCCTGGTCTTTTTTTCCGCCGCATGCAATGGGAAAAAGTTCAGGGCCCCCCCCCCCCCCCCCCCCCCATGTGTTTACTTTTAAGACTCATTTGATTGTCCTGATTTGACATCGACAGTCTCCCAGGATGACTGTTCCCAAGCAAAGTATGGAGATCTAGGCAGAGAGCCACCGGACAGGATAACCATGAGTGTGGACCGGCAGTAAGGCCTTTATTGATACCTATGATGTTGTCATCCCCCCACTAGAAATCTGCGTTTGCCTTTTAGATTTATTCTCACTGCCATTTTCCGGGGGGGGGGAGCTTGTCACCTTTCCATGAATGGCTTGTCCATGTTATTGTTTGAATCTGCAGGTGTATAGCTTGGCAGACACATCCACGGAAAGTGACTTAACATTTTATTAATTCCCCTGGCTTCGTGCTGTACTGGAACAGCTCAGAATAAAAACCACCAGCCTGGGACTAAGCCAGTGATTTTCGGATTAATCAATCTCCAGCCTCCCTCCTTTGTGAACATAGGGCTTGTATCTTATCCAAAGGATTTGATTTAACTATACTATGCTTATTCCTTTTTTCACTACACCAGTTCTAGTCTGATGCAATTCAAAGGTACAACAGCAGTATACCAGAGATCTGATCTCGGGGCAGTATGTCCAACAACCATGGTACCCAGTCCCACAGAAGTTGTGGAGGGTGATGTTTTCTTATGGAATGGAGGTTAATCGCTGCCTTCCCAGGCCTGTACCATTCGGATGCGCAGATGCATCACTGAATTTTTATTTATTCCCCCCCCCCCAGCCGAGAGCCTGGGAATTTAGATAAACGCTACTGCGTCCCTTGTGGCTGTACTCCATCCATCCTCTTGGTCGGGGTTATGAGGGTGTGTAGTTTGCACCAGTTGGTTTAGACTTTTTTTTAAGAAATATACATTTAAAAAAAAAAAAAAAATCATATAAAGTGTTTATATAGCTAAATGACTGGGTTAATTATGCAGTTTAGCAAAGTGGAAACCCGCAGCGATCCCCAGAGAGCTGAACTGAAGGATTTATTAGAACATTACCTGCCAAAAAAATTGAGACTGTAAGCTATTTATACATCTTGGTGTCTGCTGATGTGTGGGTTGCCCCCCCCGTTTTCCCTGATGGACTAATGTCACATGATAAAGTATTGCATACATGAGCAGTTTGGGGGGAGGGACCTTTTTCATAATGGAGTTCTTGTGTATATGGGTGTGTCTAATTAGTGTCATTCACTCTTTTTACGAAAACTTTAATATTCCCCAAATGTTTTACAGTACACGTTCTGTTAAGCAGGGTTTCCAGCGCCAAAATGGTTGAGTCTGTAGAATGGGGTATGGATAGGTGGGTGCTTGTTGTGCCAATCAATAAGCCTTAGTGCTTTTTTTTTTTTTTCCCCCCCATGTTGAATTGTGCTGTGATCACCTTTTTCTAATTTGCTTTACCCCTAATCTTCCATGCTCAATTTATTCTTGTATATAAATGCCACAAAGTGATTTATAAAATCTGATTAGCATCACATCACACTGCCTACAGTACAGACAAGGTCTGCACATGCTCAGACATTCATAGTCATAGCTCTGTCTGTTTGGTCTGTGTCCCTTGTGGCAGGACTGGAACATGCCTCAGATAGTATTTACATAAATATAAGACAAAAGGCATTTCCACTGGGAAACACTCTAGACTTTTTTCCCCCCACACGCGGCTACTGTTTATTTCGATGTTATTAAATATACTTGTTTGATGCCAGTTTTAACATGCTGCATATCCAAGAGTAAGATTGTAATTTTCAGTAACGGGTGTGATATGCACTAATATGTTGTGAGTGTCATAGCTGAGGAGTTAGAGCCAGCCTCACACTGGCTCAGTGTTTGTGCAGGAGCTCCGGGTGTTACTCAGGGCTGGGTACTTGGGCCAGTCTTTTTCCCTAAAGTGGACATGTCACTTTAAGCAATGGCATCTGCTTACGTGTTAAACCTCGAGGGAGATTGCAAGCTTCTCAAACTGGTACACAGAGCTTTTTAATTTCCTTCATTGCCTACATTGTTATATTCAAATTAGATCAAACTAAAGCCATTGTTTAAAGCTGCATTAAACAAATTTAATTCCCAACAACTTAAGTCAATGCAGTTTTTTCCACTTTATTAAAGAAAGTTTTCTCATTCTCAGCTCATAAACAGCATAATTTCAGCACAAATGTATATGCCTTTTTTTTACACTAAGATATTTCATATAGACAGCTTATTTTTTTGTTTAAATTACATTTGTGCGGTAGGATGAGACTGAAGAACAAGTTTTCGAATGATATGCCTGGTGCAACTTAATTTGTGCAAATTCATCCAGCTGACAGTTAATGCAGGGTAATTAATTAAGAGCTCACCAGGAACAGAAACCAGCACACCCTGTGACCCACGAGGCCTCGAATTAGCCAGCCCCGCGCTATGCAGAACAGTATAGCGTTCAGTCACTTGATTACGTTTACTGGGTTTTGTGCTGCATCTCCCATGAAAATAAAGCCTAGCACTTTTCAGCCAGCAGAGCCGTTACGTTCCTTCAATCTCAGTGACAAGATCAAAGAGAGAGAGCAGCTCCACACTGCAGCTAATCACAGTATGGAGGACAAGATGGACCTGGCCAGCTGCTTTGTACTTATTTACCGTCTGCCCTGCGCTTTCTCTCTGGTATGTCTGGCAGTATCTATCTTCTGGCTCCTACACTAATGCTTTCCTACTCATTCTCTCTCCTGCACAGATGCACAACCTTCCACGCTACCAGGCGTGGTAGCAAATCAAGGTGGGTTAAGTATGTGTGACCAAAAGGTTCTAGGTTCAAATCCCACAGCTGCCAATAGTGTCTGTATTATCATTGGGCTCTTGAGCAAGGCCCTTAACCCCAATCATTGCAGGGGTGCTGGATATCAGCTGACCCTGCACACTACCTTTGGCTCTCAACTTGGAGACTAAGATGTTAAACTACAGATTTGCCTGTGGGGATGAATAAAGTAATGATTACAAACAGACCTCTGTTATATACCAAACATCCAATGTCTGCCGCCATAAGGTGAAATCCAGCTTGGAACAAAACGCAGCTCTAACAAACCCATCTATTAGGCTGAAATTGTCTCGTCGGACCATAAAACACAGTCAGGAATGTCCTGCAGATGCCATTCCCCTGATTAACGCTGCCTCTTTGTCTCTTCTTTCCGAACTGAGGATCTTCCTTTTGATTTCATGAATACCAGATGAATGTAGTTTATATTCAATGGTACGTTTTGGTGTGCTGTTTCCTGGTGACGCCAGATTTCCCTGCGTGAGCGCTGCAGCCTGTGGGTTTGTGCTTCCTTGACCATTTTGGTGGTCTTCCTTTACTGCATCATGTTCCCATGGTTATGAACTTTGTTCATTTGTATTGCATTACTTACCCAACTTGAGCTGTTAAATTGGTTCCCAGAGTACTCTGATTGTGATGGTTAATACTTAAAATGGATTTAAATGTTGCTTTACAGTCTGTGTTTTGAATGACCTATGCATAATATTTAGTCAGTTTGCTCAGTTAATCCATTCCTAAATCCACCAGATTGCTAATGTCACATTTTCAGTTAGTGATCTGTTTTATTTGCAGGTGGAGACCCAGGTTGTTTTGCTGAGGTTTTCATCTGACGTAAAATGGTGTCCCCCCCTCAGTGTAATTACAGCAACCCCTTGTGGTTATTTCAGGTAATTATATTCACTTCACCCACCTCATCAATATTGTCACTTTGAGAACCTGTAATTACTGAGTCAACACAATAGTAAATTTCACAAACTTCACCTTGTAGTTTCAGCTGTAAATAATTCATTAAGAATGTGCCTGCAGGATATCTTTTATGCTACACAGTGTGATCCCTGTCCAGCAAGCCTTGTTTATCTTTTTAAGAATCATTATGAACTATTACTGAAATCACATCTGTTTATCTAATCATTTACAAATCCTGGAGCTCCAATCAATGAATTTATATCCTTGATGTGCTTTTTTTTATTGCCTTTATTATTGAAGGCTCTTGAAAACATAACATGGACCAGAAAACAAATCTTTCATTGCTGAGTCTGGCAGTAATTAATAACAGAAAAGTCTGACTTTAAGTTTGAAAGCAACAAAGAAGGTTCAGAATGAGTTATAAGGACAATGCTGTTTATTTTCAAACCAGCACAGTTCAAGACATGGTGGCAGGCAGGTTACCCCACCAAGCTTACTGAGAGCCATTAGTTTCAGGATAGTCAAACAGGGCTCACCATTATGATGTATTTTTTTTAAAGGGTGTGTGTGTGTGTGTGTGTGTGTGTGTGTGTGTGTGTGTGAGAGAGAGAGAGAGAGAGAGAACCTGCTCCATTTTCAGCATAACGCAGACATCATTTCTGCAAGGTTTCCCTTTATGTAATACATCTTTGCCTGTCTCCGCTTCTGATCCAGGACTGTCGTGTGCTCCAGGGCATGGGCAGTATGACAAAGGCACTTATCTCCATCCATGCTGTCTGACAGAGCTTGTGGATTTCTGACTTGCTTGAAGTGCTCAGAGGTAGCAATGACACACCTGCTTTGGGTCACACAGGGCGCAGCCGCCGTTTGTCCCCTTCACACCAACCTTCAGCTATGAACATAAGATCCTCCACTCCTTCTGCTGATACTTCTGAATGACAGTCACTTCACCTCCCAAATTTCACTGAGATCTATTAAGTGCAAAAATTCAATTACTGGTGAACAAAGACAGGAAGACTGTTTTTGCCCCCATCATTTGTCATCAACCTTTTGGCTGCAGGTCCTGATTTGTTGGAAATCAGGCTTTGCCCCTTTTTAACAGAAATCCTCAGCTGTCTGGTTACTACTGTCTTCAGTTACCTACCTTTCAATAAATCTGGGTGTCATTTCATCATTTTTTTTTTTTCCTTTTTGCCTATATAAACATTTAAGATTCTTCTAACCTTAACCATTTTAACATAATTACTGCAAGGACTACAAGACTGGGGATTTAATTAGGTGTTGAATAAATCTTTGTCCTATGAGGGTGATCCCGATGTTGCATGGCATCAATACTGGGCAGTCAGTTCCGATCGGATGATGGCTATTCTACGGTCATCCTGACCGATGTCATCCTGACCGATGTCATCCTGACCGATGTCATCCTGACCGGCTCCCCGGGTGTCCTATTGGACCCAGTTTAGCATTTTGCATTTTAATGCATTAACTACGTTCTCCAACACATTTTTGAATGGCCTGATTAGGACTGCCAAGTAATGAACAGAATAAAGTATTGCCTTTCAAGAAGAAAATTTATTCAAAAGTACCCATTTGAAATGTATTGGGGTTGGAACAAGACTGTCTTACTGATAAATGATCATCATTCAAATCTGGGAGTAAGGAAGACCTTAATACATTATTAATTTTGTTGCATGAGGCTTGAATCTGTTTTTTACCCATCAGTACAAGTAGATATATTTTATTGAAGAAATTCCAGTTTGCTACTTTGCTCAAGCACAAAGTTACAGGGCCTGTTGAGATACAGGAGAGTGAAACCTATTCCATTCTTAATGAGAACCATGCTGCCTTCTGGTCTAGAGCACAAAAAAAAATCCCCTACCATTCAGGATGGTAGAAGGTATTATCACAGTCAAACAGCTGGTCCCTGGCTCTGTGGGAGGGAGGATACTGAAGGCCTCAAAAAGATCACGTGAGATCACAGCAGGCAATAGGACCAACACTCACTGGAGGAGAGAGTACAAGGTAACATTTCCCACCTTTCAGCGAAATGAGCCTGCTTTCGATCTCCCTTTACGTAAAACTGAGTGTCCGTTTCTTCATACGGACTGCTTGATTGCTGTGATTGACAGCGTCAATGGCACAAGTCCAAGACGTTAACCCGAACGTGGAGACAGAGAGACCATTCCTGACGGGTGAAAGGAGCATAATCCATCAGTGGTGATTAACCAGATTTTTACACTAATGAGAGTAAGTCAGACCGAATTTGATATGAGTGTATGTTTCCATGACTGAAGAATTAATCAGAGGGGCAGAAGCCACACTTTTGGTCATCCTCGCATCACAAACCAAATTAATATTGATAAAACAGTAAGTCCTAAAGTAAGAGTGATACAGTAAACACACCAACAGGTGCCGCAGTGGTAAAGGTCATGGACTGAAAAATATTCACTGCTTCAAGTCTCAGGAGTGATTGTAAATAGCGAACATTAATAAGGAAAATTTAGTGAAGTGACTGAGTGAGCAGCACGCTGGCTTTGACTCGTCTCCCTGGCTCTGCCCGTGGAGTTAGCACGTTACCCCCGATGTTCATGTGGACTTCCTCCATGTCTCCAGACAACAGTTCTTCACATGTGCATCCTATCGGGGGTGGTCTTTGTGCTTCCTGGGATAGACGTCAGGCTCACCAAGGTCCTGGGAAAGTGGCCCTTCATGTTTCAAGGGTTCTGTCCTTGACACTGTGATTTCAGCACTGTGTCCTTGGGAATCAAAATGTGTTTAACCATCTTTTGCTTTATTTGGAAATAATTGCAAAAGAACAGTGCTAGTTGTCATTGCTTCTGCCCATCCTGATACATTTCTGCTGGATCTTTGAGTCATTTCTGTTAATTATGCAGGTCTTTCATTCTGAGGGCCATCCAAATGTCTACAAAGCTGCTTAACCTTCTATTCCATTACTAACACTGGGTGCTCCACCCCTGACTCCAGCAAATCTAATATGAACTTTTCTGTGGCTTGGTCTGAGACATGAGTTAGAAAAAACAACTGATGTACTGGTACATCTCTGTCACTCCATCATTCATTTAGGCGGACTTGCATGTGATGTTCATGACGACTTCTTTATAAAAAAAAAAAAAAAAGTCATTTTCCCAGCCTTTGCTTGTCTGGGATACGATCTAATTTTAAATTACCTGTTTTTGTCAGGAGCGTACATCCATCTTCCAACTGCTTATCCTGGACAGGGTTGCGGGGGGGTCGGATCCTGTCCCTAGGGAGGGGTATGTGCTGGACTGGATGCCGGTTAGCCTAACTTCATGTCTTTGGATATTGGGAGGAAACTGAAGAACCGAAGAAGGTGACAGTGCTTCCCCTGCCAGGATCAGCTTCTCGTAGATAATTCTCACAAAATGCTTATGAATACATCGCACAGACGAGTCTCCATAGTACACAAAACACCTCTTCCTCAATTTCTAACCTGAAAATGCAGATGTTCAAATGAATACAAGTTTCTTTTTTGTCTGAATTTCACATTTCCTTTTGACCTGTCTTTTCTTTTCATCTAAAGCCAAGTTATTGTATCATTTTAAGAAAGACGAGAAATTTAAGCCAAGGTCTGGCCCTTTCAAAACAGGCTTACCACACGTGGTCAGTGTTGATTTCATATTCCTCGCTCACCAAGGCCGTGTTATTGTGTTATACACACCAAAGTGTTGGCATTAATCCTTCAGCAGGTCATTGGAGAGTTCAGTTCCTGCTCTAAAGGGTGTAAGAATTAGTGCTGCAGGCTGAAGAGGCCAAGGAGCCGAACAGATGCAGCTTCTGCTCCCTAGCTTCAGTTTAGGTGATGCACATGCTGAAGCAAGTCAAAACACGGGAGGTGCTTCAGTCCCTGAGTGTTGCTTTCAGAACACTGGCCCCGATAATGACCTAGGCCACCCTAATGTTTTCACTTCAAAACCAGGCCTTCATGAATTCCTAAGTGGACTTGCATCCTTTGTGAAGGCTTCACTGGATGCTGCTTTAATGGCAGTGCCACCCCCCCCAAGAAAAAAAAGAGGGGGGATGATCATAAAGATTTCCCAGCCGCACCCCCCAGGGTTCTAGCAGTGTCCTGTTAAAACAGAACTGTGTGCTGGAGGGGACTTTACTGTCAAGGATAGTACATTGCTAGATATGTCAAAGCTCCAAAGATAATTAAAAATTAGAGAAGTAAATAAATGAAAAAGTAAACGGTCTTCCCCTGGCCACAAAAGAGGAACATTTGCATTCTAGGCAGCTTGCTTGTTTTATTAAATCAGTTTTTTTTTTTTTTTTTTTTTTTTTTTTTACTTTTTCTTGATGTTGGATGAAACATTTAAAAGGATCTTAAATTACTTCTGCTGTTTGTTCAGTACTCATCCCCATCTTCAAGGTCTGTGCTGTACATTTCTAACAAAAAGTCACATACAGAGTAATATTCACGCACACAGAAAAAGGGAGACAAATCTGCCTCATCTGTACAGTAAATATTTTTTTAAATATTCTCAAGTATTATCATTATGGAATGTGGCAGAAATAGATACAATGTTGTCTTTGCATTCACTGGGAGTTGGAGAGTGTGGGGATGTGAAGGGGTTACTGTGAGAGAGATGATTAGGTTGATATGCCCAGGAAAAGTGATCATGTGTCTAGAGGTGTCGTAACCCACAGCCAGTCCCGGAAAACAAAGGGCATAAAGCAACATTTGGTGAAATGGGATGCTGGTCTATCTGACCACATTCGAACCCACAACCCGGGACTAGGCTACGCTCTGAGCCACGTGCTAGCTGAGGGTACCTTTCACCAGTAAAAAGAACAGACTGCTAACTGTTACCACATGTGACTCTAACGTCGACAGAAGTTACTGTGGGGTCATAAATCATATTTAGCATACGGCTGCTGTCGGCTTTTGCATGACTTCCACCGTTAACAGAATTAAAGGAAAACAGATCAATGCTGCAGTAAAAACCCACTGCTTATATTTCGCTCACCTACAAGACTGTCTCATCAAGATATTTTTTAATCACAATATTAATTACCTGTGGGCTGTTTTACAGAATTACTGTTATTATTTTACTCCCACTGACCAACTGCGTACTGAAAACCTTTTCTCAGGTCACCTCCTCTCTCCTGTGTTCAAAGGACTGAAAACAACCACCAACAATGTTCAGTTTGCTCCTTACAGACTAGTGCTCAATTTAAAAAACAAGAAATGCAAATAAGCATATATGTCATATTCTAGGTGATTAATTAGCAATAGAAAATGATAAATCCTTTAGTAATTTTATTTCTGGTCTACTTTGAATTCTATTACAGGATATATGTGCTAAATAAATACAAGTAAATATAGAAGGGGAAGGATTTACAAGTCTGGTATTAGAGAATTGTCAAACAAGACTCCAGCTGTGATGAAGGCCCAGAACAACCTTGCGTTATTTAATGCAAAGGGGTTTGGCGAGTGAATAATGCGAAAAGCTTTTCTTGCAGAAATGGAGGGAAACTGCATGAGGCAATGCAGTGATCTGGACCTGGTATTTACTACAAATCTGCCTAGTTGCAATTCTTTGAGAGTGATCTCTGAGATGCAAGATACTGAAAAAAAAAAACATTTTTTCAGTGTGCTTCATAATAGTGGATTATTCTAAGTCCACGCAGTGTTCTGTTGATGTAATCGTGTTCTGCTGGATGTCCTTTGCTGATCATGTATTGTTTTTAATGTGAGGGCTGGACAAAAGGGTTTGATTAGTTTTTTGTGTGTGTGTGTGTGTGTGTGTGTGTGTGTGTGTGTGGGTGGATGCTCAGGATTTCCAGGGAGGGAACGAGCCACACTATAAACCAGGGAACCACGCAGCAGGGGCTTCTCCAGAATCCCAATGCTCACCACACACTGGCATGGGCGTAGGGCTGCCTGTCGCTTTTCATGCTGCCGGAGAGCACCCACCTTAGCTCGTATGGGCTTTCAAAGCATCAACCCGCCACTTCCGCTGGTCTTGCAGCAGAGCGCATATTAGTCTATCTTAAAGTGACAGAGACAGAGTGACATTACCGCTCTACTGCCTACGCCTGTAAAACTACTCTCTCGACAAAGACTTCAGCGACTCGTGAGGAAGGATGCAAGCACAGCCGTGGTCGACCCAGGACTAAACAGCTGTCTATATTCAAGGCGTCAGCACTCCTCGGCTCTTGTCGACAATGCCACCTAATGCATTATTCAGCGTGATGAGAGATTCCTCTTGCCTGCTGTAACTGCTGCAGTAGGCCAGCCCATTCTTTCATGCTGCTTCACTGGGAATCAACGAAATGAGCACTGCTGTAAGATCCGGGACATCACAGCTTTCAGATGCCGCTACCTCAGATTAAGAATAAGGACCCACTCTGACAGGAATGGTTGGGTGGTTCTCTTTGTGATTGTCTTGGACATTCCAGGAATCAAAAGAGATCTGGACTATTGCTGTTAATTCTTTAGACGGCATGAGCTAAGCTTCAGTAAAAAAAAATGTGCATTTTACAAATATCTGTAAAATAACTTTTTAATCACTAATACTCTCAAATAGTTTCTTTTCTGGTCATTTTCTATTTTATTTTTTTTTGTATAGTACCCCTGCCAAAAGGTGTATGAAATACGTAACAGATAAACTAAATATAGAATACTGACGCCTGCGTGGGAAAACCCAGAGGACAACAGAAAGAGAAGGAGCCAAAAACTTCTTAGATAGTTATAGGAGAAAAGCCCCAGCTAACCTATTCTCCAGGAGTGCAAAGCTAAGTAGAAAAAAAAACGTAGCTGATCAACGCCCCAAGCAAGAGCAACCTGATAAATGTCAAAAAAACAAGTTTCTCCATGTTGCCAGAACCAAAGTTTAGAGTGAATCAGTGCCCTCCTGCTCTCTTTGCCAGTTAGTGATTGGACAAATGAGGCCTCAAAACCCATGAACTAACCAATCAGTGCTGGTTATAAAATTGCGATAGAAGTTCAGGATACTTCCACTCACCGTGGGTTTTAAAGCCTCATTTAGCAGCAGCTTTGATTGGTTAGTTCAGGATAATTCCACCCACCAAAGGTTCTGAAGCTTATTTGTTCAATCACTCGTCATAGGAGAGCAGACCCCACTGACCAACCCTCCAGTCGTGCTAACCTGAGGAGAAAAAATGCGGTTGATCAATCCCCCAAGCAACAGGAACCTAATAAAGGTCAGAAAAATGAGCATAAGAAAATCAGAGTGAGTCTGTGACAGCCACCAGTGATGATAACCAGGTCAGCCAATCACAGGCCTTGCTGCTCGTGTTCCGTTGACATGGCTACGGACAGGACCCAAGCATGCAAGAGAGTGAAGGAAGAGGGGATTACTAAATCTGATGAGATATGGTGGACATCCGTGAAGACAGGTACAGCAGGACCAGCAGTGTTAAGGTAATTTGGATAAACATTCATGTCTCCAGTATGAAAACAGTGAGACTGGCAGTCTATTCCAGAAGCTAGGAATTACAAAGAGGCCTGCATTTAGTGGTCTGAGAGTATGAGCTCAATAGGCAAGAAGAGCCATGATGGAAAATATTTAAACGTGACAGTAGCACATTTGTAATGTCTGAACATTCAATGGAGGATTCCATTGTAAGGATGTGCACGTCACTGTTACAGACCTGTGACCTATCAGTATATTACTACGTACATCTGCTTTACTGGAACTTAACACCTGTTAGAATTTCGGTAATTCTGACTTACGAAATGTCATTGTACATCGTATGATGACAATAAAGGTATTCTATTCTTAATTTAGATTCAAGGTGGTATTTTTCAGCAAGACTGACCTCTACTGGTGGAAAGTGTCAGTGCAGAGAATGCACATCGGGTTAGTGTGTTTGCAACACTACTCGTAAAAAAATGTGTAATGGAAATGTCTGTACAAAAACCTAACCCATCAGTTCACTGTATAGGGCATAAAAGAAATACTCATTAAGGTGTTTAGTACACAACAGTGTAAATAAGCAAAGAGTATATTACCTTTACTAAACATGTACCATCATGCTTTAGGACTTACATACATATTGTAACAATTTCAGTTACCTAAGAAAATAAAAGTTATGTTTTGCTTCATCCAGATTTACTTTAACATTAATCTTCAGCTAGTCACTGAATTACAGTCTTGTAATGCCATCATATTTTATCTGGTAAAAACATTAGCTGCTTTGGCAGTCTTATTCACCAGTGAACATTAGCTGTTTTGGCAAAGTCTTATTATTCACCAGTGAACATTAGCTGTTTTGGCAAAGTCTTATTATTCACCAGTGAACATTAGC
>JAACJT020000062.1:1786243-1798495 GCA_009936485.2 Gymnarchus niloticus | reverse complement strand
AACATTAGCTGCTTTGGCAAAGTCTTATTATTCACCAGTGAACATTAGCTGCTTTGGCAAAGTCTTATTATTCACCAAGTGCTTTTGCAGGAGCCTACTTTGCAGACAGGGGACGCCTGCAGCATGTGCACTTGCCAAAAAGTCTCAACTGTTTGGGGAAGCGCAGTAGCGCTTGTGAAGAAACATTTCGCTCCGTCATGATTGCAAACCGGTAAGGGTTCGTCCGTAGTGCGGCTTCTGTCACGGTTTCAACGCCACCCCGCCGCTTATTCTCCTCTCTTCCCATGACAGTCATGGTCGGGAAAGGCGAACTGGCGGGGCGGGGGTGGGTGGCATGCGCGATGCATGCTGGGATAGGTCGCTTTGTACACGGCGAAGCCCCCGCTGAAAGCAAGATGGCAGAAATCAGCTCGTGCGCTGAGAACGGGCCCTAAAATGAGAATTAGTCCCTCGCAGACCCCCTCCCCAGCTCCTGTTTAGTTCGCGTCCAGGAGGGACACCTTCGCAGAGACACGCAGACGAGGCAGGCAGAGTCTCGTATGAGTTCCGAAGAGAAACGGGACTGCGAGTGCGCGCCGCCACAGGCCGAGTCCATCCCGGCAGCAGGATACGACAGGTCGGTGCGGCGTCCAGGCGAGCACCGGGGATTTCGCTAGGAGGCCCGGGGCGGGGTGTAGACGCGGCTAGCGGAACAGTCCGCCCGGAATGTGCGTCAGAGCGCCTCCGCTGGGTGTTCTGTAACGGGCACGTCGCCACCCCGGGTGTGCTGTAGTTTCGCGCCCGGTCGTGATGGGGGGGGGGGGATGCAGCGCGGTGGTCGGCTAGCGAAGGGCGAAGGGCCGTGAGCTGGGCGGCGCAGGGCCGGCGGCTGTACAGCAGCTAGTTAGCCGCTAACATGCAGTGTCATTATCCCTCACACGGCCTGCCTGTCACTGTCACATTCCTACTTGGACGCAGACCCTCCCCCCCCACAGACACACACCCTCCGAGTCGCTCGTTAGCTCGCTGGCTAACGGCTGCTTAGCTCGCTGGCTAACGGCTGCTTAGCTCGCTGGCTAACGGCTGCTTAGCTCCCTGCTGCCAGGATGGTGTTTACGTGCGGGGTAGATGGCTGATGTGTCCCCCGGATTTCAGCGGTCCGAAGTGTTCTGTGTGTCTCTCGGGAGGGAATGTCGGTGTAAATGAAACCGACGGGCTTCGTTCTGGTGCCGAAGGTAACCGAGAAACGTGAACGAAGCGTGTTGATCGTGGAAGGTCGGCGCTGTCTGAACTGTGCAGTCAAGTGCTGAATTATGTCTGCTTAACACGGGTATTATAAGCATGTGAATTGATGGGATTCAGTCGCTTTCGCCCGTTTTAGTATTGAACTGACGGAATATTAATGGTAAGAGTCAATTCTCTGGTTTACCTGTACAAAATGGAGTTGTGTTGTTTGTCGTTTACGGGAATCTGATTTCTGATATGTTGCTGATTTATGATCTGCAGTGATGTTGAATGCAGTGAAATGTCTTGGTGTTTGCTGCTTTCCAGGCTTGTTGGAGAGTACCTTCAAAGGCATGCAGACTGCTGAGATCCACGTGGTGCTGGATGTCATTGCTTTCCATTAGAGTGATTTAACTGGGATGGCAAACAGATGTTTAAGACATTGATAAATTAAAAAATGACGACGCATACTGTACTTAATGCGTAAGAAAAAGCTACGTGTTGTGTGGACTAGTTTTATTGCATTTGGAGACCCAGTTTAAAAAACACAACTGTCAACATAGTTGCATTGCAGATGGAAGGGAGCCTTACTTGAACAGGACTTTTAGTGTCCAAGGCCTGGAATCAATGATCAGATTGCTGCTACCGCTCTGGTATGGTTACGGAACCCTCCTGGTTGAGCTGTAATTATATGAATTCCGTGTGGATAAATTGTGAATAGCAAAGTCTGCCCTAACTGTGTTAGTACTCGCTGGGACACTAACCTGCAACTTAGCCGGTTGTGAGTTTGATTAGCATTTTCTCTCGCTGGTTGTTTGTATATATGTAAAAACAGCCTAACCAGTTTAGACTTGAGTTGTGTGAATGTGGAATTTGATTGCGGATGGTAGACAGTCACGTGTTGTGCCTTCTTCAGTCCTTCTCACTTCTCTGTTCCCGTTTCAGATCAGTAGAGGACTCTGACATCGAAAACCCTGAAGCAAGCCGAATGTAAGTGCCGGTTCTCTGTTCCTCTCGCGTTCCGTCTCTCGCGTTCCGTCTCTCGCGTTCCGTCTCTCGCGTTCCGTCTCTCGCGTTCCGTCTCTCGTTCCGGCCGCTTTGACGGCTCCGTGTCTGCATATTTCGAGTTAGACTTTCACCCCAGTAACACATTGCCAAACTAACTTGTATATGCATACCCAATGGATATGGGGGGAATAGTGCTTTGTCCACTTCCAAAGTCATGCGTGTAGAAAACAAGATGTATTCTTTATATTGCGAGTGCATGAATGGACGCCACTGTTTTTACGTGAGACGCGTTAAACTGAGTGTCGCTCTTGACTCACCCTTGTTCTGTATGTGTTATTAAGGGCCCTCTGATGGTTTTATACTCTACTGCTGAAGATACAGCTCTTCAGAGCCTCGGCAGTCCTCAGGAATTGGTCTTTAATGAGGATAAACATGCCGGTGTTCTCATCATCCTTTTCTGAAAACATCACATGCTCGTCTGTTTTCACCTAACACTTCCATCTGTTCGTCAGTGCAGGAGTATAAAGCCTGTCCATTCTAAACAGAGCAGACTAATTATATCTTTAGCGATTAATAAATGTAATGATTAGTTTTTAGTTTTCTAATTATCTAACTTAAATATCTGTCTGTCTTGAAATCTGACAGTACCTCACCAAATGCTTCCCCTTGTTACCTGGGCTCTAAAACAATATCAAATGTTGAAGTCTCCTCTTCTCCCATAGGTCTTTCAGCAGTAGATGTAATCATCGCAGCATGTGCAGTTTTCATTTGCCCTGCGTTTGGTTTGCAGTTTTGCTTTTTATTGTGTAAAACATCTTTTGTTCGAACTGAAAACTGGGCTGGGAACGACATTCATTTGGTGCCGAACCAGCTCAAATCACAGGCGCTCCCCCATCATTTGAGTACATTTTTTTTGCGGCTTTCATATTGTGCACAAGTGGCATTTGATTTTTGTTGTTGCTGTCATGAATTCAGCTAATTGTTTCTTGGGTGAGTTTGCCGTGAATTAGGAATCCTAGAAGACATGCTTGAAATATCTGTGTTGATAGTAGAAGTCAGCTAATCAATGAGCAGCGGTCAGAAAATGACATTTTGGTTAGAGTGTGAGAAAATTAGGAATAGAGCCCTTCAGGTAAAAGCCTGTGAGGATGGCCTGAAAGCCAACAGTAATCCATCCCATAATTATAGTTCTGAAACTCAGTGCTTCCTTGGAAAATGCTGTGTTTAGCCTCATTTGGCCTCAAGCTCCTATTTTTACGTCCTAAAAGAACCCGTGCTGAATTGAGCTGGTTTGTTTTCATATTTATACATTTTTAACATGCTGTGACTTACACAGCTGTAATGATACAATGCAAGGCGACGGTAACGATGACCACGCAGTTGTCATAACCAGTGCCTCGTATGATTCAGGGTTATTGATCCATGTTTGGACTGCTGTGGTGCGGTCTAATTTCTCACTCGCATCCTTATCTTCAGAAGAATAACCCTGCTGACCAATGTGCAAGAGATGATCAGAATCGGGGTTTGATGGGCACTGAAAATTTTATCCAGGTGCATTCAGCCCCTGTGGGCTTGGTTAAGTCTTGGATTGATTTTCTAGCCTAGTAAACTTGGTTCAGCTCACCAGATGGAAAATTATGACTGCTAAGTTTCCTTTTTGCTCTTAAATATTCTTGGTGTCCCATCTGCTTCAGTTAAAATGCTTATTCAGGGGTAGCCAGCAAGAGGCTCATGGGTGGTATACACTTCGTCTATGTTTGTGGCTCCTCTGTCATGACAGAAAAGAAGAAATATCAATTAAACCCCTCAGTCGTGTGTATTTTTTGCCTGTACAGACCTGACCCCCATTCCTGTGTTTTTCTGGCAATCGCTTCCCCTCTCTCCTGCATCTTTTGGGACCTCACATTTGTGGCTCTTCATGTCCAACTGGTTGGCCACTCCTGTACTAATTGTTCTTGTTGCTACGTTGCTTTTGTCATCATTTCTTGTGCAACTTAAAGTGCCATTTTTGTCCTTGAGCTGTGAACAGGTCCGCTCTTCGGCTAAATTATTCTACCGGTGGACTGCATTTCCAGTTTCTATACCAGATATATTTTTGATTTTGATTTTGTTTCCATATTAGAGTGTAGCAGATAAGACTGCAAGACAAGCTAAATGTTTCATTGGTCCCCCCCACCTAAGTGCTTGAGAAACACAAGAGTTTCCTCAGTGTCTGCACCTCTTCTGCTGGTGATATGATTTGGCCGCATCAAAACCCGAAAGCCATACTAATCCTTATACCTCATGTCTGAATGTTTGGTCCAGGAAGCGGGCAGCTGCAAAACATCTAATAGAGCGCTACTACCACCAGTTAACCGAGGGCTGCGGAAATGAAGCCTGCACGAATGAGTTTTGCGCTTCCTGGCCGGGTTTCCAGCGTATGGATAACAACGCGGCCGCTGTCAAGGCCCTCGAGCTTTATAAGATTAACGCCAAACTCTGTGATCCTCACCCCTCCAAGAAAGGGACGAGTTCTGCTTATCTAGAGAACAGTGCCAAGGGAGTCCACCACAACTCTGCCTGCGGTGACAGGACAATGAACCGCAAGGAGCTCCCTCATGCCAGGGATGACTTCAAAGGTAACCCACCGGACCTCACTGCCGATCATTGTTTGTTCAATTATGGGTTGAGTTTTGTTTTTAGCACTGCGCCATTGTCAAACATATGGTTTGCCAAAAACCCGGTTGCTCGTTCTTCGAGTAGCTACCGTTGCTGAAGTTTGCTTCTGGGCCAGAGTTCGGACATCCTGACCTGGGCGGCAGACTCTTTAGCGGACCCGCAACACTTGCGTGATGTCAGAGATGTGTGTTGGATCGTGGAAACGGGAGAGAGGTTGCGTCACATGAACCGATTGGTTGAGAACATGTCAGAAACACAATACAGGAGTGATTTTTCACACAAGCAAAACAAACCCTTCAGGTGGAATGGAGTCCATATTGATGCCATGTGTCGAGCTCCATTTCTGCCTGTCCTTTAACGATACTCAGCCGCTCTCTGTGATGGGTGGGGTATTGACCCTTTGGTGCCTACAGCACCACAGCAGAAACGTATTTGCTACACTTCACGCAGCCTTGGTAGCATGAGTATGAATCATGCCGTGCTTTGAAATTGTAAATCTGAATGATCTCTGTCCTCCACAGTGGTGTAAAATAAAGCACTTCTTTATAAAGCTTAGCCAAAATTCCAGCACTGGATGGGATAGAATTTAATTAAAATGATTATTTGGCCTATCAGATGGTTGCAAACATGCCTGCTCTTGTAAAGCTGGCTTGAAAACTGGTGGTTGTACATTGTTTCCTATATTTAAAACAAAAAAAAATGCATTAGTGCCACTACCTGTGGGTCTTTCAGGCTTATAAGCTTACCTGCATGCAGATGTTCACCCTTTGAGGATCTTTGTGAAATCCCAACAATCCAAAGAAACTTTTCAGAACATAAATATCTCAGTCCTGTCATGAGTGATGTTTCTCCAAAATGTGTGTTGTGTTTGTGTCCTACACTCATGCATTGGTGTCTCGGCAGACTTGAATTTCCTGACCGAGGAGAAGGTGTATGAGATCCTGGAGATGTGTGGGGAGACAGAGGACTACTCCCCTTTGATCCGAGTCATCGGCAGGGTGTTTTCCAGCGCAGAGGGCCTGGTGCAGAGCTTCCGCAAGACAAAGCCGCATACCAAGGAGGAACTCAAGTCCCTCCAGGCCAAGGATGAGGACAAGGATGAGGATGAGAAGGAGAAGGCGGCCTGCTCTGCTGCTGCTATGGAGGAGGATGGGGAAGCCTCTTCCTCTCGCCTGGGGGAAGGTGCCTCGCAAGGGGACAACAATGTCCAAAAACTGGGGAATGATGAGGTGTCGGTGGATGTGGACGCCGTGCGGCGGGTCTATAACAAGCTGCTGGCCAACGAGAAGATCGAGGCTGCCTTCCTTAATGCACTGGTGTACCTGTCACCCAACGTGGAATGTGACCTGACGTACCACAATGTGTACTCAAGGGACCCCAATTACCTTAACCTGTTCGTGATCGTGATGGAAAATAGCAACCTCCACAGCCCTGAGTACCTGGAGATCGCTCTGCCGCTCTTCTGCAAGGCCATGAGCAAGCTGCCTCTGGCAGCACTGGCCAAGCTGGCGCGCCTCTGGTCTCGGTATAGCGCTGAGCAGATTCGCCGGATGATGGAGACCTTCCAGCAGCTCATCACGTACAAGGTCATCAGCAATGAGTTCAACAGCCGCAATCTGGTAAATGACGACGACGCCGTCGTGGCAGCCACCAAGTGCTTGAAAATTGTCTATTACGCAAATTTGCTGGGCGGCGATTTGGATACCGACCACAATGAGGAGGAGGATGACGAGCCGATACCAGAGTCCAGTGAACTGACCCTGCAGGAGCTGCTCGGCGAGGAACGGCGAAACAAGAAAGGTCCCCGGGTGGACCCTCTGGAAACAGAGCTGGGCATCAAGACCATCGATTGCCGCCGGCCCCTCATCCCCTTTGAGGAGTTTATCAATGAACCCCTGAATGATGTTCTGGAGATGGACAAGGACTATACCTTTTTCAAAGTGGAGACGGAGAATAAATTCTCCTTCATGACTTGCCCTTTTGTCCTTAATGCTGTCACCAAGAACCTGGGACTGTACTACGACAATAGGATTCGAATGTATAGTGAACGTCGCATCACAGTTCTTTACAGCCTGGTGCAGGGCCAGCAGCTCAATCCCTACCTGCGGCTGAAAGTGCGTAGAGACCATATCATTGATGACGCCCTCGTCAGAGTAAGTAACGCCACAGTGTTGGAACTCAGGCGTGATTTTGTTGGCAGTGCACTTGCAAAGATGTTGCTTGCCAGTGACGTTTGGAATTCATGCTGAGAGGGTGCATCCATTTTGACTCGCTTTCTTATGCGTGTTCAGTGTGTAAGTAGCAATACCTCCCGAATACCCAGTAAACAACAGCAGTAGTGCTGTTTAGTCTTTGCCCATGCTGTGGTGATATTTCATGCTTTACAGAATGGTCAACTCAATATAATTGAATATATGGCTGAGGTAGCAACTGTTAGCTTCTCCCTTCACTAAGTTCCTTTCTGAAATGCTTTAGTAAGACATATGGCAATGCAAGACCTTAATTGCTTTGAAATGGCAGTTCACGCAGACCTACAGAGTGTGAACATTAAGGAACCGTGAGTGTTGGTTGATGACCTTTTTGGACCACTGGGATTAATCATTTGCTCACGTTTGGCTGTGTATTGGTGTTTGAAGGTGTAGCTTGTGGTGATAAGGCACTGGGAAGCTGTACGTCGGACTCTCTCTACGCCTGTCCGGCTGTAGTCATTCATACAGCCCCTTGCAGCATAGTTTCCTTTACTATCCCCCATTTTTTGGTTGTTCAAGAAGCAGCTTTTGCTTCCACAGTAATCTGGAAAATAGCCAGGCTTCCCTTTTTGCCCCACACCCCCCAGATCTACCTGTAAGGTGTCCCTTCATTGAATGGACTGATAGATCTGGTCTCCTCCTGCTGCAGCTGGAGATGATAGCCATGGAGAACCCTGCAGACCTGAAGAAGCAGCTCTACGTGGAGTTTGAGGGAGAGCAAGGTGTGGATGAAGGAGGGGTGTCCAAAGAGTTCTTTCAGCTGGTCGTAGAGGAGATCTTCAACCCAGACATAGGTATGACTTGTGCTGCTCTAGGAAGGTCGCCTAGTGTTAAAAGCAATTGCTGATTGTAATTTCACTCTTTTGTGTGTGAATTTAAGTTTTGCACCACAGCTCCATCTCTTAATATGAAAGAGAGTCCATTTTTAACTGACACCTTATAGGGATCTGCGAATGATGTATAAAATAAGCACTGACTGTCCAGTGCTTCAGTTGTTTGAGTTTTACGTTCATTCAGCTCAATCCAGATTTTGATCATTTAAACCAGAAATGATCTTTAGTCCTGCCTGCTGTTTATGAGCACTCTTATTTGGAATTGTGAAGAATTTTAAGTGCAATCTCGATGTCCCCTGCAGGAATGTTTACGTATGATGAAAGCACAAGGCTATTCTGGTTCAATCCATCCTCCTTTGAGAATGAGGGTCAGTTC
This sequence comes from Gymnarchus niloticus, assembly GCA_009936485.2. Lineage (NCBI taxonomy): Eukaryota > Metazoa > Chordata > Actinopteri > Osteoglossiformes > Gymnarchidae > Gymnarchus > Gymnarchus niloticus. Next base: position 1,790,168 of record JAACJT020000062.1, on the reverse strand, counting down.
ACCCTCATCGGCATCGTACTGGGCCTGGCCATTTACAACAACTGCATCCTGGACGTGCACTTCCCCATGGTGGTCTACCGGAAGTTACTGGGCAAGAAAGGAACCTTCCGAGACCTGGCGGATTCTCACCCGGTAACTGACGCCGTGGAAATCTTCTGCGGTCTCTCTCACTTTATCGTAGTCGCCCTTTGTCTCGACATGAGTGACAGAGGTGTGATCATAGCCTCTGCTGCAGGGCATTTGACAGAAAGAATATGGAGCATGAATATCAAGCCCTGGGGAACTGATCATCTTGCAATAGCACTGTTGGCATACGTTGTACAAGGCCATTCATGGGCCTGCGGAGCTAACCGGTTGGACCTTAGCATTACTGAGTCCACGTTGTGCCATGCAGGTTCTGTACCAGAGTCTGAAGGAGCTCCTGGAGTATGAGGGCAACATCGAGGAGGACATGATGATCACCTTCCAGATTTCCCAGACTGACCTTTTTGGAACCCCCCTCATGTACAACTTGCGGGAGAATGGAGACAAAATTCCTGTCACCAACGAGAACAGAAAGGTGAACCGGCATCTTGTGTTGCTGCACCAGGGAAGTGGGCTCAAGTAACAGCCACCAGTACTGTTGTTTTACCAACTTCAGTCAATAATACACCTGATCTGTATTTAAGTTATCTAAGGGGAAGAACCTGATCGTTCTGTGAAACGTTACAAATACTTTGCTAACCAGTTCAGGGAAATAGGTTTACTTGATATTTTGAATCAACGAAAGCTCTCAAAATTGTGCCGTTTGTGGGAGAGAAAATGCTGAATGTTTTTGTCATTTGCAGGAGTTTGTTGCCCTGTATGCTGAGTTTATGCTCAACAAAACAGTAGAAAAACAGTTCAAGGCGTTCAGAAGAGGTTTTCACATGGTCACTAATGAGTCCCCTCTAAAATATTTATTTCGACCTGAAGAAATTGAGCTACTAATCTGTGGAAGCAGGGTGAGGCTGCCTTATTCTGGAAGTGAATCATTCTGCTGTTTTCATGTATGATTTTCCAAACAGTTGCCCTCCTGTTTAAACATTGTGTTCTGCACCAAACCCAGAACTTAGACTTTCAAGCGCTCGAAGAAACGACAGAATATGACGGCGGTTACAATAGAGACTCCCGCATAATTAGGTAAACGCAGATTTAAAAAAACAGAAGCTGATTTTTTTTTTTTGTCACCACATTGTGAATTTCAATCTCGTATTCATTTACTTCATGCTGTCGATAGTGTTGTCTTAGATCAGCATCCAGAAATGACAACCGTTTGGTGATCGGAAATGTAATTGCCGCAGGGACTTCTGGGAAACGGTTCACTCTTTTGGGGAGGAGCAGAAGCGGCTATTCCTGCAGTTCACCACAGGCACAGACCGGGCACCTGTGGGAGGGCTGGGCAAGCTCAAAATGATAATCGCCAAGAACGGCCCTGACACAGACAGGTAAGGTAGAGATGCCAGCCCCTTAGGTGGCAGCTTATTGGCCCTTTGGGGAAGGGGAGGGGCTACTGGAAAATAATGGGCTAGCCCATCAATCTAGTGCTGTCTGCTGGCCAGATGCAGTGGAGCAGGACTGTGATTGCTGATGATTTTAAATGTCCTGGTGTCGCAAAGATTGTTAACATAGCCTTAAACTGTTTGTATAGGTTGAAATTTTACTAATGTATAATTAATGGCTGAATCTTTGCTAAAGTTCACCTCATCCTCAGTGTTAAGCCAGCTAAATTTTGGCCTGAAGTCCAGCTCTTCAGCCAGAGTGAATCCTGCTACCATTGCAGCTTGAGGTGGATGCATGTGGTTTCCTTCAGCCCACTGTGCTGGACATTACTTATCACATGCTGGCTCCTGCGCGCCCAGCAGAAGAGGCTTTAAAAGCAAAATGGTCTGATGTGAGGCGTGTCGCCCGCAGGTTACCCACATCACACACCTGCTTCAATGTCCTGCTGCTCCCTGAGTACAGCAGCAAGGAGAAGCTGAGAGAGCGGCTTCTCAAAGCCATCATGTACGCCAAAGGGTTCGGCATGCTGTGAGTTGCCGGCCGCGGCAGGAGGGAGAGAGCACGCTGCCGAGAAGCCAGCGCGTCTGGGCACCGCTGTCCCCGTCGGAGGAGGCGTCAAATCGACAAACAAACATAAGATAATAGTGAGAAATTTTGGAGGCCCGTCCAGTAGGGGGCGCCAGCGTCTGTGGCAGCCTTCTGGTCCAGGTCCACATGCGCTGGTTCCACGGGGGCAGCAGAGAAACCACATGATCAAACTGTTTCCCCACCTTGTGTTCGCTTTACATATCTCCCTGTCTCGTTTGTACAGAATCGATTTTTTCCTTATTTATTTTAAGGGTTAAATCAATTCTTTTTTTTTTTTTTTTTTTTTTCTTTTTGGGTGTAGGAAAGTGAGATTTGCTGTGGGGGGGTGGAAATGATCATACCATCGTTGAGAAGTGGTGTCTCTGTACGAATGACAAGTAGTGGAAGACTTTCAGTGTTGTCATGTCTGGCTCAGTCGCTTAACCTTTTCATTACCAACACCCCCAAGCCCGCATTCCCTGTCTGTAATATAGCAGAAGGTAAAGCTGCAGTGTTCTGAAATATTTGATGAGCATTTTAAGTGAGAGTTAAGCGGAGTACATCAGGAAGCACCACTGTCGTCATACTTGGTGGTCAGTAGTAGTCTTTGTGATTGCAAAAAGTGAATGAAAGTGCACTTAAATTCAGAATGTTAGGGAGTTGTAATGCCTGCCTTGTATCATGACGTTTTTTCTCTCTCTCTCTCTCTCTCTCTAAGTCTTCCCAGCTCACTCTCCCCACAGTGTTTTCTCAAAGACAGGACACTTACCATTATAATACATATTCACTGTCTTTCAGGGGGTCTGTATTTATTATGTAATTGCACCATTTGTAAGGCCTTTCTGGTCAAATAGTGCTGCTACCTATGGCCAGTGTCCCCCTAGCTTTAAAAGCATTTTTTCTGCTTTTGATTTTATGAATTTGATTTTCCTCCTGTAGTCCTTCCCTGCCTGAAATGCATTGAGTTGCAAACCTATGCTTTCTGAAGAGATTTTGTGTGGAATGTCATTGCCCCCCCCTTTTTTCTTTTATGCAAGACTTCATACTGAAGGTTTTGAAAAAAGCCAATGTGAACACCACCTGAAGTGCTACGGTGACCTTTGACCTTTTAGAAAACGGCTGTTAGCTGAACCTTGATATTGTACAAGGTTTCCCAGTAAAGAAAGCTGCTCCACTCAAACCACTATTAGAGATATGCCAAGAGTGCATGTTCGGGAGAGCCCGGCAATGTGCCCTCATCCACCGGTTTGTTGCTTTTAAGTTAATTTACCTGTGGTTTGTACTACTGCGGATTCCATGGACCTACAGCGTTGGAAACTCTGAACCCCAGAAGAAAGACAAGGAAGAGAAGAAAAGGGAGAAAAAAAAAAAGTATCTCAACAGATCTCCTAAGGGACACGGTTCAATGTTTGTAGGTTTAAATGAGTTAACTTATCCACCCCCCCACCCCCCCAAAAAGAAGAGATTTAAAACTGCAAAAAGTGAACATGTGGTGTGTAAACAATGCTAAATAAAAGTGACTGCATTTTTTTCGTTTGTGTCCCTTGAAAGGAGTAATTGATGGTTTTCACTTGAGCACTGCAGCAGCCTCCCCAAAGATGTCTGATGAAAATGTCAGCTCCATGGTAGCTTTTTGTTGTGGATGTACATGTAGAGTTACTTCCAAAATGCATCCTGCTGATTAAGGAACTGTACCTGCGTGTTTTTTTTGGTTTTTTTCCCCCCCTCTCCTGAAGGAGAGCTTTGGTACATTTGCATTGAAACAAAGCCAGTTTGCAAAGACAGGTCAACAGTTTCCAGAGGAAATTGCCTAGCAATTAAGGTTTTTTTATATATA
>JAACJT020000062.1:1769608-1785615 GCA_009936485.2 Gymnarchus niloticus | reverse complement strand
GCAAGCATAACTTTTATAAAGCACTTTCCTTGGTTATAGTTCAAGGTTCTAAACCTAGCTTTCTGTCCCTACAGTTTGTATTTGTCCATGCTAAAAATCTAAGTGCAAATACTTCAGCTGGAAGTAGCGTTATGTCAAGCTGATCCACTGTATTTGGAGACCAGAGTAATTTGAACTGCATTTCCACCTACTACTAGCTCATTTTCAGAATCGGATGCTAAGAGCCCTCCAAACATACTGAAGACAACACCTTACTGCAACATATTGTGAAGGCAATAAAGTTGTTGATGGAAGAGTTTGTCATTAGTTGGTTCCTTTGGCAGTTGCCGTTTCCATGGCGTTTTCAAAGCATGTCTGTCACTGAAATTTCGTTTATTTGGTTGCCATTACATAATTTCTGTATTATGGTACTTACTTCATAAACCAATTGATTTTGTAGATTAAAACTGTACTGAGACAACGTATCTTAATATTAAGTGAGGAACTGTGGTTTATAAATAAGTGACACTAAGTTGTTTTGTTGACCATACAGATGATTATCAAGTCTTCACTGTCTTCATCTGGAGAGATTTAAGTAGGTTGAACTGTAAGGATTGTTGTTTATCCAGTTCCTCTCATCCAAGTTCTCCTTAGTCAGCAGGGCACAGTAGCTCTCCAAGACCAAAAGCTCAGCTGGAGTGTCCCAGTGGGAGGACCCATAGTCCAGGCTTCGCATGGTGGGGCTCCTGGTAGCTGTCGGCCACCACTTCTCCCCATCCTCTTCCTCGGTAATGCATGGTAGCTGGTGTGTGGAGACCCTCTTCTTCCCGCCACTGTCCAGGCTTCCCACCAGCCTCTGATTGTAGTTGCTGTAGGTGAGACCCCACCACTGTGCTAGGTCCTTCACACTCTGCACAAAGTGGTGGACCCTCTCACTTAGGTCATTCTGCCGGCACACGAGAATCGAGGACTGTGGCTTGCTGCCAGTTACTCCAGAAGAGCTCTGAGGTAGACTTGGTGCCCTTTGCTGTGTTAGGGTCCCGTTTAGACAGGAGTCGCTGCCTGCTAATAGGCCAGGGCATTCGTCTTTTATAAAAGGTGCCATTCGTTGCGCGTGTGATGATCCCGACTCGCAATAGGACCCTGCTACATCACAGACGTTTATAGCTGTACCCCCAGGAGGTGGATTCATGGGCAGTGATGTGCCTTTAGTGCTGATGGTCCCGATTCCCTGAGCATCAGTACCTGAGGTTGCACGTCTCCTGTTTTGCTTGCTAGTCTTCAGGGACAGGTTCATGATGGGCTCCCAGACTGACCTGGCTGACATGTAGCCCGGAGATGCCGCAGGTATCTGGTGTCTACTTTGGCTTTGTGTTTTACTGTTCATCCTCCTGACATTACCCATTGGATGTCGGCTTCTCTCCCTGCCCAGAGCCATACAGGCTCGAACTAGCTCAGATCTCTGCTGCTTACCCTGGAAGCGGTGGTTGAGAAGCCTCTGGTCCAGGTTGAAGGAGGCCTCCACCTGCCTCTTCATGGCTTCCAAGGAGCTTAGCTGTTTTTTCAACACACTCTCCTCCCTCCAGTTGGAGAATATGATCCTTGGGGACTGTTCTGAGTCAGTGGCCCTCGTTCTATTGGTCATTATGCCAATCTTGCCCCCATCAAGTTGCAACTGAGTTTGCAGACCAGGCAGAAAACAGAAAAACCAAAACCTTTTTTAGATACAAATATGCACTTGTGCTCCACTAAGTGTTTGGCTCTCATTACCCAGGAGAACTGGTGGTTGCTAAGGACAGATCGTTGATTCCAGCCCAGGGTTCATTGTCTGTTGTCAACGAGGTGGTTGGATTGCCTGGTGACATCAGTTCAGGGCAGCCTTGATCATTCCTTCCAGAAAAAGTCGAGACAGTTCATGAGCAGACACAATTCACCCGAGCAGAAACTTTGAGGCCAGAATTATTTTCTATAGGAATTGCTGATAGAAATATCACCCCAGGGATGATTGGGACAAATATCTACTCTTTATGTACATCTTCCATTACAATATATGTATAAAAACTTCATACAGCCTGCAGCAGCAATGGTTTATTTTAAATAGATTGGAGTACATTCAATGAAATGGCTATATTTTACAGTTTTATCAGTTGCTAGAGATGTTCAGATGCTAAAAGCTTGCATGAATAAAATGATATTTTGCACATTTAAATAAATGTAGCTGTAGTTACCATTAAAGCAGTCTCAAAGTAATCTGCTCTGGGAATACATATCAATGTGTGCTACCCCTGTGCCACAGTCTGCATGATAGTTAAAATTTCACTTGGTGTGCTGAGATCCTTTTCTTCTCCTGCAACGGTTCCCCGCTCGTGTCAGAGACCGTGTAAATGCCTGAAAATCATGAGTTCCTGAAAGTGCAACTCATACACTCAATCTAGATTGGGGTAAACTGCTTAAATTGTTTTTTTCTTTGGGAGTGCAGCCGTAAGAAACAGATCATGTGCATAGACAATGTCTGTCCATCGTGTGTGTCTTGTGACATTGTCAGGTTCCTGCTGTTGCTGTGAGTAGTACATTCTGCGTTAAACTGAGCAGCTCTATGAAGAACATCTGTTTGTGTAAACATTGGATATCTCCCTGCCCCAGTTTCACATAGGCTAGCAGACAACTGGCACCGACTTTAATGATAAACTGTGAAGCTGCTACCACATGCTTGAGTAAAAAAGTCTGACCTTCTCCCAAACGTCGCTGATCCAGACATCTTTATTCAATACGCTGGTTTTCTATTGACAGCTTTATGTCCCAGGACATTTCACACAAGGTAAGCTGTTTATTTACACATGAGAAGTTTGACACTGACAGGAAAAAAGATTTTTAAATTGAAGCATATTACAGGAAAATATTTACGCATATGAACAATTTTTAAAGTATCAAACTACGTTTAGATTTCTGTGAAATTTTCTTACAAAAACACTTTTGTATAAAATGCATATAGTAACACTGTTGAACTCTATGTTGTCTTCTTGTCCTTGACAACCTCAGAAAGATCCTCCTCCTTGAGGGTTTTCACTCTGGATTCCATGTTGGAGATCCTCTGCTTAATCTTGGTCTGGCTGGCTGTGAACTCGGCCATGAGTTTGGCGAATTTTGTCTGCATGATGTCCAGGTTGGTCTCCAGCTGGGTGATCTTCTCTTCCAGGTCCTTGGGGTCTGCCCCAGTATTGGCCACAGCCTCGTCGATTAGGTTGTCCTTCATCAGGATGGCCCTCCCTTTTTCCTCCAAGGCCTTTTTGGCCTCTGGGTATTCAATGAGCACCTCCATCAGGTCATCCTTGGAGAGGGCAAAGAGATCAGAGTAGCCCACACTGCATATGTTCGCTGTTCTTCGGTTCCCCGCCTTGCTTCCCTTGATCCCCAGGATGCTGATCTCGCCGAAGTACGCGCCGTCGCTGAGCATCACAAACTGCGTGACCCCGTCGTCCGCCACCACGGCAAGCTTGCCCTCTTTGATGATGTACATCTCCCTGCCGATGTCACCCTTCTTACAGATGTAGTCTCCAGGACTGAAAACCTGTGGCTGCAGCTTGAGAACCAGTTCAATCAGCAGCCCAGCCTCACAGTCCTGGAATATCCGCACCTTCTTCAGTGTGTCCAGGTGGACATTGATGGCGATCTCTGCCTTCAGCTTGTCTGGTAGGTTCTTCAGCACTTCTTTCTCGTCACAAGTCTTCTTGTTAGTCCAGAGGTAATCAAACCATTTGATCACCCTGGCCTCCAGGTCCTTGGTGACCTTACGGAACTGCATGTACTGCTTGATGGAGTCGATCTTGGCCTGGAACTCTGCACGGGAGGCATTCATGTTGGAGATCATGGCACCGACGTTACCAACGATGGTGGCGAAAATCAACACACCGATGAGGAAGTCACAGACCACGAAGAGGTACTCAACGTCTCTGACAGGGGGAGGGGTTTCTCCAATGGTGGTGAGGGTAAGCGTGGACCAGTATAGGCAGTAGATGTACTTTCTGGACAGCCGGCCGTATTCAGGGTGGCTGATATTGGGGTACACCCAGGTATCTGTGCCAAAACCAATGACCTTGGAGATGGCAAAGAAAATGCAGGCATTCCAATGGATAATGATGAGAATGTAAAGTACAAGATTGCTGATTCTGAAAATGTTGGGGTAATTAGTTCTGGTCTCAGTGCGATCGAAGAATTCAAACAGCCTTGAAATTTTGAAGAGGCGGTTGAACCTCAGCTCTGGATTATTAAACCCTAATTTCAACATGAAGATGTCGGTCGGTAGCATTGAAATTATGTCATATTTGAACTGCTGGGTTTTTTTGTAGTGTTCCCATAATTTCTTTGCATCCTTTACAAGTAATCCCTGTTCCAGGAAGCCTGTTGAAAAATGTTTTAGAATTTCTTGGGATGTAAAGTTAGATCAGCATATCCACTGTCTTACTCCACAACAAGGACCAGTTGTTGGCAGAGAAGTTACTATTGGCACTTGCTGTACAGTCAACGGTATTGTTTGTTTACTCAGCTATAAAACCATCAAAGGCATTAAGTAAAGGGCAAAGTGCTGTCTATGCTGGTCAGCATCTCACCTGTTCTTAATCTCACACACAAATCGATGAGGTATGTGAAATCTGAGGAATAATCAAGAACAATCCATAGTGTGGTGAAATTCTCTTGAAGTTCATTAAAACAGGCCCTACGGGGAAACAAGAGACATTCTAAAGCATCTCCTTCAGCAAGGGATAATCCTGGTCATTGTAGCCACGTCTTTATCAGCTCAAAGCCATTTTTCTGAAGGAATATCTATCTATCTAAGGAAAGTAAGATGCGTTACCCACTGTGTCAGCTGTCAGTCATGTTCCATTTCAAAGGCATAGTTGAAAACCCCTGCAGAACTGACACCTCCTCACATGCTGTATTTACACAGTGCAGTGCTGAGGCACACACCACAGACCTGGTTATCAGCATCATCAGGTTGTACATGACGGGAACGGCGATGAGTGTGAGCCACCTGTAGTACAAGTCTGTCGCTGGGTCCATCATCCACACCTCTTTCCTGAAAGAGAGTTGTAAATTAGCTACGGGAAATCCCCACTCGCTACTGTCACATTACCATGGGCCTTCAATGTGTTCCGTCGCAGATGGACATTTTGAAGCTATTGCAGGGTGTTAAATTAAAGTGGATTCTGCACACACCGTCTGCTGAACCGGTGGTAAATGACCTCTTAGATACTCACTTTGGCTTCTTTTTCTCATCTTTCTTCTCATCCCTTTTTTCCTCCTTTTTGTCTCCATCTTTTTTCTCTTCCTTAATTGCTTCCTTGTCCTCTTTTTTGCTGAGTGCGATTGTTCTTTTTTAAAATCACTCAGTCAAGACAGTGGTTGTAATTATAAAGAAACTATGACTGTTTTTCAGACCAGCTACACTGTATCTTTCAAGGGGAGGAGTCATGCAGGGAGCACTATGTATTTCCACAGACTGAGCTATCAGAACCAGCAATTTTGCCCCTGGAGGACAGGAGGACTTATGGCATTTTTATTTGGTGTGCTCACAAGAGTTTCTGTGCTTTAGTTCCTGTCATTTACTTTCCCGATCATTGTTAAAGTCAAAGATCTCATCTGGTACAAGTCTTTGTCTGCAAGGATTTTCTGCAGTCTGAAAGTTTGTGTGAGCACGCAGATTCATTTTAGTCCAGCAGGGGGCAGAATAGCCCACTGGTCCTTGCTAATACTCTGATTAGCACAGCTATTGTATTTTAACATCACCCACCACCAAGAAAGCAGATCTTAAAAGACACCGAGTGAATGGAGAAAATTCGACTTTATCCCTGTGCTTTTGTAGTGAATGTTTACAATTAATTGTGCTGGCATTGTGATAAATGTATTAGGGTCAAACTCTTGTTACCAGTGTTTACTTATTACTCTTTCTTACACACCAAAAACAAGGGATAGTTTCCTGATAAAAATAAAAATAAGAAGCTCTGATTCTGGCATAAAACTTACTTTCTCATTTTTTATTGAGTTTTCAAAGACTTTCAAAAGGGATTCCTTTATATGCTAAGCAACACTGTGCTTACACACCAAATTAGACCATTCTCAACTGGAAAAAGTGAGAAAGTTTTAACATTTAGTGTTTTTTAACAAGTGTGATATTCTAAAATAATTTTTAAATACTATTATTTTGTGAAAGCAGTAAGTTTCCACCATGAATTCAAGAAAATGCCAGTCAGTAGGAGGGCAGAGGTGGAAGTAAATCTTGATATTTTTCAGTTTTTCACTGTCATCTCTTGTTTGATCTATAATTCCCTTTCTGTACTCATTACAGATGATGATGTCACAGTGTTGTTTACTTCCACATTCCCTCTGAGTGTCACAAAATAAATAGTAGGTACTTAATTCTCCCTCCTGTTTCACCATGGAAGGAAATAAAGTACTGAATGGCAGAAGGCAGAGTCACTAGATAAAGGGCATAAACGACTGGAGTGGCACACTTACTCGTCGGTGTTGTTGCACTTGTTGACATTAAGAACAGCCAATGGCCAATGACTGACACGACTTGTAAATAAGAACAGACAAGTCAACCTCTTAAGTGTTCTTACGGTCACTTCATTAAACATTGCTGTACCACATGGAATCATTAAAGTGTTACGTAAATGTCATCAATAGAAGTCAGTGACCCATTTATAAAAACCCAAGAATGGTCAAAATTTCATTTCTGTAGTATAAACCATTGTTTGAAGCAAAATCACACTGTTGACTTTGCGATTCTTTGTTACTGTCTTTGTGCTGGTCAATGCATGTCTCTCAGAGGGCTTGGAGTGAGGTTGGAATGACAGCAGAGTTTGTGCCAAACACCTTAACGTACTCTCGGTCTGGATCTACCCTGGGTTGGGGTGTGCCCCTCTTGGCTGACTTACTTCCTCTTGCGGGGTCTGTCTGGGTGGTCAACAGAAGACTGAGCGTGGCTTCCTTGGCTGGAGCCCATCTTGAGCTCAGGTCCTCGGAATCTTTCTAGGAAGGAGTCAGGCCTTTCTTCCTCCTGGTTCAGCTTGTGGGAGGCCCAGTTTCTTAGCATAAAAAAGAAGTGGGAGAGCCTGAAACAGAAGGTTAGTTCTGTTATTTAATACTGGGAAGACAGGTATTACCAACTGCACCAATCACAACTGTAACTGGTCTTTGTGGGAAGTGTTTGAGTATGACAGTGTCTAGTTGACTTGGATTAGACCGAGCATTGTGGGTAGTCTTGGACTAGGTTGGTGTTCTAGCAGAAGTGGGCTTTGTGGGCAATCTTTGATTAGGTCAGTCTTCGAGTAGACTGGGCTTTGTGGGCAATCTTTGATTAGGTCAGTCTTCGAGTAGACCAGGATATGTCTTGAACTAGTCTTGGACTAGTTCATTAAATTCCATTGTGCGAGAGGATCTGGGACTGTGTGTAAGTAGTGCTTCCTGAATGGACATTATTTACTGGCATGACTGGTGGATTTTGAGTGAGTTGAGCCACGTGGTCTTTACTCAGGGCTTTGAGAGATGCAGGCAACTACCTGGCCATGGCTCCAGAACCTGTGAAGGAACTTCTACGGGACTCTGGAAGTCTGCTGGTGGCCAGTGAGGAGACTCCTTGAAGGTCAGATAATGTGTCTTCACATGTAGAAGTTGCCCTGATGACGAATAGAGTCAGCACTGTGAGGTAGTCTTATCTTCTGTCTTCAGATCCAACAGGAACACCATTCTAAGGTACGTGTAGCATCCTGATTATTTTTACGTTTCCATTCAGAGAATGACTATACAGTGTGCTAGTGTTAGGACTCCGTTTAGAAGGCCAAGTGCAGTCAGTGGCAGATCTGTAAGGCCTTCTTTGACGAGAACAGCCTTAAGAGGCTTTAGGGTGAGATTTCTCTAAAGGCTCAAACTGTGCCCACAGACATGTGATGAGGTTTGCAAACACTGGCCATTTTTTGGGTAATGCCCACATAGACGTTAAAGTTAGCGACATGCTAAATAAAGCACTTCATCATTTTAATGCTTTGAAAAACAAATTAAAAGAATTATTCTGAGGGTGTCGTTTGCGATTGTGGATAGGTACGTAGTGATACATGGCATTATGACCAATGAACAGCTACTGAAGTATTTATGTGAACGCTGGGGGTGACAGGGTCCAGGACTCCTCTCTGACCTGCTGGTGCCATTCTCCACATGGTCAAGGTCATCCTCTGGGGTGCAAACCCACATCCTGTGCTGGCTGGGGTGTGGCTGTTCGGTGGAGATCTTTGCCATTCTTGATCACACGTTACAAGCTGGTTGCATTCAGCTGTAGCTCCACGGTTTCGGGTGGAGGACTGGGTTTGGTAGAGTGAGGTTTGGCACACACACTACAACCTTGACCTCGTGCACCTACACAAAGTACACCAGACAAAACACACTCTGCAGTGGTATTTACACACTTTAACAGTAAATGCTTTCTTGACATATAATGGCATTGTTCCTAGCTATCACTTGGATTATCCCCTGCAAACATTCCTGCAAAATCAATGCTTTAACTTTCAAAGGCTGGACATTCCACCATACTTTATGAGGTCAAAGTTTTTAATTTCCCCAAGGTCATCTCAGTTAACCAAAAACCATCCACATTTAATGAATGGTAAAGAAAAATGTCCCTGGAAATGTTCTTGATTAATTTACTTAGGAGGAGTAACGGAAGGTGTATGCAGCTACATTTTTGTTGACAGTGGGACCTCCCACTGTCCAAACTCTGGTTTAAATGACTTGTCATTACAATCAGTTCAATGAGTAGGGAAAATATGTGCTAAAAACAAGAGCAAAATGCTTGAAGTGAGTGGGGTGACTTTGACACTGTGGCGCACTATAAAACCGCTTATAATACTCTATACGTATATGACATAAATAGATGTGATAAAAAGAGAAACGATCACCTAGGCTAGATGCTTCATTACACTAATGTGACAGCACCTTGGGAAAGGGCTGAAGAAGATTAATAACAGGCTTAGGTGTCAGTATTCTTACACACTGCGGCGTGTGAGCTGCGTGGTCTGCGTGGTGGAACCACTTCAAAACCTGAGTTCAATCACAAACACTGGAACTCATTTGGCACCAAATATTTAAAAAAAAAGACAGACATTAGACACAGAAACAGTGACCTGTAGCCGCAAAGAGCAATGATTGAGGTCCATTTATTGACTTGTTACCATGCCATTTCAACATTAACTGGTGGATCGTCAAAGAAGGTTACAGAAAAGGCACAAACATTCATTTAAAGTGACTTTTTATAACATATTTTCTTTCACACTTCTGAATATATGGCTTTGCCTTACATTAATGTAATTGTATGTCTGTTAAGAGCTGTCTTAGTAATGCATACATTTACACACTATTATGAAGAGTATAATCTGAATATAAGACATATCAGAGATGAATAAAATATTCTTTTTTTTTCTAGGCGATAAAATTCACAGTGCACCTTTAATTTATGACATGCATAAACAATTAATTAGTCGATATTCAGTGTACAGTGCGCGGTTTTTATTTGGGTGTGAAAGGCTCAGGTTTAAACTTAGAGCAGGATATCCTGATGAACAAGCTGAATGTCGATTCTGCTTTAACGGCTCCTCCAGCCACCTTGACTTGATTACCAAGCATAAAAATGTACTGCCTAGCAGGTGTATAAGGGCATACATGACGGATAATGTACAGTGTAAAGCTACATTTTTATTTTTAAATGACACAAGACACGATTGTCACCGGTTACCAGCTGCGACCTTTTTTCATCCGAATGATCATTTTTGCGCATTCATGTCGCCGTACGGTCTACCGCTAAAGAAAAAGGCCTTATGCTGATGAATAGAACATCTGGACTGGAGTGTGTTACCAACGACCTGTTCCACACAGAAGTTTCCTAAAATCATTTTCATGTTGAGCTGACACTATTAGTTTTTAATCATTCGAAATTCGGGTGTGTGTCATATTTCCCACTATGATTCCTCGAAATAAGAAACGGAGCAAAAATGAATAATTCCGAGATGATAATGTTATGAATTTCTATGATGAATACACTGCCGTATTAAGCCAGCTGTTACAGGACTGTATGTAACACCTCCAGTCACCCAGCCGGTGTTCATCCTGCGCTTTCTTCTTAAATGTTTTTTACTATTTTGTGATGATTTGTGAATTGATTAAATTCTCAGAATGGCACGCAGTATGAATCTTCATCTTACAGTTCAGTGTGATAAAATAACTGTAATGGTCTGCCTGATGATTTATTCTCAGTTTGTTCTGTTTTCAAGCTGTACTCGCTCCCGAACTTCTGGGCTGCTGTCTTTCCAAACCCAGTTTCTCTGTCGGTGTGTCAGCATCAGCATGGATATTAATACAGTAGGTTAGCAGACATCACGTATAACAGAGCATCATCACTGCCCAGCTGTGTATAGATACCTGAACGCAGAGTCACTGCATCACCTGTTGTCTCAGCTGGATGATGAATGTTGAATAAATATTATCCTGTACTCACTTTGGACATCACGTTCTCTCTCCAGCAAATTCGCACCGTATTTCCATTGCGTCCACTCAAAGTTGTTTCGATGAGTTTGAAGTCGAAGTTCCAATCAAATGCAACAATTGTGATTAAAAAAAAACAAGGTATTTCAGCACCTGGGTGACGGACAGCCCGGCTCAGCCCCGATACTGTACGTGTTAGGCTTGTTAATACTCATCAGCTCTGGACCATGACGGCTCTCAGGATGTGGACAAGATCTGCTCGTCTGGACATGAGAAATTTCATACCTAATAATCACACCTGATCAGCAGAGGGCGCTGTAGCTGACAAAAACAGATTCTGTAAAATATGTGCATATTTTAGGTTGCATTTGCACTGAGGTGACATATCTCATATAGCAAGAATGATTTATGACTACGTGTTGTTTGTATGATGTTGATGTCTATTTTTTTCATTACAAAAAAATTTAATTGCTGTCCTAACAGTTTCGCCATATTCAATCAATGGGCGTGATAAACCGTTTAAATTGAGAAAGAAAGAAATAAAAAGCTATGTACAGTCATATTTGATTTTCACTTATGCCATTGAAACGTTTAAACTTTGAAAACTGCACAGCTATTCAAATAGCGTTATTTGAAATGATGACAAATTAACGACCAAGAATTCAGTCTCGTTGAAGCACATCAGCCGTTTTCCTGGCAGGATCTGAATATGCATCAGAAGTCTTCGAAAGACGCTGAAGGAGAAAGAGCTGTTGAAAAGTACACTTCTCACATGTTAATTCCAGCAAGCGCAATGCTAATTTAGAACAATATTAACTGGAGAAGGTCCTTAGCTCACAGCTCTAACGGGAGAAGTCGATTGTTGCTCTTCTTCTCACTCTGTCCATATACAGCATCTACGTGTTTGTTTTCCGCAGAGGGGGAAGACAACTCTACAAGCTAGAGAGTCAAAGTATTGCATGACTACAATGTCAAAGGGACAAATATTAAGCTGCCTGAATGGGACACATGCACCAAAGTCCAAGCTGTGTGAATTACTTCAGATAAATGAATCTGGCAGCAATATGAGCTGGTAATTGTTAAGCCATATTTGATTTGCATATTTTTATTCATTACAAATTATAGTACAGAGCCCACTAAATGTTTGCATTGCAGTTGTGGTAGTTTAGAAGTGATACACATGTCTGGAAATATAAAATAATGTCCACTACTCACTTTAAGTATCTCACTACTGAGGTGAGGTAGACAGAAATGAAATCTGCAGTGTTGGCCCTGTGCAAGTACTTCATTACTTGACCCTACACGAGAATAAGATAGGATGGAGAATTGCACAAATGTGATTAAGTGTAGAGAGGAATTAAAGGGGGTCAGTGACTGGAAGGGGTGGGGTCTGAGGAGGAAGCCACAACCCCCGTAAGCTGCTCTGCCTCTGCAACAAGCCTGTGCTGCCGTTCCTTGGTGTGCAGTCTCACCGCGTTGGCGAACTGCTCCTCTGAGAGCCAGAAGCAGCAGCCCGCTTCCGTCTGCTGGCAGCTGTCAAGTCACACAGACACACAGAGCTGAGAGAGTACATCAGCGGAGAAACCCAGCTGACTGTACAGTCGCCAGTCACACAGTTCCACCTCACTGAGCTACATGCTCCCGACAGCACAATAAAGACACTGACGTGAGCTGTGGGATCTCAGACGTATCCGACAATGCACCACATGTTGACTGTTTGGTTCAGGCTGCTGCCGATTCCCATGCCGAAGATGATTGGATAGATCAAATGGAAGGTATCATACGAATCGACCTGTACATTTGTGGTTTCGTACCTTTCTCCATCAATGAACCGTATGAGCAAGACAGTCCCGTTAAATCCACAAATGACACCAGGAAGGAAGTTGTGTGAGGTTTGTTGGACCGGTGCTAACACATGGTCCCCCACACCCAGGGTATGTGAGGGGCTCCACCTCCCGAAGATCCACTCCCTGTCCTGGACAGTGTGGCTCCTGTCGGACCAGAGGATCAGGTACTGCCTTCCGTTTCCCACCCTCTTTAGTACCTGGGCTACAGTGTGAGGAGACAAATGAATCGGACCAGTGAGTAAGCTGCTGTGCTTTTTCAGAACCATAAGATCCAAATGAGCTGTTTATCAACCGGGCTTCACCAATACTCCATACATTTGAAGATCCCCCTGCTTTTCAAGAAACGATGTCAGTCAGTTTTTGTGTGTGTCTGGACTGCAACAGGGAGGCATCTCATCCACGGTGCAACCAGTCTTACATGCATTCTTTATCACAATAACCATAATGCTACCTAGATCAGTAGTTAATGAAGGCTAATAAATGGGTTAATGGAATTTATAAATCAGGGTTATCCTCTCCAGGGTCTGTTACCAGGGTGGAAGGTCCCAGCGGGGTCACGTCTGGCCACCACCGTCTCTCCGACCCACCGTTCCTCGCACTCCAGGGCATAGGCCACGTCATGCTCGAACTTCTCAGCGGGGAGCAGGTACACCTGCTCTCAAGACACCACCGCTTCCGTGCCGTCATAATACCGCACCTGTGACACAGCGAGGTGGGTCAGACTCGGAACACTGTACGCTCAGTGTCCACACTCCGCATTGTGGGTGAAATCATACTTCCAAATTTAGGTCTTTCATGATCTTCAGGACAGCTCCTGGGCAATATCGGTCTGGAGACTGTGGATGGGCACCAATCACAGGATCGTTCACCTGAAAGATGGAAGGGTTCCAGTACGGTGGAGCATATTTGTGATTACTACAAAATGTATATATCTCCAAGCTAGTCTTTGCCAGGCGTACTTTAATTACAAAACAGCCATAAAGTGTATCACATAATGGAAGAGTTTTACTTCATTCACAAACAATGTACATTCAAACCGCACACTATCTTAGTAGTATACAATGAACGTAATTGAGTAAGTTTCATAAATATAATTTGCTTATTAAACAGCAAAGAATTTCTGGACTTAAACAGAGTAAATCTAGCTTTGAAATTTGAAGCGAGTCCTATGGATGAAAAGTTCCTGCTGTCTTGTTCCGCCACCTAAAGACAGGCAGGCCTGTTTGGTGTTCAGAAACAGCATCTAGTGAGGCTAAAGAGCTCTACAGTGCAGCTTGCTCACATAGTATATGGAGAGCACTTGGAGCTGAGTCCGAGATGAAAATGGCAGGAGCACGAGGCGATTGTGACCTTTAAAGACACACACGTCTGTGAGCACAGTAGGAGGTCGCTCGGCTGCCGGAGGTGACGTGGGGCCATGGAGACTCGGTGTTTCACACAAAGGTCAGCTGCTGCCATTTGTGCTACATTGACCTATGACCTATGACCTATGACCTGGACTGTCGATATTGATTAAGCCAAATGATTGAATAAGACTGTGTGGAGAGGTAATTTTTCAATGCTCTGCTCAAGAATGTGTCTCAAACTCCAACTTAGAGGTAGACTGCCAGTTTTTTTGGTTTGATAGCCACCTGTTATTCGTGCTGAGAGAAAAGAGATTTATTTCAAATCGCGTGGTGGGTGAAAGTACCACGTGCTGTCAATCAACAGATTGGTTTAACATGAAGGAAGTGGAAAATGTACCCAATAGGAATGGGTTGATGTTGTCAGTGCTTGACAGAATTTGAAGATCCCACCCACTAACGGATTCACCATAATTTCGCTTGTCATTACCGGTAACTACAACAACATGGATCCTTTTAATGGTTTAATATACAGTCTGGTGACCTTGATTTCCTGGTGGGAGTCGTCACAGTCAGTGATGATGTCTTCTCTCCACACTCTCTCCAGCATTCCCACCCCGCTCTGCAGGAAGTAGCTCTGGTCCCCACATGCATGGACCACGGAGCCTGGGCAGGATCCAGAATGCAGCGCTTTAGCACCCATGTGAATACCTGCCTGACCGTTCCCCAGCTGTTGGAACTTACTGGGGTGGTACCAGCCATCATGTGACCAGCGAGCAAGCACTTGTTCTCCAGGTCCCACACTGGGCAGCACAAGTCTTGCTGTTTTCACATACTCAGGAACACCTCCACCATCACCTGCTGATGATCAGGTGAGATGTAATAAAGGTAACCATGGACCCCTTGTGCATACAGTACCTGATTCATGCAAGAAGAGGGGGATTGTAACTATATTTATCAAAATAGGATTGGTTAGATAGGACAGGATTGGTTAGACAGCAGAGATGTAGAATCGATTTCATGCTGAATTAAAAAATGAAGACAGATCATATTTGAAAATCACTTTTCTCTGCTTGATGCATTACTGAGTTATTACAGCATTAATATCAGTATATTTTGACTCTGAGGCCATGAAATTAATTTTCAGCAGCTGAAATATTGTATTAGATGCGTGCGATCCAACAGAAAAGAGTTCCACTTGTCATATCAGAGGTCTCACATGCACATTAACCAGTGATAAATGTGATTATTGTAAAAGAACCTTTTGTGCTGGAATAAAACCATCTGAGCCAGGAGACGCAATAGGACCGATTTACTGAAAGAAACTGCATTGTGAGCATCAACCAAAGGTGCCTTTCTGAACAAAAATTCCTACAATACTTGTAGAGTGATAAAGTAGTACTGAAACCACAATACTACTTCATTTTAATATTTCAGTTTCACGTGTGAGTATTGTGATGTGAAAAAGGTGACGATAACAACATACAGCCCAAGAGAGCATTCCAGAAAGACAAATCTGTTCCCAGATCATCAGGGCAGCTCCCCCTGCCCCAACCACCAATGGCCCGAGAGAATCTGCAGTGTGATCCAAAAAGATAATCCCGGATTTTGTTTCTGCCCCCACCTGAGCCCCTTAATGCTTCTTCTTGAAGAGGCGGCTAACTCCTAGCTGGCCTCTGCCAGGTGTTCCTCGAAGTGGACGGAGGTGTGATGTGAGAGAGGAGAACTGGTGAGGATGGCAAGATCTGAGCCGCAGCACAGCACAAAAAAATATGGCT
Source organism: Gymnarchus niloticus (assembly GCA_009936485.2). Lineage (NCBI taxonomy): Eukaryota > Metazoa > Chordata > Actinopteri > Osteoglossiformes > Gymnarchidae > Gymnarchus > Gymnarchus niloticus. Next base: position 1,770,141 of record JAACJT020000062.1, on the reverse strand, counting down.
GGGATAATTTAACATAACAGCTAATTCAGTCTGGCTGCAGAGAGGCAGTATGTTATACTCCATAGAATCCAGAGAAATTCCAGTGATTCCTGTCAATCTTGTCCTTCCAGTCTACTTGTAAACAATAGACCGTGCCTCTCTAGAAACTGGTACAAGAAGAGTCTCGTGATATTCACAAGTATGTTACTCATAGTACAGTATTTAATATTTTATAATATCAACATCATATATCAGTGTTTTTTCGGAAATTCTCCCCCGAAGCTGTAAAATGCTACTTCACCTGCACCGTCTGTCGCTGCCATCAAAGATATAACTGATTTGTCTTTCTGATTCATATCATTATAATACCTGGTCACAGTGGTATCGTTACTCTACAGTTATTAATCCATACCATTGAGTGTTTTTCCCTCGTTCCTCTACAGTTATTAATCTACACCGTTGAGTGTTTTTCCCTCATTGTTGTTGTTGTTTAGTCACGCAGTCGTGTCCGACTCTTCGCGACTCCATGGACCACAGCACGCCAGGCTGCCCTG
>JAACJT020000062.1:1756254-1769508 GCA_009936485.2 Gymnarchus niloticus | reverse complement strand
CGTCTCTCTGATTCTCTGCGCGTGTTGTGGGGGGGGGGGGGCGCCTCTGGGGACCCGCACTGGTAATCCAAAAAACCTTCGGGTTCCCCCCCCCCCCCCCCCCCCCCCCCCCCCCCAGTGAACTTGGTGCGTCACACCATGTCTCTTGCATCGTTGGGAACAGTCTGCTTTATGTCTTGTTTGGTAGCGACTAGGTGAACACTTATCGTGGGGAGTCTTTCAGCAAATGGCTGCCTGTGAGGCACACACACAGTCTTATGTCCAGGCAGTTGCACCTGCTGTTCCATAACCAGCCAACAGCTCTCTGGCAGCAACTGGGCCGTTTAGCTTCCCTTCCCTCTCTGTCAACCAGTCTGTCCAGTTTTCCTTGCCCTTTGGGTGGTAGATTTAGGTTGAGTAGCTGAACTTGACCAGCTGAGCTAAGTGTGAAAGACTACTACGTGTTCTTCTGTAAGGTTAGCGTGTCTGTGGGGGTTATTGGGTTCATAGCTATTATACTTAACATTGTCATAGGGTCTCCCCGTCATGCTTGGGTTTCACTTCCTCTCCATGGTCTTCTGGTGTGGTCTGAATTGTCATGTTAATTGTGTATCTGTGGCTGGCCTATGATGTAGTTGCTCGATTCTATGTTGGGTGCTTTGAAGCAGGCTAATTAGATAATTCGAGCTGGATATTGCTCAGTGAAAATGGTGCAGCGGTGATGTCTTAAGATGCTTGGTGGTTTAAGTCACCCGAGGTCCAGTAAATGAGGGAGATGTTTCTCTGTAATAAAACTTGTCAATGAACCTCTATATTCCCCAAAGGGCACATAATAGGGAAAATGCCACCTTTTTTTGTTCTTTCCGATGGATTTGTACATTGAACTTGAACTCTCGCAGCTTGGGAACAACTTGGAAAAAGGGATTGACCCTGTGTAAGCTCACGCCTCCATTCTTCAGCGTTGTGTACCTATGGAAGTGCGATTAAACCTGTGGTAGACATTGGGTTTTGGAAACACACAGCAGGGATTAGCGTGACATTAAGTACTAGCTATTTATCTGGCCATAAAGGCTGTTGGACTAAATGCAGTATTTGACCTTTTGTGACAAACGTAAGGCGGTTGAACAGTTTTCTCTCGTGTTCCACATACGGAAATGCTGCTTCCAACACCACTGTTTTGAGACTTTGGTGGCCCCCATCATTCATACTTGCTCTGCTTCATTTCCATCCTCAATCGACTGCCCCACGGCTTCAAAGCCCACTTCCGCAGAGCTGAAGTGCCGCCTGCCCTCACACCAACACCTGTTAGTGCTCTTCGCGCCTGCTAATGTGTTATGTCAGTCTTTCATCTGCTGTCCTTTACTGGTTGGGTGGGCTGACCTTTTATCATGCAAGGGTAAGCTTAGTCTGTATTACTGTATTTGCATGCAGGCAGATGTTTTGATTCATAAGTTTGCATGCATGCTTGATTTGTTTTCCCTTCCACTGGCTGATTTCAGTGGTTTAAAATTCAGGAATAGTAATCGAATACTCCTCAGTGTGGACCATGCCTGTTAATGGTGTTACAGAAGGGTGTTAATGCCTGGCTTTGCATTTTTTAGCTATAAAACCTCCTATTACACTGCATCAGTGACTAATAATAGGACTTGGATCGAGGAGACACGGGTTAGTTCAAGCTCTTGGCTTTCCCCGTTTCTGAAGGCGGTTCCCCAGGGGTTTAAAGTAAACGTTCAGGATGGGGGCGGAGCTCTGTCAGCAGGGAAGCGTGGTGGGCTGTCTGCCAGTGGTGGGCTGCACCTGGCCAGTAAACCATCAGTTCATCAGGATTGATGCAGGGTCTAGGTCAGGTAAACATCTGGGTGTGTTTGACAGCAGCCTGGGTGACTTCAGACATAAAATGACAGGAAGTCTTCTAAAGAGACCGTGACAAGTCAGACTTATTGTGATGTGCCAAATATTTGGGCAGCCACTTCCTGTGATTGGTCTCTTACTGTAGTTTTGAGACCTTTCAAAATGTTAGAGATCGTTTTAAAACTCAGCGATATCAGGGTGCATGTCTTGGATGTTTCATTTTAAGCCTTTTGTTTGTCTCAACATCAGAGTAGCGTTTTCAGTATTAGATTTTATGCAGTGAATTTTAAATTCAATATTCTTCACATGGGTAATATGGAGCAAATTGTCACAAGTTGAATTCATTGAAGTATAATGAACAAATTCTAATGCAGCTTTTTTTCCCCTTAACAGCATTCATCCAGTCAAACACAATTTTAGAGGTTCTACATATTGGCAATGGGGGCCTCTTGGAGGTAAGTGTGCTGTCTGCCATGCTAAAGGCTTCTGGGTGAAACCTGTCAGTCTTTTGTTTAAGAAGATTTTTTTTGTGGAAGTGCTCATGTTTGTGTGGAAATGGTAGCCCTGGTGGCTGGATCAGTCCCTTTGGAGCAGTGTTGATCTGTGGGCCATGTGCACACCAAGTGAGTGAAGCTGGACTTAGGGCTGTGTCCCTACCTGCTCTGAGCATTTTGATCTCCAAACCTTCTCTCACTGTCACTTTCTAGCTAATAGCTGGTGTTATGGTGCGTGTGTGTTTACTTGTGGTCTGAGTAGTCAGTTTGCTGGTTTCCATTCAGAATAGGTGCTTCACCTAGCTTTTTTTTCTCTTACAGACAGATTCTGACCTTGATCTTAGTTCATATCATCAAAAAAGGTAAGTTGTGGGTGGTGTATTCCCCCCCTAATCTGCAATATTAGTGGCTGAACAGGCAAGTGGACGATGTGGGGGAAAATGTGAACAAAAACTAAAGTTTGTAGCAGATGGTTATGGGTGAGCCTCCGTTCAGCGCCTTGTGATTTCCTCATCCTGTCCTGTGCCAGTGAGGCGTAATATCTTATCTTGGGTGATTGGCCAAAACTTGGGGGTGGAGTGAAATGTCTGTCGTGCCTTGCTCTGATTGGCAGATGCAGTGGTGAGGCATCGTCAAAAATGTTTTCTAAGCAGGTGGCCTTCGTGATAGTTAATGGAACGGGAGAGCCCTGAAATGCTACTGCCCCAGTAACAGGGTGGCTGTTTAGGTTTTTCTGTACTTTCTCCTTCTGCACATGTATTTTTTTCAATTTAATTTGCATGCCTGGTAGTCTCTTCCACTACCATTTCTGAGGAATTAGGCACACCCTGCAATTGAGGTCCTCACCGAGTTGCCTGCCGAACCCCGTGTTGGTTGGTCACTTGCGCTGCACGGGAGCGGCGTTGTCTTGCCATTGCACTGGGCATATTGGTTAAGTAACTGAACGTGTGATCATAAGGCTACAAGGATGACCTTGCTGTGATGTACTGAAATTGATATAGAATGGTCTTATGCAAAGCTGAGTGGAAATGAAAGCCAGTCATTTTGCACGGAGCTAGATTCCATTGTTGGTTGGTTCTGGTGTGAGTCTCCTCACTCTGCTTGTGAATGTCCAAGAGGAAGTAAAAATAGCCCAAGGCAGACCTCAGGGGAGGAGCTGGCAGTACAAGGAGGGCCCTGTCTCTGCGCCATGCCAAGGTAGCTCTCTACTGTCTGGTAAGGGGCCTGGAACACGTGAGAGGAAGGGCAGGCCGCACCCTTCATGAAGCTCGACTAGCCTCGCTTCCCTATGTCGGCTGACGCTGACTTTATGGGTGCAATGAAGGTGGTTGGTCTAGCTGCCTCATTATCGGCCACTAATCGGAGCTCTGGCTGAGGTGTACCTGGTGCCAAGTTGTTGGTGACAGGCCAGCTGTGCTGAGCTGCTTCACAAAGCCCACTCTAGTCCATATGCCCCTTTCTCTCACATGCACTGTGAAATGCTTCGCAGTCAGAACTGTCCTGCCGGTGTGGTGGCTGCCCGACCCATTTGGTGGGTTTTATACACTTAACTGAACCGGATAAGCACCCCTAGTCACGTGATGTAGATGGTGGACATCATTGTTATGAATCTGTCAAGGTTATGGCTGACACCAGGTTGGACGCCCGGCCCTCAGTCTTCCCGCGCCGATGTTTGAATGGCTGACACATTTCCCTCCTTATGCCCAGCGGCTGGTCGTGCTTCACCCGGCTCTCCTCCTTTCCTCACGGTCCCCTCACTAGCCATCTGGCTATCAGTCCATGCTTTAGTACTGTTTTATTGTCCGGTGGTCTTGGACTGAAATAAGCAGCAAATCATGTCCTGTGAAAACTGGAATCCAGTGAATGAATTGCTGTCTGTAGACAGATGTTGAATACAATTGTCTGTGTTTGGTCATGTACAATATGCAGGATTGGTGAACTCGCAGTGTAGCACTTTCAGTTGTCTCTGCGGTGTCTTTGAATACAGCTTGCTGTTTGAGGAAGTGAGTTGTGTGTGTGTGTGTGTGTGTGTGTGTGTGTGTGTGTGTGTGTGTGTGGTGGTGGGGGGGGGCCTGGGTCTTCCTGTCGCAGCCCCTTCACATCCGAGATCCTCAGAGATGGCGTCACCCTCACCTGAGCAGCGTGCCGCCGTCTGCCCTGCTGCCCTCAGTTGCTTATGGTTACCGTGCCAGTTTCCCATTTTGCAGCAATTTGCAGCCGCTTGTCCACACAGACATCAGCCTATCACAAACCTTCCTGCATGCCTGTGTGCTGTGGCACAGGGAACCCCCCCCATTCTTATGCTAGTGTCTAACAGATTGTACCCTCAGCATTCTGATGCCATGCCTTTAGAACTGGGTGTGAGAGAGAGACCTGCTTTGCCATTACCTACAGCTTGGCATGTTGCTTAGCCAGAGACTGCTGATGAACGTTGGAGAAATGTTTGGTTTTTTTTATTTTATGTAAATGATTTAGTCAGTGATGGAATTAGCCTTCACTACGCTTCTTATTTCCTCTTTGCCCTGAACCTTTTAGCTCTGTTGGGTGCAGCTGAGAAGCTGTAAACTGAAACAGGTTTTTTCTCTTCTGCAGCCACATGGTGTCCAGTCTGTGGCTTGCCTGACCTCAGTCATCAAAGAGCCAGTTAAAAGTTCTGTTGCCCTTCTAGATCAGCGTGATACGCCACTCCCTTCTGGATCAGCGTGATACGCCACTCCCTTCTGGATCAGCATGATATGCCACTCTACTCCACTCCATCTCCCAGTGATGGGGTGCAGCTCTCCTGGTGCTCATGTTAACAACAGGGCAAAATGGTCAGGCTGAGCCTAACAGAACAGCTCACTCCTGTGGACTGTTTGTTCAGGACTGTCCTCTGGTGGGCTGCATACTCTTTTGTCAGTCAGTTTATGGGGGGGGGGGCTCTTTCTGATGGGTTAAAGGCTAAGTGTTCATTTAGATAAGGGCTCAGAGGATGGTGGTGGCCTTTCGTATTGTCAGCCGATAGTGAAGCCAGTGATGCCGCGAGCCACTGACAGCTCCTGTGATGATGGAGTGGTGGAAGCTGGATCTCTGTTTAGGGTTTTAAAGTCCCCCGAAATGCTTCTCTATTCAGGTTATTTCATCTACCTCCCAGATCTTTATGTTGCTCTGGCGGGCGCATTAATCATCCCGTTTTTGTATAAACGTTAAACTTAATCAAGCAAAACATTGCACAACAAAAATAAAGGTGGTTCTTGATTCACCCAGGCTACGGTTAACATTTTGACTTGGGTTGGCTGTTCATTCTTTAGGGTGTGTTCTCTGGTAAATGACTGCGCAGGCCTTATGCCCCTTCTGTACTCAGACACTGGTGTCAGAAGCCTCTGGAAAGTGGAATCTGCGCACTTAGCGCCTGGGCTTATCTAAACGGACCGGTGCGTGTTGGTGCTGCAGTGTGGCGCAGCCTCTCAGCACCAGGCGTGCCTGCGGCCCTCTGAAATGCACCTCTCCCCCGCTGGAGCCCTGGGTGCCTTCAAAACAGTGTGATGAAATTCTGATGTTGGTCTTTCACAACCTGGTAACCTGTTAAGAAGGCTGGGAGCAGTGTCGTGGCTCGATACAAAGGGCAGAAAGGTTAATCTCAAACTGTATTACTAATTATTTACCCTGTCAGTTCCTTTGTTTTGGGTTGTTCCATTGTGACTAAACCATGCTAATAATACAGATAAGGCTTTCTTTTTGAATAAGGTTGCATTTAGTGCGTTCAGTCTATCAACAGGATAGAACCTAGCTGAGTGAAGTGCTAAGACTGGGGTTGGAGGGGGGCAGTGGAATGTGAGCCGGACCCGCATTACACATGGCTTTGGTCTGAATTTAAGAGGTGGTTTGGTTCGCCTTTGCCCACATGCTTAAGTTTAGTTTTATGCTTGAAGGTTCTGATCTGATGTACAAATTTCTCTGTGGCGTTCATCCCTGCCGATCCCCACCCGCTTTACTGCTCTTATCTGTCCGTTTCAGATAAGCGATTAGGCTAAGCAGGGTCCCTTTCTCTCCCCCTGTATTAAAATCAGTCCTTGGAGGGAGAAACTGCCAAGTATGGAATTCATGTAGTAACACGCCCCCCCCCCCCCGCCTCGCAGTGCAGTGGACTCTCACCTGTTGAGCCAGTGACACACTATGAAGTGTGTATTTTCCTCCAAGACGTGTGTGTTCGGGGCTCTGTGTCAGCATGCTTCACCATGAAGGGTGGTCTGCAGACCCCCGCCAAGCATGGTGGCCTGATTTTTTGGGACCCACCACAAGCTGGGGCTTCTCCTGCAGCTGCCCCGTCCTCACTTGCCTCTTCCTTCTGTTGCAGTGCACCATTGCACCACCGGGGGAGCTGCAGACCTATACGGTTCGAGCCACCCCTATTGGACTTCCATGAACAGTAAGGCCAAATCACCTTTCCTGTCCTTTTTGTGTCCGTATGCAGGCTGTGAGTCCATGCATTTGTGTGCTGCAAAACCCCAAGGAATTCGCTTTACCTTGTGGCCTCAGGTCCACTCAATATCCAGCTCGCAGCAGAGCCACTGAAGTGGGCTTTGGAAATGAGTTGGCCTGTTACTCATCTTGGATTCTGACTGGTGTGGGTTTCTCTCCTGCTGTCTGATTTGTGCCCATCTGTGTAGCTTCCTGGTTACTACTTACATTCTTTTTATGCCAGTTGTCTGTGCCAAGCCTTTTCTTGGTTGCTTGATTTGGCCGGTTAGACACACACGTGCTTGTCGTGAGGCAGTATATCCCGTTCTTAAATGTACACACTTCTGTCTAGGTGGGGGCTTTTGAGTGTTATTCCCACCGTTTGCTTCTGACCACCCCACAGCGTGTTGTGGCTGGCAGGTTTCTGGTCAGGACCTCAGAAGGAAGGCTTCTCTAAATTCTTAAGGAGCCGCCAGAGCTGAATGAATGCCTTACAGGTGTGACCTGAAGCCATATGGGCTTCAGTGCTACATGTAACTCCTGGGGCAGGAGGGAGTGTGTGCGCCTTCTAGGGTACGACTCTCCTGCAGTCTACCTCCCTGGACGTCTCAGGTCCAGCGTGCACTTCTCTTTCAGCCTCCCACACGGTGCTGAAAGCTCATATCTCTAAGACATGAGTTGGTAACCTTGAAAATGGTCTCCCTGTTCCCAGTGGAACAGTGATAGTGTCAAAAGAAAAGACCTAGCTCTATGAATTTTTTATTTTTAATGACCAGTAGACTGTCGCGTTTCCCATAAATGTGCTGTTTTCTCCATCTCCCCCCCGGCAGTCCTTTACAGTCTAGCCCAATGTTTCTCAAGCTTTATAGGGCTTTCTAGGCTGCAGTACTGCCTAAGAGCAAAGCTCTGTGGGTTGCGTGCAATTAATGACCACATCACCATCATACTGTGGTGGACAAGCAACCCATTTTATGATTCCTGGGCAGAACTGAGCTTAAAACCAAAGTGTTTACACAGAAGTGCGCAGTGAATTTTGGCACTGGTGCTCCTGCCTGTGACATTAACACACAGTGGACAACTGGACGTAACACTTCTAACAGCGCTGGTCTTTGTCGCGTGGCAACACAGCACACTTCCTCATATAGGATGTTAGTGGACAGAACTCCAACATGCTATTTACAATGTGTATTTTATCATTTACATCTTCATTGTGCCAAGTGCACTACAGCATTTCAGGCACGTTAAAGTGACCTGTTTTGGGATGTTGTAGAGAAGATGCTTTCACAAATATGAACAGTATTTTCACACTTAATCTTGAATAATTCAACATCCATTCTGACGTCTGGTACATAATTGTCACCAGTCCACGTTTTCTTTTTTATCAGAAAGAACGGACACCAACTCTGGTATTGAAAAGGGGGTTGCGTGTGACAGGCTGCGGGTTGATGAGCCACCCGTTAGTGGTGATTTGGCCATGTGTGTGGTGGACTTTGGCCAAGGACATTGAACACAAGAGGTGACCTTAATGAGCTGCAGAGAGCTTGTCATTTCATTTTGTCAATCTTACTCTTTTATAACCTAGAGAGAGCCTGCACCTCACCCTTGCAGTTAAAGGCTAGTTTAAATGTCTAGCCAGCCTTGTGCTGTGTTGGTGCACAGTTTTCTTTTAACCCTGGTGCTGAATGACACTCCGCAGTGCCGAAGTTTACCAGCATCCTCTCTTGCTGAATGGCGCATCTTCCTCAATGGATCTGAAAATGGCTGACTTATTAAATTAAGACTTTCAGTTTTCTTTGAGTCTTTTGCCCTCATAGTAACCCATTTTGGGTTGAAAGGGCTCTTTACTATGTTGTCGTGCTGCCCCCTCCTCCCAGGGTGATGTGAGCTCATACTGGTCACTTGTCTTTTGAGGAAACGTGATGCATGTCAACTGTGTTCTCATCTTCTACTCATGACCTCTCTCCATCCTGCTCCCTCCTTCCTAGGCCTGTTGGGATGCCTAAAATGGAAAAGGTTTACTTGCACAATCCCAGTTCAGAAGAAATCATTTTAATATCAATATCAGCAACCACTGCTCATTTCCATGCGTCCTTTTTTCAGAATAGGGTGAGTATTTCTGACTGCCGTTGTTGCCTTCAATATGCTCAGACACCTCCCCTTTGTGCAGTCCTAATTCTCACTTTAGGTATTTAAGTAGGAAGAACTCTGCTGGCAAACTTCCTGATAACATCTGAAAGACGCGTTGTCAGATTCTAGTTGAGACTCAGCTGGTTTTTAGCGAGTGCTTTGCTGTTCTGTCATAAGCGAGAGCTCTTGCTCACTGTTAGCTTTGGTAGCCCTGGTTGTTACTGAAACGTGCAGAACAGTGTTTTCCGTGGGCCTCAGACTTGCATGCGGGTGGCACGGCTGTGCATCATGGTTGGGTCGCTACTACTGTGAAAGTGTGAATGACTGGCCACTTTGCTTGGTGAGCTCATTTCACATTTGCTTCTGTCATTTTATCTCTTTCATCAGCAACCACAAAATTTTAAGTTTTTCACTTGGCTTGACATTTTGTATGAACAATGGTATTTCAAAGCAGTCTTTAGCTGCCTGTAAGGTGCGTTATGCTGGTTTTAATTCTGAGGTCTGTGAGGCAGTTCAAAGTATCAAAGCACACGTGACAAACTCTGTGATAAAATGTCTGCAATGTGTTGGTTTTAAATATATTTTTTTCCTTCTCCTTTCTAGATAATTCCACCAGGCGGAAATACATCTTTTGATGTTGTTTTCCTAGCCCGAGTAGTGGGCAATGTAGAAAATACTTTATTTATTAATACATCTCATCACGGGGTATTTACATACCAGGTAGGTGTGAGCACCTCTTCCAGTTTAACATGTGCTTCTGAATGTGCTGCTTTGGGTGGTTTTCAACTCTGGCTGGTATGTTAAAGGTGTTTGGGGTGGGCATCCCAAACCCCTACAGACTGCGGCCGTTCATCGGGGCCAGAGTTCCAGTGAACAGCAGCTTCTCACCACTGATAAACATTCACAACCCCCACAGCGAGCCTCTTCAGGTAAGTGGTGGGACGCGTCCTTGCAGTTTATGGGGGTCGGGGGTGGCTCACCTTCTGACCATTCCTTGGTTTCAGGTCGTTGAAATGTACTCCAGTGGGGGGGATCTACATTTAGAGCTCCCCACTGGCCAGCAGGGCGGCACCAAAAAGTTGTGGGTAAGTATTCAGCACGCCTTCCCCGTCCTGACAGGCATTCGCACTCTTGTCACACGGCTCCCAACGCACGACATTGGTGTTCCCTTCTAAATCCTGCCTGTCCAGGAGATTCCCCCCTTCGAGACGAAGGGGGTGATGCGGGCCAGCTTCTCCTCGCGTGACGCGGACAACCATACAGCCTTCATCCGCATCAAAACAACCGCTTCCAGCAGGGATGAGTTCATCATCCTACCAGTGGAGGTGGAGGTCACCACGGGTGAGTGAAAATAGGTCCTGCCTTCCCATCTCTGTGGGGTGTTAGCCAGAAGGTGACCTGTTCCCAACCCTCCTTGTCTTCTGAAAGCCCCCGGAATATACTCTTCGACAGAGATGCTAGATTTTGGTACGCTACGATCTCAAGGTAAGTGATCTTTCCTGATTCTCGATTGCTAAGAACATTCATCAGAACCGGTTTGCCATTTGCTAGGAAATTACCAGCCTATTAAAACACTTTGCTGGCTGTCCATCTGAAAATGTCCACGTTTTTGCAGATCGACCAAAACAGTTAAATTTACACCTTCTAAATTCAGGAACGAGAGACGTGCCAATTACCGTAAGTACTTCCCTGCCATTTCATGCTGGTGTGTGCGGTGCCGGATTTGATGGTGTTTTCCCCCCCCCCCCCAATATTCTAGAGCATACGACCAACACCATCAAATGAAGCAATTTCAATAGACTTCAAGCCTGTCACATTAAGAGCGGGTGAAAATAGGTATACCAAAGTTGCCAGCATCAGTTTTGATGGTAAGCCTGCATCCTTGGTTTACCAGCAGTCCCTGTGTGGTCGGGGAGCGGGGGCCATTTGTGTTTCTATCATTTCTGTTCATGTAATGATTGGTTTATACTGCTGACCCTATACAGCAGCCTGCTTATCTTGTGGAGTTATTCTTTGATTAGGGCATGTACTCTTAACAGGCTTCTGTAAGTACAGTCTGGCCTTTTATTCCAGAATTGAGTTTTCCCATCATCTCTCCTCCAGCCTCCAAGGTCCGACGACCGTTTCAGTTCTCTGGTAAAATTACAGTGAAAGCAAAAGAGAAGAGTTACTCCAAGTTGGAAATTCCCTACCAGGCTGAAGTTCTAGAAGGGTGAGTGTGTTTTGGTGTGAACTGTCCTTCTGAAGTCCATTTTACAAAGAGGATGAGGATTTATGGTATGTGATCTGAAACGGTTTTCCTTCCAGTATATTTTCTTTGTCGCGTGGCAAGTTTTTTTGGCGATCTCACCTCATTTGACTTGCTGCTTGCCAGGTGGATATCAAGTTCTTAATGCTTTTTTTAAGCTTTCCTTCACTTCAGTGCCTGTTGCCTTAAAATCCTGATCCCTTGCTTGCTGATGCATGTTCTCCAAGATGTGGTGTACTTAATGGAAGCCTTTCCCACCTGTTCGTCAGGTACCTGGGGTTCGACCACACAGCCACCCTGTTCCACATCAGAGACAGTCCCACAGATCCAGTGGAGAGGCTGGTCTTCCTCACCAACACATTCACCTTTGCCGTACTCGTCCACAACGTCTCGCTCCCGGAGGAGGCGAAGACCATGTTCGTGGTGAGTCCTCACAGCAGCCCCGCTTTGCCAGTCCATTTGAAGTTTAAATCGCTGCCTTGAGTATAAAAAACAGTTCACTGCAGCTTGGCACGCTAATTTTCTCTGTGCCTATCCCCCCCCCATTCAGATGAACTTTGCGTTGACTGCTGTCAATTTAAAGCTGTAGCAATAAGGTTCTGTGGTGGAAAAACAGTCAACTCGGAGTCTAGAGACAGCAAATACCTTTATTACCTAGGTTATTCAGTGCACCGAATAAGCCGAGACAAGAGGAGTCCCCCCTCGACACCCTCAAGTCTGCCGAGCAACTTTTAGGCAGACTTATATATGTTTCTTCTTTCAAAGCACCCTTGTTTTCCACACTCTTTGTTCCTTATCTCGCTTCCTCAAGGATGAAACAAATTAGTTCTAACCAGCCTCGTGGACATCCGTGTCCTTCAGACCCTAAGCCACCTGTGTAGGCTCAGGAAATACATATTCCTTATATGGTCATATTTCCCTTCTGGTACATTTCCACTGCTTACTAAAGCTCTAAAACACTACATATCAGTAACTTCCATTACAGTTCTTAATTGTTTATTGCATGAGTTTTTCCCAAAAGCAGCCAGATTGAACATTTCTACTCTTGGTGAGATCCTTATCTAAAGAGTGCTCAGGCAGTTTTGAAAATGGCAGTTGTTGAAACAGTCCTTATGTTCTGCTCTATCCTCTTTGCTCCTCAGATCCAGAACTTCAGCAAGCCCATCCTCATCCCTCCCCACGAGTCCCGCAATGTTTTCACACTCTACTTCCGCCCCGTCCGGCCCTCCATCCACATCGACAGCAATATCCTGCTGATTACCAACGCCTCAAAGTTCCACCTCCCTATCCGTGCTTACACTGGCTTCCTCGAGGTATCTACTGCATAGACCAGTCTCCGTCTCCTTCAAACAAGGCTCTGGGTGAACCAGCATCCTTCTGTTTTTGGGTCATTTGGGTGGGTAGGAGGGAAGGATTATGCTGGTTAACAGGCTTTTGAGCAATGTGAGTACTAAACAGGCAGTTTCTGATTAACCACCCCTGTCCCAAACAGCCTGTCATCCTGCCTCCAAGTTTGGAGGAACACATCCTAGATTTCAGTGTGCTTAGTGCGACGGATGTAAACAGCCTTGTCTTCGTGGTCGTCAACCTCAACCCCATTGAGGTGAGTCTATTCTTCACTCACACCTCTGCCTTTCTCATGGTCCTGCAGACCAGCTGATACTCTCCCCCCCTCCCCCCCCGCCCTTCACTTTGGTCCCAGCTGGAGATAAAGTCCTGGTTGGTCACAGGGGACAGTCTGACCACAGAGCTGCTTCGGGCGGAGCCTGGGAACCGGACCACGGCACTGTCCAGGGCACAGGAGCTCCAGAACACGTCTGTGTCCGACCAGAAAACTGTAAGCTTGTCACAGCCTCAGACTCATGTTAACAGAGCCAGATAAGGCAGGCAGTGATTATCTAACTAGTATTAACATATCAGTCAGCTGTTTATTAGAAATGATATGAGTCTTTTAGCCCTGCTGGATAGTCAGGCCTACTTGTAATTATTAACCAAAACCATATCTGCTCTGTAAGGCGTCCTTGATTTGCCACAACACGGCTCTTGCAAAGGTGTGTGGTTGTTATGGCTCAAACGTCCTGTGGGGGGCGGCAGTAGAGCTGCTGCTACCCCCCC
>JAACJT020000062.1:1721985-1755642 GCA_009936485.2 Gymnarchus niloticus | reverse complement strand
CCCCCCCCCCCCCCCCCCCCCCCCCCCAATGGAATAACAAAGACGCTTCTGTTCGGTGGGATCATGGCTACAGGCTGTTTACCTCCCATCCCGCAGGTGATCCTGGCCTCTGGCTACTACGCCGCATTCAGGGTCACACTGGTGGCGAAGGACCTGGAAGGCATCTACGATGGAGCCGTACACATCACAACAGATTATGAGGTGACTTGGCGCAGCGAGATCAGTCACACCGTTGGGCCCTGTGTACTAAATCCATCATTTTGACTTTTTTTTTAACCCTTGCTTGCAGATATTAACCATTCCAGTGAAAGCTGTCATAGCCGTGGGGACACTGACCAGTTCTCCGAGACACATCTACCTTCCCCTGTCTTTTCCGGTAAGGGTGCCTTACCTGCGCAGTGAATTTGGGGTTTTTCCCAAGATGACACCTGATGGCGTCTCTGTTATGTCCCCTGGGGAAGTACGTCGACTTGCACTGAGCCCATCTCGCCTGGTGACGGCTCTGGCGACTGCTCCTGCAGAATCTATCCCCCCAAACTCTGACCCACATACGTTTCCAGGGGAAGACTGTCCACCAGAGCCTGAGTGTTCTCAGCTCGTTCTCTCAGAGGGTCAGGCTGCAGGATGTGCGCCCCCTCACCGTGGATGCCCGCTTCTATTACAAGAGGCTCCGAAGCAATAAGGATGAACTGGAGCCCCGATGCAAGTCCAAGGTGCGAGCATGTCCTGCAGATAAGGCAGGAGCCCCTGCATTATGCCGAGAAACCCCACATCTGTCTTAGAGCGGTCACACGAGCATCAGTCTTTGACAAGGTTTTCTTCCCTTCTCCCCAGGTAGCTAATATTTATTTTGATGCTAGCTTGCAGTGTGGGGACCACTGCTACGTTGGCCTGCCATTTCTATTGAAATGTGAGTAAACCTGAGTGTAAATCTGACTGGCATATACAAGTGTGTGTGGCTGGGTGGGTGGTTTCAGCTGTAGTCTAACCCTGAGGAGTCCGGGAGCGTTGATCTGTGGTTAAGCATTTTTTATGAATTGTTGGCCTTCCTACAAGAATGCATGTGCTGTGGGTCGTCCTTGTGATATAACCGCTATTCTCATTGTAGCCGAGTCGAAAGCGCATGGCCTGTCCATGCAGGAGAACACGTGGGACACTGATGTGGACCTGCACCAAACGCTTCTCAGGCGCTGGCGGGACCTGAAGGATCGCATGGGACACCGGTGAGTTTAGGTCATCTTATGTGGTCTGCTTCATGAGGGGAGACAAGAACTTCAGTAGTGACAACCACGTATGACAAGATGGGGATTTCAACACGGTTACATTTAATACACCCTCTGCTGTTAAAGGGTGGAGGCTGTTTTTGAGGTCAACACCGACCTGCAGAAGAACGTCCAGGCCAAGGTCACGGCCCAAATGACATGGCCTTCCATAATCAACTCTTCCCGACTGATCGTCTTCCCGCTGACCAACACCAATAGCTCCTCTGTGAGTGTGTGTGTGTGTGTGTGTGTGTGTGTGTGTGTGTGTGTGTGCGCGCGTGTGCGTGCCTGTATGGAAGGGTGGAGGGGTCCCTGTCAGTGTGCCTCAAGGCTTTGTCTCCCCCTGCAGGAGGAGCAGGTTGTGCTGGGGAACCCGGCAGACGTCCCAGTCTACGTTCAGGTCCTCCCGTTGGCCCTCTATGCAAACCCATTGCTTTTTGTTGAGAAGCTGGTCGACAAGTAAGCATGCCAGATCCAGATGACTTTTGTTCAAAAGGCTGATCAATCTGGAGTTTCATGACTGCTGTCTCTGTCTGCAGGCTCACCTTGGCAAAGTTCTCAAACATCAGCAGTAACACATTGGAGTTCCTTGTTTACAGGAACCAGGTGAGCCCAGCTTCTCTGAGCTCCTCAGAACCCCCTCCAGACCTTCTCTTCCAGTCCTTTTACTTTTCATCTGGTTTTTAGTCACCTTTATTGGGAAATGCCTGAACGTGTCAGTCCCATACATGTCCATTTTGTCAATATATAGTTTAGCTAAGATGGGCTGTTAAATTTTAGCCGCCTGCCCCAAACTGCTATAAGGCTGTTTTGAAATGTTGCCCTTTTGCCAAACTAGGCTGACGGTGTCTCATTTTCCCTGACAGACCCAGGGTAAGGGAGGCTCTTCCGGGTCTGCAGAGGGCCCGACACAGCTCCTGCTGTCCCCTGGGGAAGTAGCGAGCGTCATGGTGCGATTCACTCCAACGGGCAGCCACACAGCGACATCGCTGCTGGTAGTCAGGTGGGTGGGGCTGACACCAAGGGCCATTGGTAGCTGCTTATAAGGGGCCACGTCATTGGGCTCCAAGGTAACGGAGGCAGTTGTTTACCACCATTCGTATACATGTACTAATAAATCAGTGTATTGAAAGTGGACCTCACACAATGCCTGCGAGTGGGTGTGCTATTGGACATTCTCTAGCATACCTCCAGTAGGGGGCACAGTCTGCCATGCACTCGCCTGGGTAACGGACAGCTCTGGTGTTGCAGGAACAACTTGACTGTGCTGGACTACCTGCTGGTCCAGGGTCAGGGCACCACAGAGACCCTGAGAGTTGCGGGAAGACCCCCAGGGCCTGGAAGCTCCCTGAGGTTCAAAATGACAGAGTCACTGCTCAAGGACTGCACAGATGGTGAGCTCCACTGGACACCCCTGCCCCGAGGTTGCAGCTTCCAAGCCCGGGAGGGCTCACTTTTGGCTAGATTCAAATGTGGGGGTGGGCAGCTCAGGTCCTGGGCGGCTGCTGTGGGAGCAAGATTTCATTCCAGCCAGTTGCCGCTTTTAAGAGAACCCGTCTCATTTAATCATTTACTGTGTTGATCAGTGACAGACCTGAAAGGGAGCTTGTCTCTCGAGTTTGTCACAGGACATCAAGTTAGTTCAGTAAAGGTATTACCTGCGGTTTCTTTGTGGTATGTAAATTGCTAATCATGGCAATGGAAGCGCGTATTAGGTCATTGCTGATCTTTAGGGCTTAATGAACAGCAATGGCCTAATGTCTGTCATAACAGCTTGCTCATTTAAAAAAATCTCACTGTCCTTGATTTCCACAAATGTACAATGATGAAAATTAAACTAAATCAGTAGGGGGTTCACTTAAAATCAGAAATTGGTGGCAATGGAAAATGCACCCACTGCCACCCCCCAGGGACCGGTGTTGCCCACCTCTTCAAACGTCAAGCTTTAGGGAAATTTTGCATTGGGTGTTTTGTGGGATAAAGGGTTTGAAATGGAGAACCATTTTGGAGGATCCTGATCCTTCAGCTCTCCAGTAGCCATCAAAATCCACTCATTACATTTGCGTTGTATTGCATCATTTCCCAGAATGCAGTTCCCTATTTCAGCGTGTTCCACTCCCTCGCTATGCTCCTGTCCTTTCACTTTTGGTAACATACATCCGCAAGTTTGCCTTTCGGCTTCAACACTGCAGTGACTGGAGTGTTAAGTCAGTGCTGGGAATCGTTTTTTTATGGGTTTGTCTCATTAATTTTTATTTTGCTTACAGAAGTTAAACCACAAGAGCCCAACTTCACCCTCAGAAGGACATTTAAAGTTGAGAACGTTGGACAACTTCCAATTACTATCCGCTCCATAGAAATCAGTGGATATGCCTGCGAAGGATTTGGATTCAAAGTTCTGAACTGTCAAGAATTTGCACTTAAACCAAATGCTTCAAAGGACATGGTCATACTGTAAGTACTTTAAAGGGACTTGGGGGCTGCGGGCCAAGCAAGTTAATCTTCTCTGACTTTATGTACATAGGGTGAGCTTTTAATGTCTGCCTTAATGTTGCACAGATCCTTTTCTTGGGATTAAACTGGTACTTTTATTATTCTTACTAATTCCCCCCCCCGACAGCTTAACTATTAACACAGAAACTGAGCTGGAATCACAAACTATGCATGGAGTCGAGGCCAGGCATGGGGGTTTTCTGCCTGAATAGACTGAAGCTCCTGCCCGTTGACTTTGGTGTGAGCTGTACCACCATCAGGACCTAGAGCAGCATAATTACCAGTGGCTTTGAAGCGTTCTCACTTGTGGTTTTAAACTGGATTATTGGCTCCCTGCAGTGAGATTAGCTACCATTTTATGTGTATTGCAGACCCTTAATAGTTTGCTGCCTTAAAAAAAAAAAAAAATTAAACATACACGAGGCTGTTTGTGAGTTAGATGTGTGAGGAAAGCCTCATGGATGATCGGCTTTGCAGGTTTACACCTGACTTCACCGCCTCTCGGGTCATCCGGGAGCTGAAGCTGGTCACAGCGGGTGGCTCGGAGTTCGCCTTCGTGCTGAACGCTTCGCTACCCTACCACATGCTGGCACCATGTGCTGATGCACTCCCCAGGCCGAGCTGGGAACTGGAGCTCTACGTGGTGGTCGCGCTCATCATGAGGTGAGGTTTGTGTCGCAAGCCTGGCAAATCGATGGGCTGTCGCACAGGCTGACATCTGCCCTTCACCACCCCCCCCTTCCCCCCGGCAGCTCCATGTTCCTGCTGGTGATCGCCGCAGCCTACCTGGAGGCGCAGGGCATATGGGAGCCCTTCCGGAGGCGGCTCTCTCTGGAAGCATCCGACAGCCCAATGGAAACTGGGAAACCTTTCGATCTCAGGGAAATCGTACGGATTCAAACGGACACAAAGTATGTCCTTTTGTTCATTTGTGCTTATTGGTCCGCACTGTAATAACTCCACTGGGATTGTTTAAAAAATGTGTATTGATGATATGGCTTTGGCCTTCATTTTCTCTGCAGTCTCTCTTGGAATAAGCTTGTAGCAGTGCATGTATTTATGCTGACCATGTTGTCACCTAACTGTTCTGTGACATGCCTTACCTAATGACGGTCCTGTCTCCTTTCCCAGCTTGACTGAGTATGGAGACTCGAACCACAACCTGACACGAGGAATGTACGGCACGGGCGGCCCCTCGTTGCGGCTGGGCGGGCGCTCGTGTGGTCCCCAAAATCACTTGGATGGCCTGCGGTCGCGGGCCGGCCACAGGATAGCTATGCAAGCAGGCCCCTCATTTGGGGGCAAGG
Organism: Gymnarchus niloticus; assembly: GCA_009936485.2. Classification (NCBI taxonomy): domain Eukaryota; kingdom Metazoa; phylum Chordata; class Actinopteri; order Osteoglossiformes; family Gymnarchidae; genus Gymnarchus; species Gymnarchus niloticus. Next base: position 1,750,580 of record JAACJT020000062.1, on the reverse strand, counting down.
GATCAGGCGGCTCTGGGTCCGGCTCAGATGGGGCCACGGCTCAGTGCCAACTCTCCAGCCGGCGGGTACGTGGCACCAGGCTGGCCCATCAGCCCTCGCCCCTGCAGCAGCAGAGCTCTCGGCCCCCAGAGTCAACCCTCCCTGCCACACCAGCGTTACCTGCACAGTCACAGAAGCCCCCACCTGAGGGTGGTGTCCGCCTCAGCTCTGAGGACTCAGACTACATCAGCCTCCTGGATGCCATGGACAAGGACCTGGACCGACCAGAGTCCCCGTCCATGGAGGTGTTCCACGAGAGACCGCCCTCACCGGCTGTGCACAACAAAGGTACGTCAACCTTCTCTGGGGTGGGAAGACAGCTGAAATGGGGGTATCTTGATAACCTGAAGGCTGCTGGTCCTTAGGAAAGAGGTTAGGAAATTCCACCTTTAAATGAAAAGTAGTTTCTCAATGAAGGTCTAACATCAAAGGTGTGCAGTTGAGAGAGCTGCTCTGGTCTTATTACTGTGTTTTGATGACTTTTTTTTTTAAGCTGCTGTTCCAAAGGGAAAGATCCAGCGCAAATCCAAGGCCCAGAAGAAGCGTGAGGAGCGGGAGCGCCAGTCAAAAGTGAAGGACGTGCTGGGTGACAACGATGACAGCTCTTCCACCACCACAGAGACCTCGAACCCTGATGTGGAAGCCACCGTCAAAGAGGTACGGCTTGAATGCCGTGGTCCTACCCTTGCTAGACACGGCACCCCGTCAAACACATTTAAACCCTAAGCTGCCCCCCACCCCCAGGAGCCGGTGGAGAAAAAAGGCCGGACGTTTACAGCAGACAAGAAGGAGGAGACTCCAGTGTTCCTCAAGAGCAGAAACAAGAAGCTAAGCAACACAAAGGAGAACCAAACGGACAGCAAGTCCAGGTAGGTCATGTGACTGCCCTGTGAATGCTGGCTGAACTCCTGAGAGCTCTGCCCCCCACTCAAACTGAACTCCCCTTGTTTGGCTAGTTCACTGGAGCTGCCGTATGTGACGCCGCTGGAGAACAAACAGCGGAAGAACTTCCCAGCCAAGAGTCTGATGCACCAGGCGTTATCTGCAGGACAGAAGTTAAGGCCCCTGCCCAAACAGAGAGGAGGTACGATTCCTGTTGAGCTTTCCCACTACCTGCACAATTTTGCCTTTAAAACCAAAGACTTGTGGGGAAATTGAAAGGAATATAGGGAAGGTACTAACTTGAAAATACTGCATTCTGGAAATATTGAAACGGTGTGTAAGGTGTACTTTTCATGCGGGTCACATTTGTGTAAAACCACCTTGGCTAGAGAAAAGTCAGTGCGTCCTCAGCAGCCTGTAAACTTAACATCACAGCTGTGCTGAGGCTCCTGCCATGGCTCTTTTCCGCAGTGGCTTGTGGGAAGGGGGAGGACTGCCGCCGCCCCCCTCCTCTAGGGAAGTTCCTGTCACGTGGTCTGCCGCAGGAGCTCGGGAACAGCAGCAGCTCAGAGGGAGAGAAGGATTCCCCCCCGCCGGAATGGGATGCCGTCCCTCTTCTCCGGAGCGGAAGCTGTAAGTGAATCCCGGTTCCCTGCCGGAAGCGGCATGTTGGCACCAAGATAGAACCTATGGATGACCGTGAATATAGGCCTGTTTACAGAGCGGATATGGTATGAGTTTTACTTTTTAAAAGCATGTCGACTTGTCTGTTTATTGGCCTCTTTTTTGTAGGTTTGTAGATTTTGTAGGTTTGAATATTTGCAGACAAGTAGGTTGAGTTGAACATGCCAGTTGACAGCAGTAGCATATTTTACTGGATTATTTTCCCTGAGTTGAATCTGGCCCTTGCTTGTGGAAGCCGTATTTAAATATGGAACCCTTCCCCTCCACTAGTGGCTTTTAAGGGACGTTTCGCAGGGCGTGTGACTCAGACGTAGCATTTTCCATTGGCCTTCCCCTCAGCTGCAGACAGTCTCCAGCAGCTCTCCATCCAGACCATGAACGCGGACCCCTTCCTGAAGAGGCCGCTGGGAGATGCTGTGAGGACCAGCTCTCCTCCCCCCACCCCCCCCTGCCTGCTGACCCGGGGCACCTACAGCAGTGTGGTCAATGCTAACAGGTAGAGAGGTGGCTGTAGAGATCTGGACCTTGTCTTTGACGTCCTCTGGAAGAATCAGTCAGTGTGTTTAAGGTTAAATGTAATCTATGTATGTATTATAGACTAAGTGAGGTTTTGCATTCCTCTTGATTTCATCGTAAATCGACTTTTGACTGCAGGTTTGGACAGTTATCCGCAAGACTGGTAACATGAATGCACGTCTTTGGCCAGTATCAGGACAATGAGTGCAGGGTCAGGTGGCGTACTGGTCCAGGATCACGCTTGGTTCACTGAAGTCTCTGGCATGTTTCTGGTCTACAGTGAGACGGGCTTAAAGAAGTCATTGGGGAACAAGAGCAAGCTGGCAACGCCGGCCACCCTGCCAGGAAAGAACGGAAACCCCACCTTCGCTGCAGTTGCCGCGGGTTACGACAAGAGCCCCGGTGAGTGGAGGCGGGCTGCTCTTCCCACGTTGTTGCCGGGCGACCAGGCTCATTGCGTCTGCGCCGTGTTCCCAGGGGGCAGCGGGCCCGCTAAAGGCGCCAGCTGCAGGGCTGATACCCCAGGGAAGCCAGCCATCCCACCCCTGACGCCTGTGGAGAGCGACGGTTCTGACAGGTGGGATGCCGGTCTTGTGGCATGCTGCTCTCTCAGCTTTGGCCCCCAGTGGTATTCACTGTTCCTCTCCCATTTCTCCTTAGTTCTGGACTCTGGAGTCCCACAGACAGTGCAAACAGCTCAAACTTCAACCCATTTGGACCCAACAACACGTTTAACCTGTCTGGGGGTAAGAACCAGCACTGGCCTCTGCTTATTACTGGGTCTTGAGAAGAACTCTTCACGAGCTGATTATGCTCAACTGTCAGACTAGAAAATGAGCTTTTGGTGGGCAGTAAGTCTGCCGCTAGGGGCTGAAGACGGGCTGCCTGTGGTTTTAGTCTTCAGGGGCATGACGTTTCCCAAGAACCAGGAGTCCCAGCAGAACTGGGCCGACTTCGGCTCTGTCCAGCCCTCCATCTGGGACGTCCCCAGTGCCGACCCCCTGCACTCCTGGCCAATGAGCTCTGGTTCACCGACGGCCCCAACTGCGGTAAGGCAGACGTCCTGACCAGAGGGCCTTTTCAAGGCCATATTGCTTAGGCGCTGAGATGCCATCTTGTATCTGGTGTGACCGGGTTCCCACTCCACATGCAGTCCATCCTGGGCAACAGCAACAGCCTCTGGTCCTCCACCAGCCCCTTCAGCAGCCCCATCTGGTCCACCGGCGGTGACAGCAGCCTGCACTCCTTGGCTCCGGCCCCCACCGGGCCCCTCTCCGACCTCATCGGTTCCTCTGATGGTGGCTGCCCCACGCTGGCTCCACCCACTTCCCCAACCCCTGAGATCGGCCGTACCTACAACCCCTGGAGTGTGTGGGGGCCGACCTTCAGTAGGCGGAGCTCTGAGCCTTGGCCCAATCCCAGCGACAAGGACAACTGACACTGTTGCTTCTCCTCCCTGAGCAGAGAATTAGCCACGCACTTCTGGTTCGGTTTTTTTTAAGGTGCAACTTGATTCCAATTACCGATGCTTCCTATCAGCAAACGTGGATCAGAACTCGATATGGTAGCCTGGCCTCAAACCACACATCGTTTACTGGTACTTTTTATGTTTTTGGAGATACGAGCCTTATTTAAAGCCGTTTTTAAATGCGGACCGTCAAACACAGGTTATTGTAATAGCTAGGAGATATTGCCCTTATAGGGACATTTTTTATTGTCATTTCCCCCCTTTTTAAGTAATACTGCATTGTTTTGGTATTTTTATAATACAGTATTATTTAAACTAGCACTTTGCGTAAAGCTGAATAATTGTTCCAAGACAGATTATCTTGGGTTAAAGTTTTGCAATAATATTGTTTTGGCCATATGCTTAGTCATGAATTGGTGAACTTGACTTGTGAATGCCAAGAATGGTCATACAGTTGTGTTCTTGTAGGATCTTCATGCCCTGGGCCTTTGTGTTCAATTTGATGGTCAAATCAGGGAAGATCTGACGTGTTATTTTAAAAGCCAAATTCACCTTTTGAAGAATAAAGAGGATTTGCATTCGCATTCTGGATAATTATTTTGGGAAGCTGTTGGATTTGAGTTTAAAAGTTGATATTCATTTAGTCTGATTCTGGTCACCAAATGGAAAATAAACCAGATCAATGGACAGAGAATGGACTGTAGTTTGATTTTGTCCAAGATTTTATTGCCATTCTTTTGACGCCTGAAGCAGGCCCCATTTAGAAGCTGCTGGCTGGTGTGTCACTGAGCCCTCCAAGGCTGAAGCCAGCCCTGAGGAGCATGACCAGCTTCTCCATGTCACACCCCGTCATGACAACTACGGGGTGCTGCTTCCCAAGCGTGTTGTTCTGGTCCAGGGCCATCATGCCACGACACAGCACCCCCTGCAGCTCCACCCGCACGGGGCAGTACAGCCTCTCTGTCACTATGCTGCCGTCGATGGCTGCCGCCATGGCATATGAGTCATATGGGACAAAGCCCGGTCCGAAGAGGACATCCTTCTTGGTCACCATCTCTCTGCGGTATGACCAGCACTTTGACGTGATCTTTCTCACGAACTGGGCTGCAGGTGAGTCTTGGCTGACCAGTTCATCAAAAACATCCTGTCAGCAGTGAAAAAAGCTGAGGTGTAAGTTAAACCATAAAAGAACCAGTAACACTTAAAATGTTCACCATTGGCCAAATCCAATTCATATGGTTTAACAAAGTCTGTCTCAAGCACTGTCTGAAATCATATGAGTGGGAGATCAAAACTATCCTGGCAAGTTTCCTCAATAGGATTTTATGCTCTTTGTGAAAATACAGTGCTGATTAAAATTAAGAGCCATACCCAAGACAACTTGTTTCTGCAGGTAAATTCCCATGATGCAATATAAGTGGGACAAAGGAATTCTTCCAGGACAATATATGCCGATTCTGGGTCCATCACAAAGTTAAATTCTCCACATATTGTCCGGTTTCCTTTACCTGTAAGGAGAGAATTATTTTCTAATGTATGCTTTTACCCTTAAAGTGTACACAAAGACATACCTTCCATGTTGCCTCCCATGATGTAAAGATCTTTCAGCTTCTTTGGTAACCCTTCATCTAGTCTCACAGCCAGAGCCAGATTTGTGAGAGGACCCAGTGCCACGACAGTGACCTGTTATGTGCCCAATGATAAAACGGAAATGGGGGCCCAGTGAAAGATTGAGATTAGTGCACTAATGCAGCATGGCCAGATGAGGGCGACATTGTAAACTAGTAAAACAGCCAGACGCAGCTAGAAGTCATTTACCTGTCCCTCATTCTCAGACACAAGCCTGATCAGTGCATCGACAGCATGCTCACTCTGGATCTGTGTACGCCAGAAGTCTGGCTGGCTGTGCTCCAGTACATCACCCAGCCCGTCAGTGCCAAAGTGGCTGATGGGAAGGTCAGGGGTCCTCACCAGGGTGGAGCTGGCACCCTGGAACACAGGTATCTGAAACAAACATCCCCCCCATTATTTGGCTACAAAATGGTTAAATCTGCATTCCATCAAAAGTTGGAGAGATGTCTTGTGTGAAATGGTCAGTTATGGTCACCAGAACTAAGATCAGATCATTTTGCTTTTATAGCAAACCCATCATGTATATTAATATTCACTTTGACATCCAAGGGCTAACATTAAGTGCAACTAACCTCAATCCCACTGCCACCCATACAGGCCTGCTCACCCACCTCGGTCCTGCCGCACACAGCGAGTACCCGCAGAACATTCCGGCACACGTTTTCCACTGTGCTGTTCCCGAAGCAGCAGGTGATGCCTAGCACTCGTACCCCAGGGGCTGCCAGGGCCATCATGATGGCCTGGGCATCATCAATGCCGCAGTCTGTGTCGATCAGCAGTAGCTTCTCTGCCATGGCTCCTGCAGCGTGTTGCAATTAGAGCGAGCAAGCCGCTTGTTTTTGATTCTTCTGGTCTTAGTTGGTTTTTAGATGGTTACCTATTTTACCCATTTATTCAGCTTTGTCTTTTAGGTCACTGGAACAGGTTAAATTTCCCGAAGGTCAAACAGAAGCATTCTAGTCGTGATCCACGATCCTTTGCACGCTGCTGTACATCCAGTAACTGAATGGCAGACTTAAGTGGGCATGCTGCTGCATATAAAGTAATGAAGTCATAACTAAATGTTGACTACAAAAATCCCAGAAGCAGTCCAGCCAAACCAGAAGGTATCATGTAAATTGGTGTATATCTCTGAATAAAAGCTGGTGTTAAGCAAATGACGACCTATGTGGGTCTATCACCCAGCAGAAACTTTGTCTCCGTTGTATGACTGGATACTTTCCATGCATCCATCTATCCATCCTTCTAATAATCGCTATATAAATAAGAGTGAATTGAATATTCGGACTACGGCAGGAAACCCCCACCCCCGGGCGGAGGTCGACCCCCACAGCCCTAGAGCTGCCAGGGAATAGCGTTAACCACTGAGGCGCCGTCGTATTTTAGGCAATTCTTGCATTTTACGGTAAAATCACGTTTTTGACCGCGGTCTTCATTGCATGTAAGCAACTTCTCGACGGAAAGAGAGACTCGGCCACTGATCGGAAGGTGCCGACGGGCCCCTCGAAGCTGTCAGGAGCCCCAGGATGAGAGGCTGAGCCTTTAAGCGAGTCGCACGCCGCAGCTGCAAGCAGCCTTACATAAAGGATATGATCTGGGCGGCACATTACAGACTCACCTGCGGCTGGAGCCACCTTCTCCTGCTTTCCTCCCGGAAGGTTCATGGCGGCGTCATACGGCAAGGGGCTCCGTTAATGATCGACGAGGCGTAAATCATGCGGAGAGGCTGCCAGCCCGGCAGAGTAAGTCACGTCCCGGTCCGGTGCCAACTGGGGGGAGGGGAGGGGGTCATAAGTCCGTTTATTCCCTCTGTAGCGTTTCCAGCGTCGCCGCTATCGCGTAAAGCGGTCGGGATTTAAAGGCGGATGTCACACGGGCTTCGGGACCGGCAGCGCTCCTCTCTGTCATGCCTTTTGCCATTAGATGCATCGCTTTGCAGGTACGTACAGTCACGCTTATTTTGAGCGGTCGGGAATCGGGACGCCTGCCGCCGACATACGGCGTCTCCCAAAGCCGTGGCCGCCGTGTTCTTTATGGCGTGCTGGGCTCGTAACACACTCGCCTGCATTCGCTACGTCCCACCGTGGCGGAGGCCCGGCTGCATGACCGCCGCACTAAGCAGGCGTCGCTTCCTTCATATTTCGCCTCTTTCTGCAGCGGCTCCGTCGTAAGGATGACGCGCCGCTTTTTAACTCGATACATTGTATCTGGCTGATGTAGCCAGCGGGGATCCTCCGGCATTAGCAGGTGTCACATATAGAAAGCCATGCTCTCATTATGGTGGGCAATCCGACGCCCTGCTACGGGCAGCATCCGTGAAACTCTGTAGCTAAACAGGTGCAGACGTTATGGGGTTACAAAACAGGGCACAGCCCTCCCTGGAAAGCCTTTACTATAATCTCTTGTATTTCCGTTTTCTTTTCTTTTTTTGTCCTCCTTTTCTCCAGTAGGGCTGCCCGCCTTGACTCTTTGTCTACGCGAAGCACAATTCTCTCACCTACCATCCAAGCTCCATTCAATGCCTAACACTGCAGAAAGTCAAGAGGCTAGCGTATCGAGCAGCAGTGACCAGGCAGCCCCGAAAAGGCCCCCCAGCCGGGACGGTGAGCCTGGCCTGTCAGGCTCTTTCCCCAGGGATGCCCTGAGACCACGGCGGGCATCCAGTGCTGAGGTCCAGCTCCCGTGGACCTGCCCCGTAACGCACTCACGGGAGAAGTTCTACACGGTCTGCTCCGATTATGCCCTCCTCAACCACGCTGCCTCCGTGTACCACCCCGTCAGCAGCTCCCGGGACGGGCCTGCTGTCGCTGGGGACGGTGGCCCCTCCTTCACCCAGCCGAAGACGTCCAGCTACCCACCAACCCCGGGCGGAGGGGGGAACGGGGCATTTGAGGAGACGGTGTCTGCCGGTCACACAAAGCCGATTCTCGCCTGGGAAATTGACACAACTGATTTTGATGCCGTGTTGACAAGGAAAAACAGGCCAAGTAAGTCATTCGGCATCTCTGGGGTCTCTCTTTTTGACCCCTGTTGTGGAGCTCCAGTTGGCAGGAGTTGCCATTTGATTGCTGGCTTTCAGATAAGGTCATCTGATGTTGAGCAGAACCATCATTCTTTCAAAGAATGACGAATTTTACCAAGTTCTGCCTGGAAAATCAGACTATAGTCACTCATGCATTGACAGAGATGACATAACTGCAGTGATGAGTCATCATGAATCATGTGCTTTGTCACTGAAAATGCTCTTTAATTAATAACCATATCCTCAGATTTAACAACAGACCCCAGCCCAGCAGTGTCACTTTGATATTGTCCCTTTGCTGGGCTTTAATTGTCACTGTTTGCCTCTGAATCAAAGCTAACATGAAGAAATCCATCTCTAAGAAGATGAAGTCCTCAGACAAACATAGCAGGAATCTACAGGATGCCCCTCAGCAGGCTACACTGGAGGAGATAAAACAAAGAAAGGTGTTGGACCTCAGAAGATGGTCTGTATCAGTGTGTTAAGTACACCTTAGTTATCAACAGAGCCATTGTCCAGATGGACAGAATTATACTTGTTTTGCCTCCTCTGTGCTCAGGTATTGCATCAGTCGTCCTCAGTATAAGACTTCTTGTGGAATCTCATCTCTGGTTTCTTGCTGGAATTTTTTGTACAGCACTCTGGGAGCAGGGAGGTAAGTCTCCCCGGAAATCAGATACTGGTCACTTTCCCTGTCCTCTGAAGGGAATCGGATACTCCTGGTTTTTATTTAGATACATGCGGGTGTACCCCAGCCTTGTGCCCTATGCTGGCTGGGATAGGCTCCAGCCATTTTTGTCCCCATCATGTCCTGAACAGGTTAAGTGATTAGATGATGGGTGGATGGTTCTCCATGTAAAAATTGCATACAGTTTCTTGCCAAGCTGGGTGAACTGAAGTCCCAAAACCCAATGATTTGCTGTCAGTCACTTTACCAGGTTTAGCTACTTCCCAATGATGCATGTTTTGGTCTGGTTAAACCAAGTATTTGCTGACTGAGTCTAGTCATTACATTCACCTTGGCCTTCAAAGCCTCATCATTCTTCTCGCTTCAATTTTATGGTCCTCTCTGTTTACTGAAGTTGAGTGAGGATCAGGTGCATACTGACCTGTGTCATGCTCCTGCAGTCTACCACCAATCTCCCAGGAAGAGGCCCTGCATATCCTGGGCTTCCAGCCCCCATTTGAGGAGATCAAGTTTGGCCCCTTCACAGGCAATGCCACCCTCATGCGGTACGAGGTCCCTGTCCTCCCTCATCCTCTGCCTTAAAAACATCTTTCCCTGCCTCTTTAGAGTGTCTGCGGCCTGGTCTTATCCTGTTTGCTTTCATTCTCATAGGTGGTTCCGACAAATCAACGACAATTTCCGTGTTCGAGGATGTTCCTACATTTTGTATAAACCTCATGGGAAACACAAGACTGCTGGAGAGACAGGCAAGCAATGGTCCTTATTTACAATCTTTTCCAACATGTATAACTTGCATTGTGTTACATTGTACACACAAGACTATAAAAAGCTATAGTATTGTAATGATGTACACACAAGTCATACTACTGTGATAAGCATATAATTGCTGCAGTTTCAATATATGCTTGAATATTTCATCTTTCACCTTATATCTTGGGAAGAGGGGAAAAATGAGGACTGTCTTGGCTAAGGGTGGATTCCACCATTGCTTCAATTTTGGCCAGCTGCTTATTTCTGTAGTTTTTAATATTGGGTGTTGCGCCCTCCTTGCCAGCGGAGGGCGCTCTAATGAAGTTGACCCAAGGTCTGAAGGACGAGTCTATGGCCTATATCTACCACTGTCAGAATCACTACTTCTGCCCACTGGGTTTTGAGGCCACTCCACTTAAAGCAACCAAAGCTTACAGGTAAGGAGCTGCACAGGTTTGAGGATTATTTATTAATGATATGTCAATGTCATGTAAAGCCAGCTTTACGTGCATTAGTTATCCTTAAATGTTGAACTTAGTCTAAATATTTATCTAAATAAAACCTTATTTTACTAAATCAAAATAGAAAGTGTATATTCTGTACTGTCCATCCCCGCCCTGTAAATATTATTTGTCTTTGGCTCCATGTGACCGAAAATAGATATTCCCTGCTAATTTTCATGAGGTGGGATTACATTGCCTGTCTTTCTCTTCAGGGGCCTTCTCCCAAATAGTGAAATGGAACACTGGATTCTCATTGGGGAACCAAGCAGGAAACACCCGGCCATTCACTGTAAAAAGTACGTCTCCGTTCCGTAGCAGCCTGGGTGTGTTTCATGCTAACTGCAGGTTCACCTTCATCTCACGAAATCTGTTTAGATGGGTGGACATTGTGACCGATCTTAACACTCAAAATCCAGAATATGTGGATATTCGGCACACAGAAAGGGGGATTCAGTACCGTAAAACCAAGAAGGTTTGTGGAACTTTTTCTGTTGTTTTTCTCCCGTTATGCAAATACCGCATGTATCTAAACATTATTCTTGTGTAGGTCTGTCTTTTTTTGTTCTCTTCGAGATTACACAAATACTTCAATCATTAGGCAAAATGTCCAGTATAATCCTGGGAAGCCTATAGTATTATTTGTTTTACAAGTCAGAGAAATTCTTGTAAAGAAGCTGTTTACATATGCCTTATTCTAGACTGCCAACATGACAATACTTCATTTGCATTGGGCACCAGATGACACTGGGTTGCATAATTAGATTTCAAGCTGTATGGAATTTATATCCACAATCCTGACCCAACACTATTCAAACACTAGCTGAAAGCCAAAGTTTAGAACGTTTCCATTCAACCTGAGCTCTGTATTATTGACCTATAAGTCGCTTCAGACATGTCACTCCTCGATGTGTAGCACGAGACCAACACGTTCTGCTCCTACGACCGTCCTTGCCAGAGAATAGCAGCTAATAATTCTGTGTATCTGGCAGGTTGGAGGAAACCTGCACTGCATCATGGCCTTCCAAAGGGTGAACTGGCAGAAGCTGGGCCCCTGGGCTCTGAACCTGGAGAACCTTCGGCACGACCTCCACCATCTGGGGCCAGAGAAGGAAGCCGGGTTTGAGGAGAAACCCTCCGTCAAGCCCCTGAGTCAGCTGAGCCGCTCTCTGAGTACGAGTTACCAGAAGGAGGTCAGCTGGAAACGCCTGTCCAACACGTATGAGTACAGGCATGGTGGGTCCCCAGACAGCGAGATTGATGAGGACACCACTGAATGAGACCCTCTAGCAGGGGGCTTCCAGGAAGTGGTGCACCCTGACCATTTCCTCTTTGAATCACAGTCGGACTGTTCAATTTATCAAACACTCTTACCAGAGGTGGCACAGTCTTCATTTATCCACATATATTCATAAAGTTGGTAAAATGACAGGATTAGCACAAGGCACTTGCGTAGGTACGAGTGGATGTAATCGCCATTTGTACGCTGCAGTGTAGCCCTACTATTCTGTGGGGAAGCTGAATTTAAATGCTTTATGCTGAGCTTAATTCTGACGACGTGGTTTACGTATGTTACATTATCGATTATCGTTCTGTCTGTAGAAATGCGGTACTCAGTGAAGGAAGAGCGGGAATGAAAACGGTAAATTAGTTGAGCACTCTTTGGAAAGACTGGCTCACTGAAATCCATTTGTGTCCAAGCAGAAAAGAAAATTTAACCAAAAAAAGAGATTTGCATTGAAGGAAAGAGGCAGAGTAATTGTACTGTATTATCGCTGTACTGAATGAGCTAAAGTATAGTCTGTGAAGAGAACTGGGGCTATGAAACATCAAAAAAAAAAGACATCTACTTCCTTATCCCATAAACACATGTATACTCCATCTCATCCACACTCCCACATATAAACGTGGCATTAGTGCACATTGTTTCCCATCTTTGTTTATAAATAAAGATTTCTACAAATTGTTATACGGATTACGTGCTTTATTTCACTGGAATCTGTATTTGTCAGACCTGTGAGGTGGGCTCAGCTCGACTTTCAGGTGGCTTCCATCACTAGGTGGGATTTTAGCTCTGCTATGTCCGCCGGGCCAACGCGGCAGCAGCCACCTGCAAAGAGGCCGCTGGGGTAAGTTCGCCAAGAGTGGTGAGCTACAGCCATGCGTGGTATCCACCTGTACACTCGTAGCTACCCACCAATCCAGGAAGCGCCCAGCTGTCGCCACCGTGGGCTGAGCTTGGCGAATGAAGTCTTCTCTTCTGACGTCTTCCACCTGAATCGACAAAGTAGACGTTGTCAGATGATCCCTAAACTATTGCGTTGTCTCGTGACCGTTTCGGGATTTACAAAGAGCCGCACCCACCCAATGGCCTGGTCCCACTCCTCCCCGCTGTTGGGATAAACAACCCAGTTTAGGTCTGGGCGGTTCAGTGGACCAGCAGACGCCAGCAAAGGCTCAACAAGAGTGGGGGTACAGCAGTTTACCCCAATGGCTACCAGCTGCTGGGACCGCCATGCCAGCTGGACTGCCTCTGAGAACAGCCTGCCATTGGAAATGTGTCGTGCATCCTGGAAGACATTTCAGATGACTCTTCACCATGAAGAGTTCTTGGGAGATTTCCTCTTAAATCCTTTCCTATATTTCAGAAAAACTCAAGTTCTACCCTTGGCTAATCCATAGTTTAAGTTGTCCTGTAGCAGCACAAGTTACCTTACAGGAGAAAGAGAGCCAGGCTTTGGAGCCAGGGAACTCCCTCAGAAGTCCTACCAAGGCTTCAGCCTCTTTCAGACTGGGGATGGTTTCCATGGCGATGAGATCAGCCCCCGCTGAAACCAGGCACTGGAACCGCGGCCGGTGCCAAGCTACCAGCTCCTAACACCGAAGAGGATGCTTCAGGTGACTTCTGGCAGCATGCACAGGAAGACTGATCCGGAGTGTGCTGGTGACCAGCTCACCTCAACGCTCATGTCCTTGTCGTAAGCTCCAGAGTACTCAGAGCCGTCGTGGAGGCATGCACCATAAGGCCCGACCGAACCTACCACCAACGGCACTCTCCTCTTGTCTGAGACAGAGAAGGAGGGGGACAAACATGTGATTTAACGGGAGCCACCGAGCAGGCAAGCTTTTGGGTTACATTCCTACACTGGAAGCAGCAGGTCAGCCCAGATCCCACCCAAGAACAGCTTAAGTATAACAAGTCAGAGCTGGCATAGAGTAAAAAGCCAGGCTGCCCCGCAAGCCTTGGCGAACCAGGGCCTCCAGCACTGAAATGCAGCCGAGATTGCAGGCAGTGTTTCACGATGGCATGCGGCACTTACTAGAAGGAGGAGAATCTGCCATGAACTCCAGCACGGCCTCTCTGGCCAGGTGCACACCGGACATCAATAGCTGGCTGGCCTCTTCTTCCGTCAGACCCAGGTGTTGGACAAACCCTTCTATGCTAGCCTGGTAAGTAGCTGTGGTGATGACATCTGCGCCACTCTGAAGAAACCTCCACGGAACACAACTGCACTTGGTATCTTGCCTCTGGTTTTTATACGACGCTAACAGAAACCATTGTAACATGCTTGACAGCTACATGACTAACTTTATCAACTGGGTAAACCTGGCAGTGATTTTAGCCTATAGTGGGGTTCGAAGTCTCATTTCTCTCATTATGGCTGCAAAATTATTGACCATGTGTCGAAAACAAAAAAAAAAACAATACGAAAGAAGTGGGTATGTAAACTCCTACCTGTAGTGAGCATCCTTGACAGCTTGAGGGTTACTGTGCAATATTCTCGCACTCCATAATGGGTCTCCCTGTTTCATCGGACAGTAATATCAATGACACGCATCTCTGTGTTTTCACCATGCTCCTGGTACATAACCACGGCATTTTACCTGTATCTTCAGACCCGCAGCTTCAAGTTCTGTTGCCAGTCCACCATCCAGAATCACTGGGGCTTCTGTCACAGTGAAACCTGGACTGCTCATTTCATATCACATTAATGGATGGATTCCTGCAACAGAGAAACTGAAAGGTGCTGTTTTCCAGGAATATCTTGCCGTAATAACACCATTGGAATTCGACGGGGAAAAAGGGTGTGTGTTGGCGAGTGTGTTTATAAATACACACTTTACGTACTGTACGTAGTTAACACGTGCAGTTGTGACGTGTGTGCTTAGAAAATGGCTGCCACGTGGCCGCAGCCAGAAACCGCGTTTTCCTCAAACAGCAAGAAAATGATTTTGAGCAGAATGATAAGCGATTTAAAACAATCACCCGCAAGCACTGATGGCCGTACGGATTCTACGTAATCGGTGGTTTTCGTCTAAATAAAAATGGCCTTCACACATAAGCCGGGTGAAAAGATCAACACAGTAACGTAATTTTATGTAATACCTTGAAAAATGACAACGTAAAGAACTGCTCATTTAATGGGTGTGTGTAATATCGAGTAGAAGTTCCAGTGCCACTCTTACACCACTGGGACGATAACGTGTTAAAACACGTGGTCTGCTTCCCCTTCCGTCTTGCGAAATAGTAGCTTGCAGTTTATTTGGTCACATAGTGCCAGTAGGTGGCGTAATTGATCCATTTTTGTAAGCATGGTCAGACTGCATTTCTGTTATCGTATTTCGGCCCTCGCTGAAGTTGTTTGACATCAAACTATTTCAACTGTACATCATTCAGACCTGTTATCCAAATGCAGTAATTGTCTAAGCAACTGAAGTAGCATGCGTGATATACTCAAATTCAGATGTAAGTGCATTTCTGCAGGTCCCATCACTCACTTTTTAAGGGTGAAGTGTCTGATTCCTAACAGGTGGACCTGGAGTAATGCTGGTCCCAGATTCACGGTGTAATCTGTCACAGTTTCTAGCTATTATTGTACCTGACACGTACACTTGGTCAAGCCATATCCATGTTAAACTGAAAGCACTTCATGAACTCCTCACCTTCCTGGTTATGCTGCCAATAATAAGGCGAGGTCAGCTTTTTATGGAACATTGCAGACTGTCAGTGATCCTACCAAAGCAATCAAGCTATGTATTAAATATGATACTCTCTGCAATTCAGTTTAATTAAAGACATCTTGCATCTACAATTCTAATTCACAATCAATGCAGGTTTCTCACCTTGGAGTGTGGTTCTAGAGCTTGTTGTTTTAAAGTGACCTTGGCAGAGTTTGTTTCTGTTCAAAATATATTTACAAGATGATGAGGTCTTGGTGGATTTGAACTCGGCTATCTTTTTCATAGCACGTGAGTCCAAAGATCAAAAGCTGACTTCTAGGTTGAGCCACACCAACAGCAGATTTCCTTTTATGATTACTGTGGCTTAGCAAAGCTTTTCTTGCCCCCCAAGTTCTTAGAATTCGTTACATATTCCATGACGTTCTGCTTCTCCTGAAAATGTGAGCTATCAGCAGCTGGTATGGTTTTTAGTTTGTTTTCTGGCGTCTTGTCCCGTATGTACGTTCCATTTGTCAAGTGGACGATTTTCAAAGTAAGCAACATTGATCTGCCTGTGGTCAGTCTAAAATGTTTCCAGTCACAGCGGCGGACTCAGCAGGTGTCTGGGAAAATTCGGCGAAGCAGCTTCACCCCAGAGGCAATAATACGAACTGATTGGCCAGACAGATAGAATTAAAGTGCTGGAAATGAGTGACTCATCTCCAACATTAGGCAGCAGCAGTTGGGGTTCAAGAATGGCACTTGAGAAAAACTGGAAATCCTGTATGTGGTCATGTTGTTGTACCTTCAGGAATCAGTTTGTTAAATGGCTGCCTGTTGTTTGTCATGCATGCCAGTAGATGAAAGTGAATGTAATGCATATGTAGATAAACTATAGAAATACAAACACTGGGTGTAGCTAAGTTATATCAGATTTCATATAAGCTTCCAATTTTTATAACTACATTTCCATTCTGGGTCGTGGTGATCTAAACCCCAGAGGCAGGGTAAACTCTGGATATCTAAGATGCTGATCATATCTCGCTCCAGTAATCCAAAGTCACCATGTTGTGGGATAGTGGGAGGAACTCCACATGAACACTGGGGTGACATGCAAATTCATGCAGATTTGCCCACAATGTGTGGTTGAGTCAAACCCTCTTGGCTGCAGTGCTACGGAGCATTTTTCAACATTAGATCGGCAGTCGTCTTTATAAGCCGGGTTCTCCTTACACAATCAGTGTCACCCATTTTAACTTTACGTACCCCCGTGGGCCCTTGACATTAGCAGAACAGCCGAATTCCCAGTGTTGCAGTTAACGGGCCAAACACTTCATTCTGTTTTAGGGTGCAGAAGGTGTGGCTGAGGGCTCACACCCAACAATGCAAGGTCAAATGTCAGCAGGAGCAAGTGATGTGACGGCATGGGCCCTGATAGTGAAGGAGGACGTGTCAGTCTTGTCCTCCACCCCCTGGGACATGGCAAGTAAAAATAGCCCACCTTGACAGGGGTCTGGCGTTTCCGGTTTGAAGGGGTGCCAAGCTGTCGTGTAATTTGAGGAGGTGGTGGAGGTGGCAAAGGGCACGGTTGTGGGGTGTGAGTGGGAGGGTGGGCCGTCACTGCCCCTCGCGATTATAGGATTTCACACTACCCGGCGATATAAAACCGGCTGAAGAAAGAACAGATCTTGATGTGTAAGGGCATCGTGTTGTACCCTTGAGCCAGGGTGCTTAACCTGTATGGCTTCAGTGGAACATCCACCTGCACAAATTAACGATTGATTTGGACAGAAGCAACGTCTAAGTGGCATATAATAATGACATTGCTATAATATTTAACAAATATGATACCAGGAGCTGTTTTTAAAGAGAAAGGCCATCTAATGCTGGAAATGGAACGGTGCTGCAGCCGTGTTTAGCAGGTTCTAAACAACATGTTCGATTCAATGTTATGAATATAATGCTTTCAATGAGGAGCGTAGCTACAAATCGAATTACAGAGGTCTGGTGTCCCAGAGAGTATGCCGGAGGTCAGAGCTGTAATCAGAAACTCCCTCAGAGAGAGGAAGAAGCCTTGGGAGGCTGCAGACTGAAAGGCAAGGCTCCTAATCCACTGACGGTCACTGGGCAGGATACGTTTACACAATGTGGGGCAAAATTAACTCTATTAAGTTTCATTTTATATAGCTCCTTTCACAACACAGTTACCCCAAGGCACTTAACAAGAGTGCATAGCAATTCATTATTTTCAGGAATGCTTAGTGGTAGATGAATACAGAAAAAAGGAAAAGTTCATTATTTTGGATGCCAGGAAAGCACAGGCAGATAAATGGGCAGTTAGGGTGTCTTAGGTAGATGACAAGCAGGTAGGTGGGACAATGGGGCGGGCAGGGTACTCTCACGGGTCATGACCTCTGAGCTGCATACTAGCAGTTGTGGAGCAGCGTTAGTGAGGACAGAAGGGGGAGTGCAATCAAAATAAATGGATTCAGAGGGCCGAGCTATGGCAGCATAACCAGTATTGAGAGGCAGGCCGGAGGAATCCCTGAACGCCAGCACTCCAACAACACATAAGGCCACATGTAAAGCCAGAGTGACTGCGCAGTTCATCCAAAGTCTATGACAATGATCCACACCCAGCCCTATACCTCAGACTATAAGCCTGGCTGGGACGAGAAACTGCGTAGAGATAGCTTCCCCTTGAGCTAAACTAAACAGGTGTGTTTTGGGCCTAGACTCAGAGTGAGCCTCAATCCTGCACCATTGCTTGTAGACTGGGAGAGGATGTATTTGTTAGAGGAGAAGAGAACCAGTCACTGCTGTGGAGTTTGTCACGTTTGTTCTGGCCCTGTTACTTTTCAAAGCTCTGTATTGTTCTTCTCTGCTAATTATCAGCATTCTGTTTTGTCCATGATTCATTTCAGTCCGCTCTCCATTCATCGTCCTGGCTCAGCCTCTCTCAGGCATCACGACTCGCCTGAGAATCCTTCCTTCCCTCTCTCCCTTCCTCTACCGTGGGGCCCTGCTGAGCCCGGTCTCCGGAGAGCTCATGATTATCATGGCATTCAGGCTCTTAGTGGCATGGAGGGCCCCGTTGAGTGTGTCATGGGCCCTTCTTGGGTTTAGTCACCATCGTCTTATGCTTAACCAGTTAGCCATTGATTAATTTCTACTGCCAGGAACTATTCTCTTGTAATCTGCTTTGGTTATTGTCGCATGCATTGCGAGTTTTATGATTCCGTGTACTGTCTAGGTGGTCATTAGCAACACTTCCATTAGAATGTACATTGCCTGACACACTGTGTTCTTTTATAATCTTAAGAAAACGGACGCGGCAGGAACATAACACCCCTTCCTAATTGTTTATAATAATGTTCAGGGGCTCGAAAAAGCCTTGAAATAAAATGGATCCTTTACTGATCTTTGGAGAGAAGACGTGTTATAACAAATTACCCGTCAACACTCAATGTGGACTGGGTCCTTACTGCGGTTATCACAATGAAACGACACCCGGAATATTTATTGCTGTTTTAAGATTCGGAAATTGCGGTGCTGATACAGTTAATCTGGTCCGTTTTAAAGAACATTCATGTTGTGTTCAGCATGGTTTGAGGAAAACGATCAGCGTCCTCGTTCCTGCACCTTCCCCCCACTAGATGGCGCTCTGCATTCATAGCGAGGGAGTTCATCGTGTTTCAGCATTCAACAGGAGTGGTGCTTGGGTAAAATAAATGTGAGCCAAGGTTTTGACTTTCTACGTCTACACCAAACTGAAACTTTTGCCATCTAAAAAATATTGTAATTTAGATGTTTAATGTCATGTTATGTTCGGGGGGGGGGACGGTGGCTTGGGGCTTCAGTGGGAAGCACAGTTGTTTTAAACCTCCAGGGTTGGGGGTTTGAATCCTGCCTCTATACTGCGTTTGTGGGGTTTGCATGTTCTCCCTGAATCTCGCAGGCTTCTGCAGGGCACTCTGCTCTCCCCCTGCAGTCCAAAGACATCCAGTACAGAAATTCCACTTAGACTAATTGGAATCTCTAAATTTCTCAGAGTGATTGACTGCGAGTGTGAGCATATACGTATGTGTCCTGTGATGAACTGGCATCCTGCTTAGGGTGTACCCCAGCCTTGTACCCGGTGATGGACCAGCATCCCATCCAGGGTGTACCCCAGCTTTGGGCCCCGTGATGGACCGGCATCCCATCCAGGGTGTACCCCAGCCTTGTACCCTGTGATGGACCGGCATCCCATCCAGGGTGCACCCCAGCCTTGTACCCTATACCACCTGGGATAGGCTATAGGCCCTTCATGACCCTGATCATGATAAGCAGTCAGAAGTTTGGATAGATATCCACCTTAAAGTCTGTTTAACATACAGAAATATCAGTGCCATTGCTGTCAGTATATTCAGTTGATATTATGATAGTATATAAATTTGGTGTAGTAGCAATTTTCCAGAGTTGAGTGACACTGATGAATTGGGATATTCTTTATGAAATTCAGCCAGCAATATGTTTAGGTAGCAGCCATTGGCTCCGATGTACACACGGCCTTGTGAGCTTTTATCTTGCCTGAACACGAATGTCAGTTAATTCACCAGGGACGTCAACACAGCAACACCCTGCAGCGTAGACAATGGCGAGCAATTCAAACGGGACCGCTGTCATTATTTAAAGGAATCGTCTCGAGTGATGGAAAACGGACGGGAAGTGTGGGCCCAATTATACGCTTTAAAAAAGGCCCCTGTCCCATTAATCAGATATGACCAGCACTTCCTACTCTGAGTCCACGCCGAGGTGTCACGGTGGTCCTCTCTCTAGTGAATAAAGTAAAATTCGCCCACATTTCCCTAGTTTCTCCACCCATCCTGTCATTTCTGTCCCCCTCCTTCCATTGAAGTGCTACTTTGCTCAAGACGTCTAGCGGGGTGAAGATCGTTTTTCTAATTTTCCCGTTGCTGAGATCTCAACTCAATGACTGGCACAAAACAAATATGTCGGGGTTGAACAGGAGTCAAGCTGTGGGTTTTTAAAATTCGACAAAGCAGATAATCACACGTGGCTGATAACAGGCTGAATTAGCTGAGCTCTCTGCTCATGATGTGATTCTGCATCTTTTGTCGACGGGGCTACAGCGATTTGGGTTGCATTTAGCAAACGCCTTTATCGCAACAGGATAAAAGCTGCCAATAGCATCACAGGTGTTTTATTCGAGCGGCAACTTCCATTCATCAAACGTTACGGTTTTTTGGTAGACGATCAGCGGACACATGCTGCACGCGATTCTTGTGCGGTGCGACAGCGGGACGGTGTCACATGAAGCCCCAGTGACACCGTGCCGGCCTTGCTCTGTACTGCTCATGCCCGCTTTGCGTGTCGTATGGAAATGCGATACTCCGATGGTCGTAGGGCAGTTCAAAAAAGCAGGGTGGAAGGCAGATGAGGCGGGGGCTGTGGGTAATGCCACTTTGCCCAGCCATTGTGTCAGATGTCATGAAAACATAGCGATAAATAGACTGGCCTTTCCTTCACAATCCCATGAGCTACTAGTCCACAAGCTGTGCTTCAGTCTTGACGCTTTGTGACCCATGGTGACATCACCCATTGTTCATTGTAAATCCCCACGCAGTGGTCTGTTTGCACCAGCCAATGGAGAGGCAGGCTGACCTCCTCCCCTCTGTTCACCTTCTCCGGTTTAAGATCACACACGCATGTACGCAGGGGACTGGCTGACGCCTTTCTTTTTTTCAGTTGATAAAGCCCCTTGTGTTTATTAACAGACACAGATGCTACAGGTATTTGTGGCTCCACTTAAAACAATTCTAGGATTACCGAGGGAAGAACAATATAATTTAAGGGTGGGCGTGGTGCGTCTTGTGGTTAGGAAACAGTGCTCCCTGTCATTATCTATTCGGTGAGCTGCTGTGTCTGTCAAGTTGCTTTTCATACAAGCACAATTTTAGAGAAGCAAGCCTGCAGCTGTAATATAAGTCAGCATCTACTATTCTCAATAATTAATCGTTAATTCTATGTCAGAACAGTAGCCCACCCCCAGTAGTGGTTTAATACATATGTGAAATATTTAACGTGGCTTCCCATGTGTGTTTCTTGCCGTTAAATTCTTCCCTTTATCCACATTATCTCACGGCTGATGGAACTTAAACGATCCAGATGCTAACTGAATATTACGCCACACAATAATCGAAATGGGATGTGGTGGACTTGCCGGCATTACTGTGGAGAACATTTCAGGAAGAAAAAAGCCGTCATCGACAACATTGCATGTCTTTGAAAGAACATTTTAGAAATGATTCTGATTCACCGCACAGTGCCGTCGATCAGACCTCCGTGTGGAACCATGAGTAAGGTAACTTAAGAACGTGTTCACCGCTGAAGGAGCACGACCCATAAGCCCAGGAGGCATCCCAAATGATTGTCAGCCTTTTACTGTGCCCCTTCCAACCATTTCATAGTCCTCAGATGTTTTCTTATTGCTCTGAAGAAAATGTACAAACACTGTTAGAAATTAAAGTGCAATTTCTTCCTGTAGACCACCGAACAATTTAACAGACTAATGTAGAAAGCATAAAAATCCTCAACGGTGAAAGGGAACCCGTGAAAAGCTGATATCCTGAATACTGTTCAGTAGAGTGTTTCTGCAGAGGTTGCCTCTGTTGGCCAGTTTGGACAATGGTCAGGATCCATATCAAGACAAAAGTGAGGGTAACCAGCCTATTAAGGATGGAACGAACCGAAACTAATTACTGCCTCCTGGCTTCTTGATCAAAATGCCATGATTGTGCGTTTTGTTTTCCTTTGACTCGTTAGGGTCCAAATGATGAGAGCAGAGCTGCAAATGAAACAGGTTCTAAGTCTTCTAGAATTGCAGCAGGCTGTAACGATGATTTATTTGTGTTGCAGGCTGTGTTAGGAAAACTTGACTATCTGAGACATGCCTGAATGTAGCTCTATGTGATTCTGTGCTGAATACCAAACAGGATGCTTTGCACCAGTGTGTCTTGCACAGTATAACTACTGTGTGGACTATCATTGCCTCACTCTTTGCCTAGGCTATACACCTGCAGCCACAATCTACACCCATGAGCAGGGGTGTAGGAACCAGTTGGGATGGGTGGGTCTCTTCCTGAGACTCAGATTGCCTCCCTCACTCTATACTCTAGAGAGTCAGCCTCACATTTCACTCTACCCAAGACTCACATTGTCTCCCGTACTCTCCTCCTAGGACTCAGAAGGTCTGCCTCGCTCTATACCCCAGAGAGCCAGTCTCACATCCACCTCTACCTGAGACTCACCGCCTTACCTCACCTCTTGAATTAACTATAATTACTTATTCTGCACTTCAGAGACTCCCAGTTCCCTCACTGTCTTACCATAGACTGTCATGCTTATGATTTATTGGGATAGTCACAGAGTCTTAGTCTCTTCCTCTAAGGTCAAAGGACGACAAGAGTCAGCCCACCATCCAGATTAAGGACATCTGGCCCCTGAAAGCTCCCTCAGTTTAAGAAAGAATATAACTAATACAGCAGCTTCCTACATATTTCCCCATCCAATTGTCTGACAACAAACACTTTATGGACCCCCCCCCAACGCCATCCCTGCTGTCTTGTGTGGCCCCTCAGTTGTGAATAACAATATTGACTTGTGAAAAACCTTTTTTAAAAAACTGAGGGGATCTCTTGTAAACTGTCACATTGACTCTGATGCCCTGCACCTCGGGGATGGTCCTAGTCACTCTCTCAGTCACTTGTGGATTGTATACCTAGGAGAATATCACAGACTGATACTTTTGATGACAGTCTCATAAAGCTTCGTGTTCCTTATCTGCTTGACATTGTCCATTATTTCTTCCATACTATTTATATCGCAGCACTATTCCAGAAGAATGACCGATTGAGAAGCTATCACACACACAATGTTATCTATACACCATATGCTACAGAGTTGGTAGTATTAAATCCACCTCCCTCGTAGGTTCTCTTCAGAACCAAGGCAGCACCTATTGGGCCAGCTAAGGACATCCCGTATCTCCTACTGGCAGAGGCTGTCCCAGCCCCATCATTTTACTGATTGGGGGGACCAGCCCTCATCCCATGCCAAGAACAGATGGCATTGCTGTGGAAATTGGGCAGCTGGACAACCTTCTAGTACCTCCAGGCAAACAAAAGACCTTTGGCCAGGGACAAATATTGGCCAGCTAATAGGACCTCCTTGGGAGTGTGTTAGCTAATATTGCAGAGCTCAATGCTGTATGTGTGTGTCAAAGTAAATTCAGAACACTTCATGAATAGGGAATTTAGTGTTTGTTTGGCCTCACCTTTCACCTTCTCTTTAATGCTGCAGCCACAGATACGGGCAGCCCCACGTCAGGGGAATGTTGGCTAGACTGCATTTAGTGGTGTTGGATATGGTCCATATACTGACAGGCCTCTTGGCCTCTGTAGTTGTGCTGGCAAACATAGACTCCAAACTCTTATTAATGGGGTCAACCTAATGCCAACAGAAAATATATTGTAGAAGATGCAGGGTTGGTTACCCAGGGCAACCCCTTAAATGGAAGAACTAATCTCAGTATCAGGTAATCCACTTTTGTTTTTGCTTCATTTATTCATTGGTTGTGGTAGGAAAGGTCTGCTGCTGCTAGGTATCTAGTGAAATCTTTTCTCTCTTTTGGGATCGTGAGAGTCACATCTTTTTCCACGTTCAGATTCCAGAGCACCCGCTGAAGTCCCAAGGCATACAAACAGGAGGGTGGAGGTCCATTTCATTCAGCCACTACCTGATGGATACGCTCTCAGAGGGTATTATTACAATAGTAATAACAGATACTCTAGACTAAATGTTTACTGTGAGTCAGGGTACGCGATCAGCTTTCGTCAGTAGAGATAAAATAAACGAAGTCTTTTTCACGTGTTCCTCTGTCCTGGTCCCAGTAAGAAAAGACATTTGCCCGAAGTCCTAATTATGGTCTGGGAAAAGTGCCCAGAAAAGTGGGATGTTTGAGTGCAGCTAAAGTCCTTTCGGCCTGAAATGTGCCACCAGTCTTAGCAGAAGCCAGTCACCACTGTGGCCCTTCATGCCACATGGAGTCAACATGTAGCCAAAGGGATCAAATGCTGCCTCAATGCCATTGCATGTTTTAACATGTGGGAAAGGACAGCATTCCCTGGCAAGCACTCAGAGCGCATTGTGTGAAGCGGCTGGCCTTTTGAACAAAAAGCTCACTGAGGCGGTTGACTTCCCTAAGCTTTACCCAGCAAGCTGATACCCGGATCTCACTTTGAGTAGGGGTCTGCATCCTGTAGAGGAAGGACTCGGGCAATTAGGAAGGCCACAGCCTCTAGATCTATACGTATAGATACATACATGCTGTGGCGACGGCTCCCGGTAGATGCAGAAGGTGGAGACATCTTGACTTTTACAAAGGCGCTTTAATTGTAGCAGCCACGCTAAGCAACCTTACGCAAATACATGCTGGGGGTTAGCATGCTAATCCCCGTACACAAACACATGGTGGGACAAACACTACCCACAATTCCATTCCCGACGTAGCGCCGGTCCGTATATATACAGAACAGGAATTTGGGATCATATGTCATAAGGAAAAGAATACACTCGGCATGAGTATACTCAGAAAGTTAAGAACACAGAATATGAACAACTGATTATTCCAGAATTTAATATATGTATATTTATATTCTGTATAAGCAGATTACATAAAGTAATTAATAGTTACAACAAAGGACCCAAAAATATATAGCCTTTTTACACTGTAGATAAAAAGTCGGCAATGTGATATGCTGTACATACGTAGGACTTACAGTCGAATGCCAGAGACAGAGAGGTGTGTTGCTGGGCACAGCTTACATTGTGTGTGAGTGTACTGCAAACAAAAAGATATAAATTTGTCTTTTGCAGACATCGTTTACCTGATCCATGCACACTGTGCAATGAATCAAGATTAGATAAAGTATTTCTCTGCTTCTGTTAACATTAAATGCAGGCAAAATTCAATATTTGCTTTCCCGAGGATAGATTTCAGGTGTTTATTTCTCTTGTACTAAGTCAAAACACGCAGCTTTCTCCATTTATCACACTGAGTGATTGTGTCGGTTGCCATGCTTGCAAAACCAACCCTGTCCTGTCTTTATTTGCACAGTGAAAACTGAGAGGAGTCATCCCAATCCATGTCAGGTATCTCAGAGCGTCCGTCACCTAAATCCAGAATGTCTCCAGATCTTTGAGTCCCAGTAAGGTCCATCCCAGACTAGTCTCCTGACACTCGGAAACTGCTGATCCTGACAGCAGTGGCACCTGTGTTTTTCCCTCGCATTTGTTTTTAAAACCACTGTTGCAAAAAACCGCTGACTTTAAAGAGGAACCGTGACCAAGAGGAAAGAGAGGGAACAGGCTGCTCATCTGGTAAGTTGTTGTTATTTCCATACTTGACCTCTGTTTGTCTTGTTAGTAACTAAGGTAACAGATAAGGGATTTTAATGTCACCGAGATATAGTGTAGTGTGACATTCCAGCTTTTTATGTAGTTAAACATCTGTTTAAGTGATAATATATAGCATAGAACCATTTTTGCTCATAATAACTTTGAAGGTATTAGGGATCTAACAAAGATATCTAGTTGGAAGATTAAAGATCAACCCTGATGTCAGGTCATATTCATTAAACAATAAATTGCAAATAAAATGGTAATGTGCAAATTTGCATTTTCTTTATTTTGTTGGTTTTTCTCTGCTAAAACCAACTGAGTTAATTAAACGTCTGTGACACTAAATAGAAATAAAGCCTGTGATCTGGACTGCGATGTACGATAAAAAGGCAGCGTCACTAAACCTACACAAATCCCATCGCATGTTGACCAGATGGAGGTGCCAGTCACCGCGAAGCTCTTGGGAATTTATTATAATTTATTAACAGGCTGTCCCTTTTTCATTAACTGTTATAATTCTTTTTCATGGCATGCTGGCCATAAATGTTTATCCAGACCACCAGTCAAAGTCTTCTGGCAGGTGAATGTTTCCTGAGTGAATGATTTACTTACGTGTGGTCCCAGAGGACGGAGTTTGAAGGAGAGCTCCTCTACCCTCCTCCCCCTGCCCCCCAAACGTCTCCACCTTGCTGAACACAGGCAGCCTGTGATATTACTCTGACTTTATAGCGCCATCACGCTTCACATGCGGGGGGGAGGGGGGCGGATGAAATCACGACAGTTATGTTCTGCTGAAAAAATAGATTAGAAGCTGTAATGAAAGACTGGAATCATGCGGCATTTCAGACAGGAAGATGGATATCTGAGCACTGTGACCTGATTTCCTCTATGCATTCCTATGCCATGGCATTTTGGATGATTCGCCCTTGCAAGATACTGCTGAGTGCCTGTCGTGGGTCTCTGTTTCAGAGGGCTGGAGAGGAGTTTGACTGGAATGAAAATCTGTTGATCAAATTTGAATATTTCACACTGAACTGCCACCTGGACCTGCACATTAAATATGTGCCGTCTGCTACTGGGTGATTTGCATATTAGGTAAACGCTGTAATCAGGTCAAAGTTCATAAAGAAGGTGGTCAATAGATTTGTTCTGTGTTGCTGCCATGTTTGATTCGTGATATTTTCTAACCTGTGACAGTCTTGGCTCATTAGAATCCGGCCTGGTTCCTGCTGTTCGTCTCTCTTTTCCACGGTGGCTTCTCGTAAAATTTATGACCTCTGGTCCTGCAGTTGCCATGGAGATCGCGGCCGGCTGTCCCTTGTGGTTTCACAAAGGAGCTCTGAGGCGCCTGCGGGTCCAGTTCGGTACAGACGGCACCAGTAGGTGGCACAGATGGTGCGAGCGGCAGATTCTGATCTATGGCAACGGGCAGGAGGTGTGGGCCGATCCCCCCCTCACACCTCAGAAGCAGAGAAGGGTGGATCCTGTGAGCTCACCTGATGCCCACGCCCACTTCTGATTGGACAGAGAAAACACCAGCTCTCTGCAGGTGGGGCATGCTGGTTGTCTCTGAGGCACCGAGGCCACTAGCACTGTAAAGCACGTTTAATTCAAGTGGAAAATAGCAGGGTGCAGAGTAAGTCCCACACCAGTCATAGTTGAGTGAACTTTAAGCTAAGGCTAATTATGCTAATCAGGATTAAAAGGAAGTCGTTCTGTGGTACAAGACCTTAATAGAAATAATTATGATTAAAATACAGGTCAGCTGCCAAAACATATGCTTTCAAAATATACTAACATCTTCATGGCTGGGAGGGCCTGACATCCCATTCATGGTATATCCATATCATATAAGATATACCACTTGGGTTAGGAACTCTTGTTAATTTTCGTTTATGGCTATTAAAGTTAGAATGCAGACTGTTGTGATTTGGGTAAATTATTGCATGTAAAGTCACAAAAAAAAATCCTTCACTTACATGCCTGTGTTCTGGCTTTAGTTAGGGTTTAACAAATGCTGCCAATGCAGCAATTCCATCTTGTAGTGATTGTGAACATCACCGTGAAGATTATTTCCTATACTCCACTTCTCATCATGTTGCTGAGCTCCGTTCCCTGATTCTGCCCGAGGTTCGAGTGCACAGCAGTATCATTTAGACTCTCCCATATTCATTTTGATTATTTCAAGCATGAAAAAATAGCCTTGACTGTCATAAACACTCCCTGACAGCCAGCGACGTACTGATAAACTAAAGTGTCGAAAGCCGTCGTGACGGAAACGGCAACACGCCCAAGAGGATGGGAAAATTGTCGAGATCTTAATGTTACAGTTTCTTCTGCATAAAAGCAAGATTGCAGCACGAGAATAAGACTGAGTCACATTTCTCAGATTTCACATCTTTTTCGATCTCACAGAAGGCTCATCACGAGAAGTCTCAACTCCGCGGATCGGAGGAACGTTTTGAGATGAGACAGCTCTGACGCTTCATTTCATCCACTTTGGCTGTGTCTTAGTCTCATGAGACATATTCATATCTCCTTTTTGTGTTTCTTTATTGCCATTACTTTTTCCAGCTACAGATTTAAGGAAATGAGTTAAGAACATAACAAGGTGATGAGATTTGCAGTGGAAAAATAGGCCTCAGTTTCTCTGAAAACCTTTTCTGCGTGACATTTCAGAGCTCAAAACACAGAACACATTTACTGCCTGTCTGTGGTAACAAACGGTGCATTGAGGAATTGGTCTTGATTTGGTGCAAAACATGAAGTATGGGACAATAATGCAGAGTGTCGACACTAACCCTTTACTGTGTAGTATGCATAAAAATATCTAAAGAACACAACTGAAGTTACAAATTTACAGGGAAGAAGACAAAAAAAAAAGTGTGAGAACAGAAACAATTGTTCGAGAGCAGCTTGCGTGCATAGCAGAATACTGAGCTGGTGCCGCACAGTCAAACCTGTTTTAGGATAACAGGATACTGAGCTGGTGCCGCACAGTCAAACCTG
>JAACJT020000062.1:1649903-1711109 GCA_009936485.2 Gymnarchus niloticus | reverse complement strand
CCGCCAATGTCCTGCTCCCATTATCAGAACTGATGGTAAGATTCGTTTTGCTGTCAGCTTCCATTGTTTTATTTTGGTGTCTGTGTTCATTTGCCCAGTCCGTCAGACTTCATCTCACAGAGTAAATTGTATTGAATTATCAGATATGCCACGGAAAGACTATCCAGATGAAAGGAAGAGACTAAAAAAACACCAGGCAAAAGTAACAAAATAGAAAGACTGGTACATGACCTACTGTGTTCCTTGATTAACGTAACTCCAGCATTTTACACCAAAGTAGTAAAAGATAGCCACAGCCTTGCTCAGGAGGACATCAGAGTTGTACATCCACCTCAGCATCGCGGAAGTGCCCCTTTGGAAGAAACTGTCAGCCTTTGGTAAAATGCTCCTTTTATGACGTGCCATTGCATGGTTTTGAATACGCGGGAACCCAGTGACACAATCCCTCCCTGTCATTAGATTTCATTAACCCTAAATGAAAACTGTGCCCTATATCCCCCTCCCCACACTTAAAGTCACATGACCTGCAGGTTTTTCTATTGATTTTTCTTAGTCTGAAGCCAGCTATGGGTATTGATACAGCAAGTGACCTGATGCTAAGCTATTGGGAGGGTAAGTGGTCTTCTTCACCGATACAGCGAACGAAATGCTAACCGTCAACCCGCTAACCTTGGACACGTGATCAGTACACGCACACACATACAGTTAAGTAGGATACTCCAGGATATTCCCATCCACCACAGGTTTTGAAGCTTCATTTGTCCCTTTACTAATGTAAAGTTTCCCCTTGGGATTCTCTGGATGTAAAACAAGTGACACTCATGAAATAGAACAACTCAAGGTTAGAATTCATTACTCACGGCATCCACAAAGACCTCGTGCTAGAAGGCACGTTAGGCACGTCCCCTGGACCCAAAAGAGAGTGTCCGGTCATGTGTGTATCAACAGGAGGGGTCACTCTGGGGGGAGAGCGCACCTCAGACTTGGACAGCATGGCTGGTACTGTGCACTTAAATCCTGAGTCAAATCGGCTACTTTAGCTTCCCAAAAACATGAACCTGGCTCGAGATGCGTGTTCTTCTCTTGCATTGCACACCCTAGCTGTTTGCTCATCACAGCCTCTGGAATAAGGTCTATAAATAGTCTAGGAAGAATGAGGTCAGGGTATTTGTATACTAATAGAGACACACATTTAAAATAAGCAGAATACCTTTGAATCCAGTCCTTTGGCAATTATTTTTCTTGCTTGGTTTGGTTTAGTGCTAAAGCAGAATCACCACCAGTGGGTATGGCAACGATATTATAAGAATATGAGGCGAGAATACGTCCAACCTCCAGCTCATCAGCAAACGGGTAGAAGCAACGCTAACATGCTTGACTGTGTCTGTGGACATGGAGCGGTTAATGTCAAAACGAGAAAGGCAGGAATGAGGGAAACCGAATATGAGGGGGAATGAGGACATGGGCAGAACAGACAGACATCCATGCCAGGCACTCGTTGGTGGGGGGGGGGGGATATCTGCAGAGATGAGTCATCACTGGCCCTTGTCGTGACGCTGCCTTCTGCTCGTCAGCTATGGGGAGCACCGGGACCATCGTGACATGCTGGGTGGGGCCTGCGAGGCATGGTGGGTGGGTCCTCGGGGCTGCAGGGACCACCGAGGGGGATTCTGCGTATCTCTGAGCCCAGAGGTTCTGAGCAGCCCAGTCATTTCAGGTTTATATTGTGGCATAACGAGACAGGTGATCCCAAGGAAAAGAGCTTGTTGTCAAAATTGGGGATAAACATTTGAGTATTAGTGGGACAATTGAGCTTTGACGCTGATGGCTGGAGGCTTTAGCTCAGCACAGATCAAAATCAGTAGCCTTGCAGCAGGATCTAATTGCTGGTTTTGATTAATGAAGTCTGGAAATAAGCTGGGCTCTGAGTCCCTGCTTGATGGGACTCGACAGCTGCTCGGGTCATTCAAAAGCACCAGTTAGCTTCTGAGTAAACTGAGGTAAGCTGCAGAGTACAGCAGGCTGTAACAGGACAGGAACATGCTCCGCTCTGTCAGAAGCTCAGCATTCGTGACTGATTGTATTACTGCACCCTCTCTCCATCTTGTGTAAAATATTCTTTTTTTTTTTGGGGGGAGGTTCAGCAAGTGGCCAACATAAAGTTAGGCCTTCTGCTGTCATAGTGACCCATCAGATGAAATGAAACTGTTAACAGGACATTATCACTGCTGCTGTCTTCAATAGCTCCAGTACCCCCACCCCCCAAGACACCTACCTTGACTTAAGCCAACGTAAGGTAAAAATCACATCGTGTAATGTGCATCTGGAGGGGAGGGGTGCAGAGATTTTCGGCACCACACAGATGCAGAGCTCAATTGTGGCTGGAATCTCTGCTGGCAGTCTGTTGCCATGACGCCTGCTTGGTTGCTGATGCAGAACATCAAAAACTATCCATCCATCCATCCATCCATCCATCCACTGACTCTCAGCTCTTTAAAAGGATGAGTCTTCGATTCCCATTTCCTTCATAAATAATATATCCCTTATTATAAATGTGTGTGGGGGGGGACTCCACACATATTATTGTTGTCATTCATCCGTCTTCTAACCTCTTATCCTGCTCAGAGTTACGGGGCACATCATTATTTCAACTACAGAATTTGAAAACGATCACTACTAATCGTTGTGATGTGCTTCAAAGTGGCTTGCCCTCCAAATATTTATTGTTGTGCTAATACATGAATTTATTATGGGCTATTACCTTATCAAAAACGCTAAGGTATAGAACGTAATTTGAGTAACCTATGAGACACACTTAGTTTAAGAGCACTGAGGCAACTGTTTGTAATCTTGTTAATCTGATATCTCTTAAAGAACATGGGAATGGGTTGGTCTTATTTAGTCAAATAGGTAGTAGGGTTTATCAGGAAAGAAACCAGACACCTTCTGGCCCTTGAAAATAAAGGGTGTTGTCTTAAAGAAACACCAGCACAGTCGGGCTATTAATCTGGTGTGCGCATGCCGATTTAATCCGAGTGCATCTCTTTGATAAGGGGGAGGCGACCTTGCTTTCACAATCGAAGAGATTAGGAGATCAAAAAACACAGGCTCTTTGATTGATTGTCTACTTCTTCTCTGCAGGTTATTTGATGGACAGAAAGCGCATGTGTGTGGGAGCTAACGAGGCTAACGAGGCCTGTCAATGATTGATCGCCCTTCCCAGCAGGGTCAGTTTGCCAGGTCTTATGAAAGCCTACTGCCACTTGTCAAAAATGATATAATATCACATAACTATCTGCATTCTGCAGGTATTTTATTGGTGGAGTTCCAGTTGTCTTTGTGCCCTGGAACTGAACCTTGTAACAACAAACTGAAATGATCATAGCTACATCACACATAACACAAAAAAATTCAGCGTTACGGTATAATGACACTTTATAATGCGACTGTGCGGGAGACAGATATGGTAAACAACAGCCGTATCATTGCATGCATGTTTCCTAGTTATGACTTTGATTTAACATACAGAACATTCGAGAGCTGGGCCTTGGTCACCGTGGGGCACCTGAAAGGTGAAGTTCTCCCCGTCTGGTTGGTGAGGGCGACTACATTGCAGGGAGTGGTCTGGGGTCACCTTCTCCTGCAGCTACAGGGCCAGCTGGGCAGCCCTCAGAGCCATGACTGCCCCGGCAGTTCCATAAGGCACCTCTTCTCTTCTCACCAGGAGTATGTTCCCGCTCCTTCCGCTTTGTCCTCTCTGTGGCTGTGATAAAACCCTCGTACGGTAACCATCACCACTAATCGCTGGATTGGATCTTGATTGTGTAACACTGTGCCTTTTGTGCTGCCGTGTACAGCAATTTACTTGTTGGGGGGGCTCTCCAACAAAACCTCTTATTTATTCATTCCCCCACAAGCTAAGGTAACTTCTCCTGCAGTAACATAAATCAGCCGTTGAACGTCGTGGTAGATTTTACTAACAAAAAAAAGAAATGAAATAGCCTATTATAGAAGTATAATGCAGTGCTAATGTTTGTGTTTGTGTAGCACTTAAATTTGGCAGTGTGTTACAGTTTCTTGTCCCTACCTCTTCATTTCTTTCTCATCTATGAGATAGTTTATCATTATCTGGCACAGAAAATGACATCAGCATCACTTCCGAAAGAATCTTCCATAAAGACAGGACATTTGCCAAATTAAATAAAAATTCCATTTTTTTAGCACACTCTACTGGCATGCTCTGTGTTGCCACCGTTGTTTTATGAACTTTTTTACAGGCTGAAACCTTACCGTTTTGGTGACACCAAGCAGTCTACTGTGTCACAGTGGGGAGCTTCCACGAATTACGGGCCTCTTTATAGATGTTCTTCGCTAGAACAAACAAAACCCAGCTCCTACCTGCTTCCAGAAAAAGTGCACATGGGCGTAAGCATGCTTTGAACCTTAGCAGTTCGCAGAACTGTGTGGGGAGGGGGTGGGGGTTAAGGTCAAGGACGTGTACGGAGATCAGTGGGTGGGGCAGTCCATTCCATCGTAGCGCTTTCAATGGGGCGGCGAGTGAAAACACGAGAACTGATTCAACTTCAGGATCATAAACTCATATCTAGTGAAGAACAAATGACACGTATACTTAATTCCTAAGTTTTGACAGGAAGTGATGGGTGTAAACCTTTTCTGGAAGGTCTTTGGTAACTCATCCATGATACCCCGTAATGGCGTATGTAATGTAGAGCCTCTCTTTCCATGAGAATTTATTTCATGCCTAGTCCTGTAGCTCTCAGACCGGTCCTTGATTATCCTCTTTGCCTGTCTAGGGAAAAGAAATGGTGCTCAGGTCCTTAATTCATTCGTTTACTGAGCATTCATTTAACCCTAAGGCTTGAGAAGGTAAAGCATTTTCCTAGTCCAGGCTCACAGTGACCTTGGAGCTTGTCCCAAAGAGCTCAGGATTGGGGCATTTTTGAGACGCCAGTTCAATTGAACAGCATGTTTTTGGACTGGTGTTGCAAACCGGAGAATCTGGAGCAAACCCAGACCAATACAAACACTTCAGACAGACACACGCAGAGCCGAGCTTGGACCCAAATGCAAAACTCTGGAGATGTAAGGGCTGTATGCCACACTCCAAGCCAGCACACGGCCTCTTCTTCTGATTAAGGTTACAAATATTATTTTCATTTGCAATATGTAAATTGGGTTATTTTATTCACTGGGTCAAACCCAATTCTCATTAATTTGCACCCAACTAAATCAGCCTAGGGTATTCAAATGACGAAGTACTGCTGGTAATATCAAGACAAGGCAGGGTGAGTTTATAGAGCAGTGGTCAGGCGTAACTTTAAAGTAAGACATAAAACAAGTCAAGCAAAATAAGCATTAAAAGGGTGATTGCTCTGAGCAGACGCCATTCCGCCATGTTCAATTATCTGACAGCAGCATTGATGTCAGTGCTGATGTTTATCTGAAGCAGTGGTCGAGCATTTGTGTATGGATGCCTAGTTAAGATTCAAGGGTTTATAATGGAAGAGTTCACACCTGGACCACCTTCAGTGACACCGTCCGTGTTCCTCGAAGTCTATAATCCCAAAAGGCATGGTGCATATTTGCTTGCCTTCCAGGTAAACACTGGGCTAGGAGATCACTGCCAGCATCCAAAGAGCACAACAAGCCACCCAGGCTGTGCTCTAAATTGGTTGTTTTGGTGTAAATTTGCGTGCAAGGAGTTCCGTGTAACAAGAAACGAGCTTAGTAAAGATTATACGTCTGCTTCTCTTTTATCCATCTTGTTTTCTTTCCTCAGACTTTGACCAGAAGACCAAACAGCTCCTGGATCTTAGAGAGGTCTGACTCAGACAACGATTAAAGCAATGAAATGGGCCTCCAGGGAGCAGGGTGGGATTTTCTGATTTCCCATCGTGACCTAGTTGGAGCGAGTCAATCGCACCTTTAGTGATTGTGCTTACAGCTTGCCAACAACATGCAGCTCATGCAAAGGTGATTGTTCGATGTGTAACGTGTTTCATATTTCACCGTCTTGTATGACTATGCTCCACCAATAAATACTACATGATGTGATCGGATGCACACATAGGCGAGAGCATGTCCGATGTGTCTCATTAACGTTCTGCTCACCTCTAAGCACCAGTCTCTAACTCACTGAGCCTCGACTTTCCAAACAGATGTATGTGTTTTCACTCCTCCACCCCCCAAAAAAAAAATCTCCTCAGAGGACCTCGATAACACAACGGCTGACAGTACCCGGCACCAACAGGCAGGCGGGTCTCAAGCTGGCCTGACTCCAAGCCCAAAGCGAATTGCTCAAGCTTGGCACTGAAGGGTGTAAAGAGGCAGGATACCACTGGCCAGAGGACTGGCTCTGGAGCTGCAGGCTATGATGCCGAAGGTCTCCTGGCACCGCAAGGTCAAAGAGACCAACGTCGCTTTTTGGTTTCTCCTGTTTACTCTTAACTTTGAGTGTCAGGCTGCCAGATCCATCTTCTTTTTCTCTTTCACTCTCACTTGCTTACATGCAGATTGCAATCCTCTTCTTCCTGCTCTTCCTCACTCCGGCATGGTGTCCATAGTTAACTACAATTAACAAACGGCAATGGGGAGCGGGGAGTTTGACCGTGGGGTTGTAGTGACCACTACAGTGTGGTGATTCGACCTCCGGTAGTGGTACAAATGGTTATTGTCAGGGATCTGAGAGAAAGCAATCAGCTGTCAGTTAGGCAGCTTGACTACCGAATTGAAAAGCATGATACCAGTGCACTAACTTCTAGCTTGAGACGGCTAATTCGGTAACACAAGTCGAAAGGAATCTTTTGATTTAATGGGGTTAGGATCAGCTATTTAAGGTTTAATTGGATATTTGGGTTATGTTGGTCTCACACGCCCAGCGGTATCTGTTTGGGAGAGTGCCAGCTATGTTATTTAAGATGTCTACCATGCACTGTGATATTGCCAGCTACAGTTGGAGGGAGAAAAGCTTTAAATCAGCCTGGCTTTCTGACAGACCTGCTGGATGTCTTTTCAATGTATGCTCTTCTGCGTCCAACTCCATGTGAATCATGTCACGTTTTGACGTCCTGGAACAATTTTGCAGCCATTGGAAAATCTAACGGTTGGTGGCAGGTCACGTAAAGGTTGTTAAGAATGCGTGACTTAACTTTCTCTATCTGTTTTTGTTTATTTTGTTGTCACGGCAACCGCGATGCCGCTCTAATGGGCAGCTGAGCCGGACTGGGGTTTCTCCGATCTGTTGTGTGATTTTGGAAGGACAGCTGCAGTGCAACAGGCGCCGATTAAAGGCATCGAAATAAAACAGGGAAGCCACAGAAAGAGGACATCTTCAGCAAGAGGATTCAGCATGCCTGTTGCTGCACTGTATTATGGGAATTTCTGACTATTTATTTGCGTAAAATTGTCATTTTTTAAAATATGTAAGCCATCTTTATTTTCTGCAAAAACAACATTATGATGCCTTGCCTTGTTTACTCTTACTGCTCATTTTTACAGCCTCCATAATCTGATCTGGTAAATTTAATAAAATGTATCTCTTGTGTAACATGATTTCTGTGTCACCTGGGAACTAAAAGCTGGCAAAATTCCTTTTTAAATTTTCATTTAAGCCATACACCCAGTGAGCGATGACGGTTATTCAGATGCATGCTGCATACATAATTAAAGCACCAAATGCAATACGTGCAGGGGTCAGAGAGCAAGGATCCTGAGAACTCATGGTGGAAAATGTACAAAGCGTTCGATTTAAGTGTTTAATAAACTTAAGTCAATTAGTGCTGCAGTGAATCCATACACACACGATGATTACCAGGGCACCACATGGTCCAAAGCCTTTAGTCCCTGAAGACCACAACTGTGACTTTCATCCATCATCTTGGTCCCTCCCCCCCGTTTATCTGAATATTCCACCTGGCCTGCTGTACACCATCTACAGTTGATTGTATTCTTTGTTCCATGTGATGTGGCCCTCCCTGTCTACACCGCCCCTGCACATTTCAGTCCTGTGTTTGATACCTTAACTTTTAAAAGCATACCGTGCAGTCCCAAATGCCCAGAGACCTATTCCAGGCATTAAGTGATATGTTTGGCCGCTGACCTTTATTCTAATCGTGCCTTCTGCTTTCCTGAATTACTTCTTCCTTAAGGCGTGAAGGCAGTTCCTCGCCATTGCTGCCATCTGTTTGGAGTACCTTGTGCCATTCTTGCCACTGCCCCACATGGCTGTAAGACCTCACAACCCACTAATCCTCACCCATGAACAGTAAATGCTTTTTACGCCACAGTTCCATACTTAACTTCTCAGTCGTTCTGCTCTAAATTATTGTATGCTTTTGTCCTTGTGTCACTTCCTGTCTGCATGTTGCACCCTGCTGTCACTTCCTGTCTCCATGTTGCACACTGGTGTCACTTCCTGTCTCCATGTTGCACACTGGTGTCACTACCTGTCTGCATGTCGCACCCTGGTCTTTGGAGAATGTAGTCTCATGCTGTTGTAAACTTGTGTATTGAATGAGGATCAGTTTATTATGTACCAAGTATGCTTACATATGGGAGATTTGTCTTGTTGTGATGCTCTCAGTCACTTGACAACACAACGAGAGTAACAAATACGAAATTAAAATAAGTGACCACATGAATGAAAAATCCTTGAATAAATACTTAAGGAATTGATTGAGAGGACAAGAGAAAGAATGTGCAGTATGCACGATACAACAATAGAGGCCACTTGACTTGACTTGACCTGACTTCTGGGTTGCTGACATAGTTCGCTTGGCTGAATGGAACGTTCTCTGCTTATGTCATAACTGAGTCGCACTCTCCAGCTTTCTTGTGGGCATATTAGACACTATCGTGGCTTTACCAGAGAATCTCTCCACTTCCGAATCTCCTTCATGTTCCTAGTCTGGGGCAGACATTCTGTCAAAGCTGACATACCGGATCAAACTCATTTCTCAGAGACTTGTCATGACTAAACCAAATGTCAAACTGTGTGCACGGCTCCAACACCTAGAAATATTCCTCAACAGATGTATGATGGAATTACACTCCATTGTAACGTGATTTAAGGAGCTTCTCATCAAAACAATGGCCGCGTTATTAATCCCAATCCCAGCCGTCTGGTTCCCTTTTAGCTAAATCCCTGCTTTATTAGATTACATTATTGTCAGGCAAATGAGCCCTGTTTTCTCAAACAAGTTTATTTGCCACCGGATTTCCTCGACAGACTTGTTGCTGTAAAATAACAATGTGATTTTACAATTTGCCTCTGGCATTCAAGCCTGTGCATTTAAAGTATGCACATTGTTCTTGGGACTGACATGATTTCTCTATGCTTTCCATGTTCTTCTTCTGTGTTTTCCGGGTGGAAATGCTCCTGTAAACACGGCTGCAAGCAAACCCTCCCATGTGTATTATTATGTCAGACAGGCTCAGGCTCCTCCCCTGCTCCTGAGGTTAGGATGTTCACACAGGGAAGATTGGTTGTCACTAAATCCCAGGTTTAGGAGGTAAACCAATAGACAGACATTGGGGCGGAGCCATGTCCCACAGAAACGATGTCTGAACTACAAGGCACATGCATGGCTGGCCCTCTGAGCCACACTGTCTGCAAGCCTACAGAGAGCAGAAAATTCTGTTCTCAAACTTGGATGCTGTCGTGGGACATGCTGAAGATCTTATCAGTACAACATGAACCTGCCACCTCTGCTTTCAGTAAAATGTTTCTCTACCATTTTTTTATTTTAATTTTATTTATATAGCACCTTTAACAAGAAGCACAGAGTCACAAAGTGCTTTACACAGTCCCAGGCCCAAGGTCCCCAGAGAGTAAGCCAGAAGTGACCGTAGACTTGACTTTTCAAGGAAAAACTCCCTCGGGAGGAAAAAAAGACTTTAGGAGGGACCAGACTCAAGGGGGAAGCCCAACCTTCTCAGGCTGGCACCTGTTCATTGAGTTCATTAATACAATCTGAACAATGAGGCATAACAGTCAGATGGACAACAGTGTATTGGAGGAGGCAGTCAGGTGATCGAGTTGGACAGCAGGTTGGCGGCTCAGATGACAGCAAACCAGTCAGGATGGACAGGTGACAGGGAGTGAGGGCACGGCAGGCCAGCAGACAAATAGGGGAATCTCTTCAATCCAGACCTCCAAGACATTCCCAAGAACAGGGGTTGGGGGAGAGAGAAAAGTGCATGAGAAAAGCAACAATGTAAAACCCAAAATAATTGTAATAAAACAGCAAAGAGCTCCGGCATGACTATATATGGCAGTATAACTGAGGGAGGGGCCGAGTGGGACACAGGCATGAGGAATCCCTGAACGCCGGCGCTCCAACAACACACAGTACATGCGAATCAGGAGTGACAGCACTGACAGAACAGTTCATCCAAAGTCAATGGCACTGACAAGAAGAATGAAAGGGAAAAACAAAAATTTTATGAAGAAATAAGTCAGTCTTTGTTAATGAAAAACACGTTTTTGTAGACAAAATGTCTGAATTCTGCTATGAACAGAACTATTGATTTCAGTTCTATTATTTTCATATGTTCAGATGTATTGCTTGCAAAACATTCTGGTACACACCACCGTTAAAGTGTTTGAATACTGCTACTATTGATGGCTCTGCAGGCACTTACAGGGGGGTCTGGGGGTGGGGGTGCTGAATGACTCAGCACCTGCCCTTTTGCAGCTGAACTACAAAAACCCAACAACAAACCCACCTCACCCCCCACCCCCCTCCACTCGAATCACAGTTTTTACCTTTCAGCACCTGCCGTCACAGCCCTGCAGCTCAACAAACGTGGTCTACTGCTA
Source organism: Gymnarchus niloticus (assembly GCA_009936485.2). NCBI lineage: Eukaryota > Metazoa > Chordata > Actinopteri > Osteoglossiformes > Gymnarchidae > Gymnarchus > Gymnarchus niloticus. Next base: position 1,700,269 of record JAACJT020000062.1, on the reverse strand, counting down.
TGTAGCAATGAAGAACCTGGCTGTTCACTCGACATTCGCCTTCTGGAGCAGTCTAAGGCTCCTCAGGCACGTTTTGTCCACTGATCTCAGCAGGGAAGGAGATGCATATAAATCTTGAAACATTAAACTGCACTGACGGTAAACAGTAAGCTGCCCTTATGGTACGAGGTAAGCGGCACTTACAGGTGTCAAATCCCAAACCTTCTGTGAGGGTAACGGTTCCTGAAAAAAACACGCTTTCGCACCCTGGATAATTCTTGGTGGTGTTCTGATGAAGATACTTTTACCTGATATTTGGACAAATATGTTAGAATGTAGTTTTGACACAGGTCAGAGTGAAGCTTGGGGTCATTTATCCCGCAAGCTCTGGAGCAGTTTTTGGGGTTAAGAGCCTCGTTCGAAAGCACAGCTGTGATATGAACACTCTGAGTGGAGCACAGGTGTGAAATGTGTCTCTTGGAATGATTTATAAATAAATGGCTGCGCGAATGTGTAGTTCAGCCTCCAGCAATATGAGCTGCCCGCCAGGCAAAATATATCCGTAATAATAAAAGAATACAGTAAAAATGAAACTTCTTGGTGGACTGGTGGCAGTCCCGCCAGGTTGGGGGTACCTTTGTGGCTGGTACAGCTCACAAGCTTCCATGCCTCTGCATTCCTCTCCCCGAGTCACAAGACGTGTCATGCGGTCACATGACGACACCCCCCGCAACTGCTCTCCTTGCAGACACAGGACCACACTGTTGGGTCCTCGTCACTCTGGGCTGCTTGGCGTTCCTTCCGCTCCACCCTTCACCCTCCCCCAGTCGGAGAACTGGCGACAGCTGGTCGGCTGGTGGTGGGGCGTGGAGTGGCCTCCTGCCCGATTATCTACACGGCTGTGAAAGTACACGCAGACCTCCCCTCTAAGCAGGCCCGCATCGAAGCTCCAGGTGGACAGGCGGCCTCTAAACCGCTTTTCATTTGAAGGGATCACAGTCATCCTCTCTAGGCCTCCTGGCCTCTTGGCCATCTTCGAGCCCCTGTAATTCTGCCCATTCTGGTGCTGGATGACTGGAGTTCAAACCTGAGTCAATGCCACCCTGGATATGGTGTCTCCAGCATGATATCATGGCTTAGTATGACTTCATCACTGAATAATCCTCTTTTTCTACAGGTAGCTTTACAAAACATGTCAAAAGGACCATACATATTTTTATTATTTTGACTCTCCATCTGTCCTTACAGGGTCATAGTCAGCCTGATGATATCACTGTCCAAGGCAGGGGTAATAAGATTACAGAGGCAGAATATGCAGACTCCATGCACGTCCAGTGGGAGTCGAACCCCTGACCCCTGCCGTGAGAGACAATGGTACGTCCCATTTGTACTGATAGTCAACTAGCCTTAATGCTTAGAACTTATTTTAAAACTGCTTACTTTTACATTTAATTGATTTTCCTTAAATAATCTTTTCATCAATAATAGAGTTTTATGAAAATGCTACAAAATAATGAATGACGTTAACTGACGTTGTTGGTATTAGCATGTTAGTGCGATGTTCCTTTTAGCATCTAATGGTTATCTTAAGACGTGCTCTCATGTTACTGCTACTATCTCACATGAAAGGGCCACAGATCAGGTGAGAACATGGTCATGCACTTCTTAAAAACACTACAGGGCTCACGCTCGGTGCTGTCCTGCTTCAGACAGGCAGCATTTCTTAAGCTAATGAATGTCTCTCTGCCAGCCACGCACGCGGCACGCAGTCAGCAAAGCCACACCCACTCTCCAGCCTGAGCCACGCCCACGTACAGGTTCATTATAGCAGCAGTGTGCTCAGGTGAGGTCCATCTGCCAAATGGTTGAAAAAGGCTGCCCAAGGCTTGTTGCTGGAAGATGGTTTGGGAGGGGCTTGGTTTTTTGTGTGAATCAAGTTTAGTTTCTTTTGTTGTGGAGACTGTTGGGGTGGATTTGCACTCAGTATGTTTGTAGTCATTTAGGGCTGGTCTCTGCATTACAAATCCTAAACCAGCTGCTGTGTCAAATTAGATTTTGTCCTACTCTGCAGCAGATATTGAATCTAAAAGACTGGCAGGACTGTGGTTATACCTGTCATCAAAATTTTTTTAGTTATGCACTGGGAACAATTTTTTAAGCAGTAGACAGAAAAGGAAAAACTCAGGTTAAATTGCACATGAAAGCATGGGTAGACCTACACTGTGAATATACTGCATGTACACCTTTCTGTGTTTTGGTTATGTGTTAAACATTCTTGATATTGACTGGAGTATTGAATAAAATTCAAGATATGAAAGAGGCACTCTTAGTAAAGCAGATCTGTTGCGGTGCTGATGTTTTCCAGCCTGCTGCCGTGGTGGAAACTTTTACGGAAAGGCAGGATGGCTGTGTGGAGTTGCGGTAGCCACATGTGGCACTGGCCCCTGGGGCCCTGATCAGCACGCCTCTTGCATCAGCCCTAGCAGCAAGAGCCTTTGGCACCTTTGCCAGTCTACTGATGCCTGGCAGGTGCCACACAAGGCACTGGCTGCTAACTGTGAGCCAAAGGGCCAATTAAGTAATTAATGGCGGGTGAAAAATGACTGCAGGCCCAGGTGGTGAGGGCCTCCTCAGCCCCTTCAAGCTGGTGCCGAGGAAATTTTAGCAGGAAAGCGAACCGCGCGGTACTTGTGCTAGAAGGGACGGCCCTTTCAGAGAGTATTGGGACGGTCTAACCTAACATGCAGTCCAGGTGCAGTGAAATAAAACCCTATTTGTCCTGGTAGTGGGGGTGTGTGACATCACTACGGTATCAGTGTTGACGCTTCTCGCACTCTTTTGGTGAGAATGTGGATGTTAAAAGCACAGAGCTGCTATCGCTGTAACAACCTTGAGCTTTAATTTCCCACCCGATGCTGAAATTTCACATGATTAATGCTGGAAAACAGCTCAATGGAAAAAATGTGAAAAATCTGATTTGCGAGTACAGATTTGAATTGTATCAGTTATGCCCTATATATCCTTTTATACTGATGCTGTAGAAGTCCACCCAGGAATTAATTTATGAATAAATATAACTATTAATCTCCACTTGTAACTAAATGAATTCTTTGTCACTGAACTTCAACAATTTAGAATTACACGAGGGATAATATCCAAACAGGAGGAGTACATTCAAACAGATACTTGTAGCTGTTGAAATTCATCAAAATTTTCTCCCCAGTTGTCTGTCCTTTAGAAACGAATCCCAGAATACCACAGTGTTGTGCACCCGGCACGTTAGCGTTATTTCCGAGGAAGCGTGGAAATTGAGGCGGGAGTTAATCCGTGATGAGAGATACTTCTCTGTGGAGCAGACCGTGGAGATCGCAGACAGGAGGTGGGATCGGCGGGGGTCAGAGCCTTATGTTCTGCGAAGGCCCGGCTCACTGTGGGTGAAACGGATGGTAGGGTGTGACGCAGGTTGCCGGTTCTCATATGGGCATCCACTTTAGCATCCCATGTGGGCTCGTTAAAAACAAAATCTGGCCTGCTGCCTGTTAGGTCACCGGTAGGTTATGGGTTTAATTACAGCACCAAGTCTGACTGTATTGCGATATTATCTCTGAGCAAATCTCACCTAATTTCCCACTCGTTTTTAATAGCAATTTATTGTCTGAGCGCTTAGAACCTTATGTTAGCACAATGGGTGCTGTTAATGAATGCTTTCTTATGGTCTTTGACGTCTTGATTACTTGTAAGAACTCAACTTGAAATCATTCTTGCCATTTCTTGATATTAAACCAATATGCAAAGCATTTGAATTGGAGACCAGGTGAACCTGACTTTCTCAGTTTGATCTGGTTGTTGATGTTACTGTTGGTTTGGTCAATTTAAACACAAACTCCATGGAGGTGCCTTTCAGATATGAAACTGAAACTTAAAAAAAAACAAAAAAAAAAAAAACCACAAAGCACCACGTGTTCTCTTTCTCATGATGACACAATGGCCATCGCAAACAAAAGCTGATGATGCAAACGTCAGCTGAGATGGCAGTGTAAAGCTTAATCTTCGCTCTCGTCTTGCCACGCCGTGGAAAGCGGAGGACCTCGGTAGCAAATTTCAGCTGGGTTTTCCACGTAACTATATTCCACGTTGTTAAATTACCATAGAATGGAAAGAAGGTGCTAAGACACATAATCCTCAGCGTTTTCTAGCTCCTCAAATATAAACACCACTTTGAGATAAAGTACCATAGCACTATCTTAATTGGAAACTGATTGTATATCCCGGGGTGGCCTTATAAACACTTACGGCTCCCTAATCTTCCATTTGTCTCTGTGGGTAGCCCCATTAGTGAAAGCTGTCCTTGTTTGACTGCCCGATTCGAATATTTTTTAGGGTCAGTAGTTTCCACAGTCCATGCAATGACAGACGCTGCTAGGTCTACTTACCCAGTTTGTCTATTCCATTTCCCCACCCAAACCCTGAATCCGTTGCCACTTTTATGGGTTGAAGCTTCCTTATGATGGGTCTGAGTACAGACGGTACGAAAAATTTTTGCTTGCATTGAACATGTCTGTGATCATACTGCTTACTTTTGAGTCCTGCAATGAATTTCATTTAAGCAGCACTCAGCATCATACTGGAGATAAGATAGCTTGGGTTCATTAGTCAGTAGAGAAGCTTCATGCTACACAAATTAACCCAGAGGATATTATTGTTAACACTTTCAGGAGTAAATGGAAAACACTGAATCAATGAATCAATACTTCAGCTGGGAGGAAAATAAGCAAATAAAGCCTTTGGGAAAAGCAGCATCACAATGGAGAAAACTATTTCATGGTCTACAAAAGTTATTACAAGCAGAGGGTAATAAGTGGGGAAAAAAAAAAAAAAAAAAATCCAGAGGGGCAAATTTTGGCTGTCAAATTTTAATTTGCCTCATTAGGTCATAATCTTGGAGTACTTTACCATCCAGGGGAAAACAGTACTTAACCCACAGGCTTAAATAACTTTAGCAGGATGGAAAGTATAGTGAAATTACAGCACATTCATAACAAGGGCCAAGAAAATATGAAAAACATATCAGAACCTGTATCGGGATGCTCAGATTTAGCAAATTTAGCATTCAATGTAGCAGAATTAGCATTTGGGAAATCGGAAGTGACTTGAGATATGGTCCCTTCGTGAAGGCCTAATACTTTTGGTGTGCCCTTTGTTCTGTCAACACTGCATTTCACATTGGACAGCAGACCCACACTGGTGGGACAAATTTTAGTCTGCCAGTTGGTAAGCACTTATTTCCTGTGTTGGGAAGAGGCACCACCACAATTGCTTTTCTTTTTTTTTTGGGGGGGGGGGGCAGCAAGGCATATCAGAGGCCAATGGTAATTATTCTGGTTCCCATTCTCCTCAAGAATGGGTGTGGCACTGGCAGACACACTAATTTCCTGGATGTGATGACTACTCATCGCTGGGCCATTGGGCTCTTCAGTGAAGCTGCGAACCCAGACTGCTCCAGGACTATTGTACGCTAGCTGACACTGCTCTCGAACCCCAAGCTTTCCTTATTTGTATATCGCATTGGACAGAAGCACCTGCTAAATTATCCGATGCAAGCAATGCATGAATTTATATCCATCAATACATCTGAATATTTCACTGGGTCATTTCTTCAATGCAGTTCCTTGCTCATAGGAACTTCAGCAGGATAAATATCTGAAATTTGAACCAGTAAACTGTAGGGTATAATTCATATGATGAACCAGTATGACATGTATTTAAAACAGGTTGCATCTAACTGACCAATTAACAACTGCTTAAAACGACAGTAAAACATTAAGCACCTGGAATGTAAGGCTGGAAACCAAACACAGCCTTTGTACGTTATGCTGTTCATCTTTAACCTCTCTGGTAGTAGCCACAATGCATGTTGCATCTTACAGATGGAAAGAATATTTCATAAGACAAAACAAACCAGTTTAGGCAGTTAAAGAAAAAAAACCACCACTGGTTAGGCACATAAAAATTATACTTGGATTACCAAGAAATTAAAGTGAGGTATGAAGGTTTTAAAAAAAACTGACTGAACCATTCAACTCTGCTTAGACATCCAGTGACTCAAATCTGGAATAGAACACCAGGGTGGGGTCAAATGTCTTTCCTGAAACACCTGATCTTCTCAGCCAATTGCCAAGCTGCATTTGATTAATCACTTCCCAGCTATGACCAGTCCCTGCAGTGTAGCAGGGATTGGGTCACAGTCAAAGATGGCTAAGAGGTCACACTATTTGTCACATGGAACAAACTTAAAACTCCTAACCTTAGGTCACGAATGACCCCCCCCCCACACTATGCATGTCAACCGCAAATCTCCGTTCATAGCAGAAATTAAAACTAGAGGACTACCATTCCCTTGACAAATCCAGCATCTGGAACATAGAAAGTCATCTAAGAATCAAAACAGTGACATGGCATTGGGAGTTTCTCCATTTTATTTTGTTTTACCCAGATTAAATGAACAAGAGCTGATTTACTCCTGCAAGTTTTACGGATGTACAGACTTGCACATTAACACCAAAACAAACAACCAATTACACGGGGTACTACATTGCTTAAGGTTTGAAACTTTGACCGTTGGCTTTGGTATTGTTTTTTTTCTGCAGAAAAAAGAAAATTGTACAACTGCATAAATATAAAATTCTTCCACCATGAAAATGGCTAAAACATTCATTAGAAAGTTACACCACGTCATGTGATGTCTCCAGCAAAACAACGTTTTCTTCTCGTTAAAAGCACGGCGTTGGCACCATTGCCATTAAGGCAACAGTCATTAGCTGGACACACAATTCTACACTAAACCTAAGGCGAATGAAGACTTGCAAGCCCCTCCCCCCACAAGAAGCGCAATAATCCCCCTTGTGCCACATTTAATAGCGATTTGAAAGAGAAAAATAAAAAGTGATGCGAAATTTATCCCCCCACCCACCCATCCACAATCATTGACTAGAAGACAAGGGGAAAAACAAAAAAAAAAAAAAAAACACCAGTAGGTTACCGTCATAGAGTGCAGTCATCTCCCACACATGCCCACACCATACCAGTACCTTCAGTTAGTAAGTAGACACCTGCACACACGCACTCACACACACCTTGGACCGCTAAAGCTTGCTCACATAAGAGAATGTAAAATTACAACATGGCTTGGAAATGACCATTGTTTGCGACTACTTTACTGTACACTCCAAAAATATATAGAAACCACACAAGGCAGCAATACTTAAGGGACAAAACACTGCTCGCTACATATCAGTAGTGGAATTATAATTTACAGTAATGAACATGTCCCATGGCTCAAGGAATTATCATTTACAGTAGAATAAATACTTTGCTATTGCTACTTCCTGTAATTTACAATCTAACCCTAAAAGATGCCAAAAAGCTAGTGTAAAGCGTACAGATTAAGTGTATGTCCCGTATTTATGACAGTTTGTTCAAGACTAGTTTTTTTTTTTTTTTCCCTCTTTTCTACATTTTGTTGGTTTTGAAATGGGGAAGAACATGCTACTTTGACAGCTGAGGTCATGATGTGACCGTGACCTTTATGTCAAAGCGTCCCTGGTAACGGTCCTTCTCACTGTAATTTATGTTTTCACCGAAGACCTTGCACTCGATGCGCAGCTCTGTGTTCAAGGTGACGTTGGCAAACTGGACGGCCACGAGGGGCTGGAGGTACCGGGGGTGCAGCATCTTGCCGTAGTATGGATAGTATTGCAGGGGAAAACCCCCGCCGATGCCATAGTACTTGATCTCGCCAATTTTATTAGTGTCCTCATCCCTCTGCGGAGAGCGGGGAATATGTTGTAGATCAACCATTGATCGCAAATTTCAAGGGCAGCCAAATCAAGCAGAAAAGGCTACTCCAGAACTAGTGCTGAAATGAAGGGTCATTCTACAAAATTTAAAGAGTGAGCCAAAATGGCCTTGAGACTTAGCTAGATCCCATAGGATCAACTCACTAGTACGTACAACACTGGCCAAAACTCTGGTTTGATGGACGAGGCATGGATTTTGAGGATTATGGGCCGAGTCGTACCTTGTTTGTGCAGAAGATAGGAATCAGGTTGGGTTGCACCTTGTATTGGGCCTCCTCTGGGATGGAATTATTGGACTTTGGAGGCTAAGGGGAGAAGCAGACATAAGCAAGGCACCATGATTGGGGGGACCCCCCTCCATGCCAACGGTGGTACAGACTGAACAGCTCCCTCTTTGAGGGGTAGGATCAATCCCTGTAGCAAGCATGTTACCCAATGCAGAGAAACCACAGGGCCTCAGAACAGGTAGAGCCTACCTTTGGCCTGAAGTTGACTATCTTGTTGATCTTGACGATCAGGCAGGGTTTCCCATCCTTGAACCCGAAATCTGGGTCATCCAGGCCAGAGCATGGACCCAACCAGGACCTCCGGAAACGACAGGCCTTCCTCTCACCAACATCAATCTCCAAGTCCCCCCTGTTCATGTAATCTTTTGGTGCGTCTAAAGTGACCAGAAAAATTGCCAGAGAATCCTGAGTCTTCCTTCGGCAGGTACTGCTGGCCCACCACCTTTCAGCCAAATAAGGCTGGCCTTAAATTCACAATCGAGTATTCTACAGGCTAACCATTAGTTGATTAGCCAGACTGTCAAGATCAAGGCTTTCACACCCAAGTCTACAGCTGAATATTGTGGTTAAGGACAGCCTTTAAGGTCCTTTTAAAAAAAAAAAAAGCAAAGAAACTACACCCAACATTCAGATTGTCCTCAATGTCATTTCAGAGCACTCCAATGACTTGGATGAAATTAGGACAGGGTCTCCTACTGTGCAAGTACCAGCTTACATCTGAAGCTGGATGCTGCTCTTGTACCTTAAAAACCAGACACCTCGCGCCAAAAATCAACAAGCACGCCACTAAACTGGTGTCACGTCACTGTATGTATGGTAGAATAGATGAGAAAGGACAGGTGAAGCATGGTGATAAAACCCTTACCCCCACAGTCTTCAAACTGAGAAGATTCCTGTTGGTCATCATCGTACATCTTTAAGAACTCCTTCAAGCCTGCGGTGTATTTTTTGTACGTGTCTTGGTCCTTCATCTTGAAGGACAGCTCTGATTTTTCAGGGCGTGGGGTGTGTGTTAATCCTGGGGGGGGGAGAGAATAGAGTGCAGCAATACATGAAGATATTAAAATGTTGGCTTAGTTCCACATCTCCCTTTTTAAAAAAAAAAAAAGTTCATTTCTGCAAGACATCGGCAGGACTAAACAGCTGCATTGAACCCATTCGCATAATGGCCAATTCGTGCTAGCCACATTCCTTGTTCGCGCCCGTTCCCATGCCGACACGCCAACACTTCTGCCACAGCCTCCCATGCAGATATGCCAGCACACGTCATGGTGGTGGGGTTTTGAAAGAGCCACGTGCTGTGTGGTGGTAATTTTCCCCCAGAGACAATAGCGTGCAGGCCAAGAGCCAAAATCGTGTCACACAAGATGGGCGACGACAGTGAAAACAAGTTCCAGACTCAGTCAGGCTTCAGAAGGATTGTCTAAAGACACGAACACTGAATGTGTGTGCATTCCTGTTGTACGGGAGGGGGAAAACCCCCCAGAGTAGCAACACTCTCCCTAGCTCATGTGCTTCTGCCTCACAATGGAAACTTTAAATGGATGAAGTGGGAGGGCTTTGAGCAGATGAGCCTTGGCCAGTTCCTCCTTTCGCTGAACTGACGAATGGGGAACGCATCCTGAAAAGATACCCCACCCCTGCCACTGTGGCTCCCTTGGTAGGAGCGAGTGTGAAAAAAGCTTCCTGGACTGCCATTTCTCGTAAAGTCAACAAACTATGTTTGGAGGCTCAACAAAGAGGAACAGGAAACCTTTAGGTCAACACACTGGACCAGGGAGTGCCATCTGGGGGACATGAAGCCCCCCAGCATAAGAAAAATGGCCTTCACCAGTTCAAGGAGAGAACAAGGAACTGAGCCAGCTGTGACCAGGCTTCCATATGCCTACTGATACATGCATTGTAGATACATTAATGCATACAGGGGTCTTCAAAAAGGATCTTTCGGCTTATGAACAAAAATGTAGGAGAGAAGCAGCTTTGCAAAGTAGAAGTACCTACCTAAAACTGCCTTGTGAGGCACAGCTGGGTCACAAAAAACACAAACCAGCCATTAAAGGTTGAACAGGCCTCATCTAGCAGGACAAGATGGATGCCACCTACATCCAGTCAGGCACTCAAATGGGGACACTTGTCACTCCCAAAAGGAGATTCACCAGGGGAAGGAAAAAAAAAAAAAAACCATAACATTGACTCTGATTTGGCACAAGGGCTGTATCTGTGTAACGAGTTGTATACCAGGCATTGGATTCTGGCAAAGTGACATACCATATGACATTCAAAAAACGTTGTAAGCCAATCTCTAGTATACCATTTTAAATTTAATCCGATAACCAGGTCAACCTTGATGAAAATGTGTGGCAACCTGCTAAGCAAAATCAGAAATCACATGTAGAAGATAAAATCTAGAACCTTTAATTAGCCCATTAGATCTAGGTGGCTCGCAAATTACCAGCAGGAAAACACCAGAGAACGCAAACCAAGTAATACTGGTGACACTCAATACAGGGGAGTAAATTTGTCAGAAGATCATGAGTTTAGCACCCCCCTCAGTTGTAAAAACAGCTTCACACATCTACCACACACTCTGCTGAATATCTGGATAAATGAGCCAAGATTCCACTGCCAACAATTTAGCTTAGCTAACTGTCCAGCACACTAAAAAGCAGCCAGGATTGGCTCAAGCTTTATGGAGAACAGACACAGTAAAGCTATTCTGGCCCTGCAGGTTCAATTCATATGCATCTCATACTGACACCCTTCAACCAGGAATTGTGGACAAATCAACTTTGGCTTCGTCAGCCAGGAAGGCTGAAAGAGGTTCTGGAACAGAGCTTGGATTACAACATTTCACAAACAAAGTGCTCTACGTCAACTGGGAAAGAGAGCCAAATCTGTATAATTCCAATATTTAAGAAAAACCAGTAAGTCACTCAGTCCTTTATTGTTGAAACAACTTCAACACCAGCATACAAACACACATTTGCTTAGACAATTGCTTTCAAGTCCAGATAAACACCTGTTAGCACACTGACTAATGTAAAAAGGATCTTTTCCTGTCTGACCATTAGGCACATGTTCAAGAAACATGGAGGGAGCAGGAGGGCAAAAAGTTAACAGGAAGGGGGCAACGCACTGCTGAAAACGGCAACTTCTGCCTACCTGCCAGCACTGAAAACAGACCACCCCCCACCACTCGAACATGCACTTACCTGGAGGTGCAACTCTGTCCTGGTATGTGGGCTTGTAGTCACTGATCGTGAGCAGCAGGGCTTGGATGGTCCCAATAAATATTCCAGCCAGGAATCCATAGAAGATGACGTAGAACAGGAGGATCTTTCCTAGGAACAGAGGTTGAAGAAAGTCACTCACCATTGTCATTGACTGACTGAACTCTGCTACACTGGAATGGCCTCAAAATAGGAAGCCTCTATGGACCCCCAGCACCATCCAGAAGGCCTTCGTGATCATATGAGGGCTCCAAACAAGTAAAGAGTCAGACGTCTCGGACAAAAGAATGAGTGAAATTCAGCCAGCCATTAAATCCACCGTATAGAGCATAGCAGAGTGTTGAACAGTCACTTATTTTTTCCTCATTTTAAGAGCTCTTCTACCAGTCTTCACTTGCAATAAATGGACCAAGGACCCACTTCTCCCTGGAAATCACTGTTTATACAGATTTAGCCAGCAGTTAGAGGCACATTTGTTTGTGGCTGAGTCACAGCATTAAAGCTGTTGGGTAGTGAGGGAAGGGTAATTTAAAAAAAAAAAAAAAAAAAAAAATCCAATTTCAAGCAATTACAAAGTCAGTCATCTTCCAGTTCCAAGTCCATGCCCAGTATAAGTTTAATGTCACACTGAACTCAGTGACACATTATTCAAATGAGTCACACTGTACATTTTTTGTCAGCCAAGAGCTGCTCCTCATATTAATGCAGTTTCTCAACGGCACCTTTCAAAGGCCTCACTCCCCCCAGCCAGTCCTGTGACTTTGCAACAAAGCCGTCCAGTCTCCTGACACGGCTGCCCCACCCCCCCAGGGTGACAGGAAGCGGTCACTATCTCATTGTTCTACACTTCAACCTTGAACTGGCAACTGTTTTGCTGACTGTCCTTGGCAGAGAGAGGACACAGCAAGGTGTCAAAACAGGAAAGTCAAAAGATGCCAATGCTAGAACTTCAAATATTACACGGCCATTCATTCAAACATGAGAAAAAAAAAAATCCCTAATTCTATCCTTAAGCCCCAAGCACTTTAAACAAACTTACATGTGTGAAGTGTTTAAGACAAATGCCCAAAAGCTGCCAACATGTCAAAACCAGGACATACCCACCATATTTCTAGAAGATGGTTTACAACCCACTGTGACAACTCCTAAAAAGCATTTCTGGATTAAATTCATCATACAAAGATGAACAAAGCCGTTTTAAATGTGAGCCTTTCTAAACAAGTCCAAGAAGTCGACTTTCACTGGAAACTCAAGTCCCACCCACTCATAAAATAGCAAGGTGGACAAAGTCTGTAACCTTGAACAATCACCGACCAAGTTGAAGTGCAACTCAGGTTCAGACAGGCTATAATCAAAAGTCAGTACAAGACAACAAGCGGCAAATTTGTTTGAGGGGCGAAATTGATAATTCAAGCCAATATGAAACAGACAGGAAACACGCATAATGTAGGAAGAGTGTGGTACTTTAGCAGCTAGCGAGATCTGGCTGCCATCGCCGACTAAACTGCGGTTCCTTTCACTTTCACAGAGCACAGAAAGCGTGGTCAGTAACGGCAAGGAAAGTGATCAGGTCTGTTCTTCCAAGATCCTTGCCATCGGGGATGATGGGCGGGTATTTAGCCTGAGACGACTGTCTTTTCGGTATTCCAGCCCATGCTGACAGCACACATGTTGAACCATGCGTCACGCCGACTCCGACACACAAAGAAATTCAGCCAAAGCAAACTTTTCCAGACATTCAGGCCACTCGGACACCACGCCAGTTATAAAGTGGGACGTGTTGCCACTTTAACAGGACCTGATACTGAGAGCGAAGCCACTCAGCACAGGGCAGCAAGGGGACACGCATCTTAATCTACGCCCATTGCTGCCTACCGACATCAGTCCAGACAGCAACAGACGTGTGATGTCCTCACGTGGATTCAAGAAACCCAGGCCAGATCACCTTGACCAACCTTGGACCGTGATGCATTTTTAACCCATTCTGTATATAGAAACAGCTCAAGTACATTAACACAAGTATAAATATTTGTTGAACAACTATAACCACTGGCCGAACTCCTATTTTCCTACCAATCTACACATTCAAGATTTTTTTAAGTCTCCTTATAAGCCATCTGTCATGGGTGGGGGAGACACCAGATTATTATAAAAAGGTTCTTTCAGATTTACACATCCGTAGACAGATTATTGAAAGCAGACGTCCTTCAAAATGACCTCGGCCCCTATACACACAGAGACACACAGACACAGAAACACACGGAGACACACAGAAACACACAGACACGGAAACTCAGAGAGAAACACACACAGAAACACACACAAACTCTCTCACACACACACACACACACACACACACACACACACACACGCGCGAATCGGGCGTGTTAAAGCTGCCACAGCTCCTTAATTGTGATCCCCTACACCACCGTCACTTAGGAAAAATTTAAGAAAAAAAAATAATAAAAAACTAAGCCACGACGCTTCAGGGAGCGAAGGCCAAGCTCAAAGGAAGCGGAATTTCTTCTGGTGTGAACTTCTGAGCGGCCACACGGTGAACGGCCGGCCGGCAGGGAGGGGGGTGGGATCCAGGGCTGATGGAAGGCAACGAGGAGGATGATAAAGGCGGCCAGGAAGGGCCGCTCAGCCGGACCGCTCCTCTGGATCTAACAGGTGCCCGGGTCCCCCGGGCAGGAAGCCGACGAGCCTCACACAACGGAGGTAGGAAGACACCTTGAGACGCGGGCGGCGGCGACGGCTGCGTTAAGGCGGATCAGTGGAAAGGTGCTCCCGAGGAGGCTCTACTCACCCCAGCTGCCCGCCGTCCGCCCCAGGAACTCCTTCCTCTCCGAATTCCACAGAAACTTCTTCCAACCATCACCACCTTCCTTATCTGCAGCGGGCATGGCGCCTTACTTTAGTTCCCTTTTTTTTTTTTTTTTTTTTTAAATTAAAGAAAAGAAGCACTTTTTCTTTTTGTTGTTGTTGTTATTATTCTTATTATTTTTTTTTCTCTTTTGTTTGAGTACCCCGCCGGTGGAAACTTCCCCTCCTGCTCACGACTCGGAAAAAGAGCGTGCGGTGCCCAGCTTGCATTAAAGTACCCCCTCGCATATATCGGCGCCGACGCTCGGCTCCGCCCGAAAACTCGTTTAATAAGTTACCTACCGGGGAGGAGGGTCGGCTCCCACCAATCAGCGACCTCGCATCCTTCTACGTCACGCCGTCGTCTGCCGTACGGGGGGGGGAGGAGGCCCGACGCCCCGCCCACTGCCTCGACGTATTCAAAAGTACGCGTCCGCCGCGTGAAGTGCGCCCCTGCTATTTTTGTAAAGCGCCTTTAAAAATGTTCAGATTCCTCGTGCTGCTGGACGTCTCCGGTCTAACTTTTAATGGCTTATAGTCTTTATATATATAATTTTTAAAGGAGGCAGCTTACATTTATACACTTTGGCTTACATAGCTTTTATTTATTTATTTATTTATTTATTTATTTATTTTATTTTTTTGCAGGCGTGCTAAAACAGAACGCGCCTTAGGGATTTCTCATTAAACGAATACACACCGGTTTACTGGCGGTTCCGGAAAAGGTGTGAAATAACATGTATAAATAACACATTATTTATATGCATACATATATGCATAATGGCAACGTGTAATTCGATAAAGCGGATACCGCGGCGTCCTATGCCAGGTGGCGCTGTTGCACGAGTCACATTTTCTTGACGTTTTTCTGTTCGGGTCACGTTTCCGTCCTGTTTGATGTTCAGCATCTGTATATTCATGCATTAGGAAGACGTGATATTCCTCACCTCACCCACTTATCATCATCATTATTATTATTATCTTTATATTCCGCATGCTATTGCACAAACGCTGTCTCGGAAACCCTGGTTCACATCACTGTCACCGTCCTGCGTTAGACTGTGCCTCATGTCTGTTTTGATATTATTATTATTTGGTAGCTTAAACTTTAAAGACGTGAAGGGCCAGTGGTTTTTTTCTTAATCACGTTTAAGTAAAATTTCAATACAGTTTTCCCCATTGTCAAGAAAGCAGTTGCATAAGGTCTGAATTATGCACAGATACACTGCATAATATGTTTTCCATTTTATCAGTCGTGTTTATTTTCCTTGTGGAGATAAGCATTTGTAAGCATTTGTGGAATGGGGTGGTTTGCATGTATGAATAGGATGAGCTGTACACCTTGGTTCACAAAGGGTTTATTGGAGTCTTTAATAACAAGAAGTAAGGGCCAACAGAAATTTTGCCAAACTGTGTAAGATATTTTTGGCATGGTATTGCTTTGAATTTTCAAAAAATAATAGACAAAATTATTTGGTAGAGTAAATCCCTACTGTGGGTGCCTTTTGATAATTACGCTTAAAATATACTATATAGTGGATCCCTAATCTACGTGCTGTATTTTACCATAGGTGACACGTCGCACTATACAGTGCATGAACACATTAAAATCAATTTAAAATATTAAAGGAATGACGGGCCGCCAGGTGTGCACACTTTTACTGATTTGGAATTGTTTAAAGACAGCAAGTGACAATCATGTTTCTTCAGAGTAAAGGATGTGTGAGTAGCTGAGGACATGTTCGCGGCACAGTTAGGAGTGTTTGTTCTCTTGTTGTTGGTGTCAAAACATTGCCGTCTCCCTTTGTTGGTGTCAATGTCTCTTTTGACCCTATTGTAGAGTAGCTTACAGTCCATAATGCAATAACCACTGTAAAGGTCATTTTTATGTGGAAGGCTTGCAGTCACATGACATGGAACAGGAAGTTTTTGTTGAGCACATTTCACAGGCAAGGATTCTTCAAGGTCATTACTTCCAAGCCAGTGAAACGTCACAGATAAAACCCAACATTGAGAATACTAAATCGGTAAAGAATTCTCAAATAAGATGTGCTATATGTCTATGAAAGCCATCATATTTTGAGTTGAGCGTTGTTGTAATTTGAGCACAGTCCAGTTTAGATATAGGTATAAATTTCTTAATGTGGAAGGCGCAGAAACCTGAGGTGAATAGAAGGACATATTAAACAATCCAGCTATTTACATTTACATTACACAGCCATGACGCAGTGCCATTCCTGGTCACCAGAATTCATCATGCTACTGTAATATTTGATAAGCTGAAGTTGGACTAATTGTCAATAATAAATATGCGTCAACCTCAGTTACTTACTGCACTGAACCAGGATATTTATCTCCCCGTCAAAACCGACGTGTTGCTACACATTTAGACAAATATGCAGTTGTGTAATCCACTAGCCCACTGCTGTCCTGTCGTACTTCCTGAAACTCTGCCAGCTATTGACTGAGAAAGAATGCTAATTTCCTTTGTGTAGAAATGAGTATACCTTTAAAAGCTAATACGTTTTGTTTGAATATGCTCTTTTGATAAATGTATGTTCATGATTAGAATATTTTCTCATCAGAAAGTAGATTTACATTGATATAATACAGGTTTGAATAAAATGGTTCTTTTCAGCTTCAAATGATAGTAATGCTAACCCTAACCCATCTGTCTTCTTAGCGTGTTTCCTGGTCAGGGTTATGCGTAATAATTAAAATAATAGTAATAATGTCAGGACAGACTTGTATTATGATAAGGACTAACAAACCAGTATAATGTTACATGTTTACTTTGATTAGTGGGTTGCCATGTCCAACTGCAGGGTAACATTACATCCCAGCAATTCAGCGACAGAATCTGGCTTGTGCTGTGACGCCCATTGTCCTGATCATCGACATCAACATGCCAGTGTGGTGGCATGGAAAGATGACATCTTCTGGATGGCTGGCGTGTTGGACTAGATGGGACAGCTGGGGGAGGACAGCCCTGCAAATTCCTATTCCTTACAGAACAAAGTAAACACTCACATTTAATTTAACTTCAAAGCAAATTGTGGGAGAGAAAGAGAGAACAGGAAGCGGGGTGAGGGTTCGAGAAAAGCTTTTTCTAATGAGAGGAGGAGTTTCTGTGAGTAGCCCTTTGTTTTTCTGCCAGAAGCCCCCCACCTCTCTGAGTGCTCCTCAGCATATGAAGGATTTGTCATATTGTGCAAAATGCTTAATGTCTGCTGCTTTTATTCTGGAGGTTATGTGCTGTGGGCGCTGGGTCACCCAGCAGTCGCAGAAAGCTTCCTGCAGCCTTGCCTCTGTTCCTGCAAATGGGTGAAGTTCACAGATCTCTGAGTATTTGGGCATGCCTTTTCTGTCTGATGCTCATGGATTTTCGGACAGATATGTGGGTGGCGTTGATCGTGGGGCCTGGCGGGAAGAGGGAACTTGAGGTAGACAAGAAAAGGTGATCTAGAGCATTGTTGTGAAGCGGACAACATGTGACATCTCCCAAACAAATCAGCATCTGAGTAACACGTGCTTTGGCTCTCTACATCCCAGCTTGACCTCATAAGCAAATCGGCAAAAAGCTCTGAGTAAGTTGGTTTCCATGAACCCCAGGCTCGTGGAATTGCCACAGACAGACCTGCTGCACCAGAAACCAGGGTGGTCATTTTAGGTTATGGAGAAGGACTGAGTTCAACACACAGTGCTTTCACATTTTCCTAGCTGATTTCCTAATGACCATCTTGCTTCAAGAACGCTGAAAGGATGCAGCCTTCAGGAGCAAAAGAATGATTCCAATGTACTTTTGGCCTGCAATAAACGGAATTGGACAGCCAGTGTCAGGTGATGAATTCCTGGTTAATAATACCGCCTGCAGGAGGTTTACACCAGCCACGACCGCCGAACGTGGTTTACATTAGGGTCTATAGTGAGCCAGCCACGACCACCGAACGTGGTTTACATTAGGGTCTATAGTGAGCCAGCCACGACTGCCGAACGTGGTTTGCATTAGGGTCTATAGTGAGCCAGCCACGACCGCCGAACGTGGTTTACATCAGGGTCTATAGTGAAGTCTCCATAGCCGAAGAAAGCAAATGACACATGGTGCAGATCCCTGCTGCTTTGTAGCTGCTTGGGGTTGTTAGAGTATGAGGAACCCTAAGAGTTCTACTGACTCTTTGCCATGTTGACACGAGCCCTGTCCTCTGTACGCACTCTGAACAGCAAAGTTCAGCTGCTGCCACCACGCCTGGCTGGTTGGACCTTTTCAGGCCTAATATACCCTAAGCCACAAGCAGATGAAAGGGTGCAAATCCGCCATTCCTAAAATACACTGGTAGCCAGATACACTGGATGCCTTCTGAATCCCGATGTACCTCTGGATGGTTATACTAGCTTTTCCATACAGTGCATGGACATCATGCTGGAGAATTGTCCGGTTGTCACAAATAGTGAGGTAAACACTAAACCACCTGTGGTGTCTGACTCCAATTCCATTTAAACTCGCTTTTCTTTTTGGCAGTCTTCCAAATCCGTGCCACATTTGTCACGTGAGGTATGTGGCACAATGAGTGGTACCTGAAATGCAGATGGGGTTCTCCTCAACGGAGCCCCTTCTGTTACTCTCTCATATAAGTATGTGGTCTCGGTACCATTGACATTCTGGGGCCTTCAGCCAGGCCCTCTCATTGGCCACCATGAAGCCCCTCCCGCAAAATGCCTATATATAGAAATTGCATCATCTCATGACAACCTATGCCTGGTGCCTTGCCGATGAAGACTAATAAAACTTGCCCCAGCAGGAAATAGTCAGCACGTGGTGTAATGAGCCCATCTCCCCCTCGCTGGGATGGGTTAGGAAACCGGCGAATGATAACAAGGGAAGTACCAAGAGGCGGGACTTTGAAGGCCCTGCAAAGAAATGTGAACATTGTTGCTTTATTTTCCGGTCTCGGATAATCCAGGCCCATAAAGTAAAAAGTAGGAGCGATAGACTGTCACATATGCTAAGGTTCAGCCTGGATATCCCTCTATGCCTCAGCTGTAATGCCAGTCTCAGAGGGACCCAGCTGGAAATGGATTGCTCCTATCTGAAGGCTGTAAGTGATGTGCTTCTGTCATATTAATAAGCAACATGATATGTCCCAAAGCTGTACCTGCACTCTCATTTTAGTCCACTGATCCACAATATGCCGCAGAATAATCACATCACTGGAAAGGAGTCATTACTCTTTGCTTTGCCTTTGTCCAGTGGTTTGTAAGCAGGCTTACTCTACCTGTAAGCCGATAGAGTAACCCCAACTAAATGTGTTTGACATTTTGAAAATGCATATCAATTTACTGACAATGCCAAGTGAAGAATGAGTAACAAAACAATTTCGATTTGTTGCCTAAAATTTTTGTAGTGGTTAAAAGTGAATAAAAGTGGGGTGTTTTAAAGACCCCCGTCTGAAACAGCCGAAATGAGCTCGAATTTCCTGTCTCCATTCTCCCTGTGAGATAAATGGAGTTGAATGTGTGTGCATACACACTTGAGTGTGTGCCGTTTGTTTCCACGTGATAGCTGGTATCTCCCTGTCACACCGTCTCCAGCGGCTGAACCACTCACCCTCTGACCCTCCTTGTCTAAAGGTGCTGTGACAGAGGCTAGCAATGCCCCATGCTGATTAGCGACCCCCCCCCCCCCAGCACTATATCTGTTGCCCTTCGGTGCAAATTCACGCAATCTCTCTCAGCTTCTCGGCCTGCCCGGCCACAGCGTTTGCTCTGAGAAAATGGGCCTCTGCTCCACCCTCACCAGCAGGCCTGATGTAAATATGAGAGAGAGAAAGGTGGCGAATTTATTAATGAGTCAGCAAAGCTGATTAATGCACATTATTAAAGAACAAGTTGAATGTGGGGTGGGGTTTTAAGGGTTAAGTGCAATGCCGTTTGCTTCATGCGGCAAATGACAACACGGATAAACATTTTTCGGCTTCACATTTCTTCCTTACAATCATGCATAATTTTGCACATTAAGGTCAGGACTAACCCTGTGATCCACTGGCACCCCAACCAAGGTCTCTCCTGCCTTGTTCAGTACTAACTGTCACTTCTGACAGGAGACATGGCCAGATAACGCATTCTCCTGTCGCATGCAGCTAATCGCCAAGCCAACAAATACTGGAGCATGATTCTAGAAAGATGCATTTTACGAACGAACCGTGTGCCGTGGAGCTTATACCCACTGTATCAGCAGTGTGTGTGTGTGTGAAATCAGTTGAGAAGGTTGAACTTTTCTGGTAGGGATTCCAAAGACTTGAGTGGGTTGCCATGTCACAGAGGCAGTCTTCAAGAATGGCGATATTCAGCTCCATCCTGGGTTTCAGAGGCCTCCATTAGCCAGGCTTGACCACAGCGTCGGAGCTGAGTCTCGTAAACCGCCAGGTTGCTATACCCACATCTGTCTTCCTAAAGAACCAAAATTGTTTTTTGCAGATTGCAGGAGGCTGAGGAAAATGAACCATTAGTCAATTGGGGGGGGGGCCCGAATGACAAAACATCTCCCAGATAAATGGAAGACATTAGAGCTTTGATTTTGGAAACACCGCCTTTCCAAAACAATGGTGTTTTTTAATGTGGCTATTGGGCCGACGCTTGGTTGTGCTTTTTTCCGCTGATCATATTAACTCATGCTGAGAATCTGGGAATTAAAATCAACTAAAAATGAAAACAAGCTTCCCCTTTCCCCCAGGGCCGTCACTCTGACTTTTGGCTGCTGCCATCTCCCTTTATTTAGTATGTTTGCTAGCAGTGTGGGGGGGGGGGTAACGCGTGCCCATGCAATCAGAGCCACTCGCAAGCAGCTGGCATACAATTAGCCCTTCTGTAAGCAATTGTGTCTGGGGACAGGCATGTCCCACTATGTCCCCGAGGCCATCGATGGCACCATCCACGTCGTCCCCTGTCAACGTTGCTTGGATTCCTGCTTATGATGGACCCAATAAGGTAGGGTCTGCTCTGGTCCTTGGTCCCTGGCTCCCTCATCATCCCACAGAGGCTGGCCTCCACTCGCTCTCCTTAGCTCATAAATGTTTGTCCACCGGTATGGACCCCCTCTGCCCTGCTGCAAGACCCCTAACCCTGTGATGCTAAAAATGTCTTTAAACTCTCTTTTTGGACCTGAGTGTACTGTTACCCTTTAAGCCATCTCTGACCCCTCATTAAAACTCAGATATCTGTCACGATAGCCTGAGGAAGGAGACACCATCTAAAATCCCAGGTTGCAACTGCTTATAATTAGATTGTTTGCTTACTTAGCAACCCATTTTCAGAGCTGCTTGCTAAGCATAAAATGTTTGCAATGTATATCACGCTATGTTTATTAAAGAAATTAGGTTAACTACTGCACTGAAGGGTATGGCCCCTCTTGTGGGATTTCAGCGTTCCAGGAAACAACTTCTTTGGAAAGGGAAGCAAAAGAGTGAGTTGTTGCTTAGAAAAGAATGGCGAGCATGACCTACACGGAACAAGGCAGGGATGCAATTTCCCACAATGCAGTGCAAACAAAGAAGGCTGATGATTTCATTTTGCATATCACCTTCATGACTATCCATCCTTAAGCAGATCCAGTGTTGTTTCATGGCTTCAGAAAGGGATGATGTCAGATATGCCTGGGGCACAATGTGAGCTGTTTCCACAGAGCTCCATCTCTGATGTTACTCATTTGGCAAAATTTTCAGTGATTAATCATGCTGGAGAGGCAACAGGCTCGGAAACAATTCCACATTTAGAAAATGTGTGGCACTTTGTGGCATTTTCAGCCTGAAAACAACACATACTAATTCCTGAACAAGAGGCTTTCTCAAGATCACTTCCAAGGTCTTGGGGGGGACTGCAAAGGTTTATCATTTCTCTTCCTGATAGCTCAAAATGGATCTGTAAACTGGATCAAAGATGGCTAGTGATCATCTGAGCTTGCAGGGATAAAGGGAGTGTCTCTGACAGATGTTAAACATGAAGGTAAATGCATGAGTTTTAAGAAACTGACCCTCACCCCATTGGTTTGCTCACATCAGGAGTGGGTCAGCAGAAGGTCAGAGATTAGTATCTGACATCAACTCCAGTTGGTAGAGCCTACCAACAAATGTGTTTCATTTGTAGTGTGTGTTAATGGACTTACGGCTCATTTCTGTGCGATATTTTACAATTGACATGTTTTCCAAACGTCTTTATGGCAGAAGAAGTCAAGTCATCACAGGTCAAATCATTACAGGGAACAAAGCGGATCTTGAATCACAGTAATCAGTGCATTAATCCACTGTGCTGTACATTTCCTCATTCTGTATATATATAAGTATGTCTGATTCATGAATTGGCGATTAAAGCAAATGTCATTTTTAGCTCTTTTCGGCTTAATAGAAACAATACGTTTCTCTCTAGGTAGATTAAGTGACAGCTGAGAAAACCAAAAGAAGATGGAAAAAGCGGAAAGTATTACAGCACACCAGTCTCATTAAACACCGGACGAGTCTCCAGTTTTCCGTTCCGAGAGCTTCCAGGTTTTTGGCTTCCTGAGTTCCAAGAGCTGTACACCACGTAACACAGAGAAAGGAGGAAGAAACTAGGGCTTCATTTGGGGTCTAATCGAAGCGGCCGTTTGGCAACAGCACAAGGGGAAACACAAGCAAAGAAAACAGGTGCTGGGTGATAGAAAGGCCTTGTCGATGTTAGTTAATGCTGAGTGGTTGTTAGTTCAAATCCCAGTATGAATCTTCCTGTAGGACCTTTGAGCATGTACATAAATCAAAAGTTGTAACTGAACAAAAGTAATAACTGAACGGGCATACATTTGAGCTTACCTTAAGAAGGCATCCAAAAATGGAGTTTACTTTAAAAAAAAAATGTTAAGAATTGTTTATTTTATATGCAAAGCCACAATATCAATTATACATTATCCCTTGATGAATGATTAATAAGCTGTAGCTATTACACAAAGCATTATCAGCTGTTTTTCACTTAACATTATGTGTGTACTTTCTTTGGGGAGTCAGCTGGCGGTATTCATTCAGTCTATGCCTCTGGGTTAATGAAGATGATGAGAAAACAAACAAATGAAGAAGGAGGGCACCCTCATTTGCGTCATAATTCACTAGTGTCATTTTTTTTATGAAATGCAGGTTTTAGTTTCTGGCGTGTTCTGCACGGCTCACTTTACACCACTCATCTTCCGTAGAGCTGAACACATGAGGCCTTGCCGGTTAACGGTTAACTCAAGCTGATGGAATAGTCACCGTGCCACTTGACAAACGGTCACCTCATAATGAGCCAGATGATTAATAAGCACTGAGTCTCTGTATTTTTAATGAAACAGCTTTAAAATAATTGCTATCCAGAAAACACTTTGCCGTGACCTCAGGGATATCCGAGGAGATGTATGTCCATGGATGGCTCATACTAGTTCTTGGCAAGAGGGAGCCTGAGAATTCATTCCTCTGAGGAGGCCTGAGTGGCCTGCGGCTTGACTGGATAGAGGAATTGGAGCCCGGTGCTTAGACTCAATCCATCTCTTATAATAAGTGCATAAATAAAACATAATCATTGTTGTCTGGGACAGAAGCTTTTCAGCATTAACCTGAACTGGGGGATCTCGTCATTAGCTCAGCCATTTGTAGACTATGCTTATTTCTTGATTTGTGAACTATGGAGGTCATACATGTATTTGCTTTTTGATGATGGTGTTTCTCTCAAATGGTCTAATATGGTTCCCTGGTGCCACGTTTGCTTAGGGGAAATTTATGAGAAAACAAGCCCCTTGTTATTATCAGTACCATAAATCACTTAATGGCCAGTGTATTCCCGCATCTGTGACCGTGGATATGAAATGAAATACTGTCCTGCAGTCCTGCACATCCATGTGTGCACGTATCATCTTTGCTGGGAATTGGCGCTGGGTTTTCCGGGCTGTCCTGGTGAATCTGAACACCGCACGCTGATGTCGTCTTGGCTGATCTGACGTCATGCGTTATCTCGCAACCCATACGGCACACGTGACGTGAAAAAGAGGAAATGTGTTGTTCGCAGAGGTCCGGCTGTATTTTTACTCTGGGTGGTAACTGTAATGATTCAGAACATGGTGGGATACAGTTGTAGAATCATAAGGTTTAATCGTAGTTAATACAAGCTGAGTCGAAACCAGAACAGGTGAGATTTCCAGAAGCCAGTGGAGCATCAAAAATGTAGTCATGGTCACAGGCAAGAGATCGATTCCAGGGTAGAGCAACAAGCACGGCAAACAGAACCAAACAGAACCTTGGTTTGGGCATGACAGGGACAAACCAGGGTCACGCCTAGCCATAAACATCTCCCTGCTGTACAGAGAAAGACATGTAACGGAGGCCGGTCACTGAGAGACCGGAGCGCCCTCAAAATACAAAGACCAGTCTAAGTGAAAAGCTTAATTTTGGTGTATAGTAGTTTTCAATGAAATTCCTGCTTGTGCTCAGTGAGAGACTCAGCCACACACGTATATACAGTTGAAAGTAAAATGTGGAATCAGACCACAACATCCAGCACCATGGGGACGAATGGAGTTAAGGCCCAACTGTGATATGGTCACTCTGCCAGCCACAGTATTCAAACCAACAACCTTCTGGCCACGGGAACAGTGCCCTAAGTCACTGAACTACATTTTGCAACAATGTATGTGTGGTAAAACAATGCATAGCTTAGGAACGAGAAGTGCTTATTTTGTTATGACAAAACAATAGGCAAAAAAGGGACAACAGCCTTGTGAAAAATTCATGTGGTCAGAAACGACAGACAGTCAGTAATGCACTGCTGGCTAAACTCATTCCAGACATGTGTCTCCACAGCCCACATCTGGCCTCCATATCAAGAGCCGTTTTGGTTCAGCCGAACCAACTGAATAAAAGCCAAATGCTGGGCTCCAGGCATGCCAATGCCTCAGTTGGCTCATAACCTTAACCGTACATTCGCGATTTCCTTTGGGTCCAACTGAACTACCCTGGAGACAGTCACATGTGCCAAGCAAGTTTTGATGGCCGGTAACGTTTCCATTTGCATGGTGTTTAAAAAAGAAATCTGACCTGAATCCGGTTCCAAAAAATTTGGCAAGAGTCACCTGAAAACTCCTGTTGGCAAACTGTCCAGAAAGATGGCATTCGCTCACCGCGCTGAACTGACAGTCTGTTACCATCAAAGTGGGTTAAGAGCCTTTCTGTCTGTACAGAAAGTTCTGGTTGTAAGAACCCTCCAAATAATATTTTTGTTTTTTTAATTGCACTAAAAATGGGGTGTTAAAAATATGGACTCCTGTGTCCCGTTTCTTCTTTATTAGGAAATATGGTCATAGCTGAGACTTGCACACTATTTTTGGAGAAGTGGTATTATTTATTTTTAGTTCTTCTCAAATATGGCATCATTCCAGTAAGATCAAAGTCACCATAGCAGATTAAGCTGGCAAAAATAATGATGTTTTTTTCTCCATCCTCCCAGTTAAACTGTGTGTGTTTTTCACTTCATATTTTTCTAGCTAATTCTATTTCAGCTTACGGCAGAATTTTGGCAAAACTGGACAATGCTTTCCGTTCATTCCATTTTGGTTTTTTCTTTCTTTCTTTCTCTTTGTCATTTCGAGTCACACGTGCCATTTGGGCTGCACAGGGATGAACGGTGCAGTAATGTTTTGGAGAGGAGGAGGAAGAGACAGACTGTGACGACAACCCTTAGTTTTAGTGAAAACAGTGTGAGGCTTATACATGGTCAGAACAGCACTTTCCAGAAACAAATAGGAGTACCTGACCACACAGGTTCTTAATTAGGGATTCAGCAGCACATTTGATGGAATGACCTGGCCAGGACAATTTTCCTGAATTAAAATTATACCAAAAATCCAGCTCTTTATTTGGACTTGAACCACAGGAAAAAATGAAGACCGGCTGTTTTTATGTTTTATTATTCCTTTCTCACAAACCCGTACTTTGAGAGATGAACATTGTGGTTCTGAGGAATGAACCACTGCATGCACAGACAGATGTAATAGGTGCATGGTCAGGGCAAGGTGTTTGTTCCCGAATGACCCCTCGAGGGACCCTGAGTTAGGTGAAGATTGAGGACTGAACGGGACGTGGAAAGTTGACAGAGCGTAGCCCAGTCCTGCCCCAAGCTTTCTGCACTGTCATGGAAAGAAGAGAAAAGGAAATAAGTAATTGTGGTTGCCATGGTTATGTGCTGGAGGGATTGATCCTCTCAGTGGCTTTTAGGTGCTGATTGGCCACAGGTGCAGTCTACTGGGAGGATATCGATGGTGCCAACAAATAGCGATGCTTTTCTTAGCCTCTGGCCGCTGGTGTTAGTGGCCACAGCACCCGTGCCAGTTTTTTTTTTTTTTTTTTTTTTTTAGTCTTGGCGGTTTAAGGCTGCATTTTGGAAGTAGTGTTCGATAGTCAGGCTGGTAAAAATGGTTAAAAATGAACGACGAGCTACAGTACAGCGCACTGACCGAGATGGTCCGGCTTTTAGAATTGACTTTTTTCAACCGGTCACTGTTAACGACTCCACTTTGGTGTGGTGAAGCGATAGCACTGTCGTACACGTGACTTGTTTTGCTCCTAAATGGCGTAGGACTGCTTGCCGATCACTTTTAGAGGCTTCTGATTTTATCACTCCTTCTGTGTTTTCTGTACCGCAGGCCGCTGTGTTGCTGTCTCTTGGTAACATCATTTGCTGAACTCTGTAATCTGCAGAGGATTAATATTCATAGGCCTGTTCTTCAGTACAAAGTTTGCCAGGCTATCTATTTAATCATTTATGAGATCTATTAATATTTGAACAAATGGATGGAGGCTGAAAGCTGTGTTTCAGTTTCAGTATTTTTTGTAAGGGGAAAACTGGAAGCTGGGGTACATTTATAGTTCTTAAGTGACGATGGTTTGCAACCTCAAAAAACACATCACAGACTTACATGACCATCTGTATAACCACACAAAGAAAATGGTAGCATGAACAGTAACAGTGTTCATATGAAAAATGTATTTAAATAAAAAATGGCGATTTTTCCATTTAGCTAGCTTGTTCAAAGTAAAGGTGGCACATCCTTACGCCCCCTAGTGAAACCCTGCAATGCTGAGGGATTTTCCAATGGAAACTTTGGTGACTCAGCCGTGGCCGTGATGATTCTGGACAAACTCTTGGCTTCGTCTCCCCCTCTGCCCAAAGTCTGTGCTCTACATCCAACTTAATTTCGTGAGAACAGTCTGTTTCTAAAATACAGAGGAGGGAGAAAAAAGAATGAAAACTGTGGAAACACTGAAGTTTGTTTGGAAGAACTTGAAGTAAATTGAAGTCCTGCAGGAATTTGTTTTATCGTCGTTAAGTAAACACATCCTGGGAAGACTGGAAGTCTCTTATGGGAGTTGGCTTCACTGATCACCAGCACCTCACTTTATAGATGTAAATGTAAAATGTACTGCTTTTCTTCCCTGTTCAAAACCCTTCCATCATTTTTCATTTTATAAGTTCTTGCATGCCATCCACTTAGTGAAAATTGATATATGGGTTGTTTTAAGTGTTGACTATTTGTCTCAGCCGCACAGCATCCAAAATATGATGGCTACAAATGTTCAGCACTGCTTTTCCTGTACCTTGTTATTTTCAACGTGGTTGTGAGCAGTTTTTCTTGTCCAGTGATGGAGTAAATTGACTTGGTACACAGTACCTAGCACCGAGTACCCCAATCCCTGACAACAGACTCCAAAAATAAGCCTTTTCAGACCCAGTGCCTTGAGGTGGGGCTGTACCCTGGTGCTCATTTTAATTTACTCTTCTAGTTTAATTAGTGAAATGAGCCTTTCATCCCAGCTCTGTGGATGCATCGTCTGAAATAAAGTGTATCCAATCACAATGATTTTAAAGTTACGATAAGAGTACAAATGAGTTTGAATGACCAACGCATGTACTGTATGTTCTGGTCCACGGGAATCAAAAAATGCTGATAAATGTTAAAAAAATGTGCAAAGCCCTGAGCTGGCTGAGTTTTTAGATTCTGGAACAATCCAGCTGGGGTTCTGAGATTTGTTGTTAAGTGCTCAGGAGACACATGGAAGTGTGAACCCCACAGCTGCTGCCACATGTTTATTAACAAAGCTGTGCCATATGATTGGGAAAAACACTGGGGTTCTTTCCAGTGATTTTGCTAAAAGCCCCAGGTTCGATTGCTACAGGTCCCCCTAGTGGCCAGTCACCCTGTCCAGGCTGGAGAACAGTCCACTAATGAACGGAAAATCAGCCACATTCAGTGCTGCTAGGCGTCTGTTTACATAACAGGGCTCAATAGATTAACAATGAGAGCTTGGCAGTGCGCTTTTGCATCTTTAAGGTGTCCCTCCATGACCCGTTCTGTTGCTCTTGAAAATCCATCAGGGGTTCCACCTTAAAAAACTTTCAGTCGGTTGACAGCTGTAATGGTCTTCATTGCAGAAAATTACACATTGTCTTTGGATCGTGATGTAAAACATCTGGGAGTCAAATGTCTGTGAGGAGGTTTATAACAGGGCCCGGGCTGTTCTGGGAAGCCAGACACTGTGGGTCCAGCAGCGAGAATCCAGCATGAAGCTGACAGTTTGGTTTTTGCCCCTGCTGGCTGTGGCTCTTGGATACCCCAACTACCTGCACGATGAGCCCTGGGTCAACTTGTTCCAGCAGGGCTTCAACTTCCAGTGCTCCCACGGTGAGGTTCTTGTGGCCATCCGGAGTTACTTCAGTGAGGCGGAGGGCTCCGACCGCCTGTGGACCTTCGAGTGCCAGCCCACACCATCCAGCCTGGGTGAGCCCACCGAATGCTGGTGGGATGACATCAACCGCGCTGGGATGGAATGGTAGGGTTCCAGGGACGACCACCCCACACTTTCCCCCACCGTGCACTTTTTCCGTGTCTGTTATAGGCAAGAACATGCTTGATTGAGCAAGTCACATGTCTGCTAAAGACTCAGAATGTTGTTGGTTTGAGTCCTAGCAGGCATGGTACTGCTGCTGACCCTCGAGAGGAAACTTTCCCGAGCCGCTTTGGTCAACTTCCAGCCGTATGAGATGGATGTTTAAAACAGACAGGTGTGGTGGAGCTTCTGCGTGGACTGGTGGATAGAGTGAGGCTGGCTTGACACGGGGCTGCATGGGGAGGGTTGGTTCAACTACGACATGTGCGAGTTGTTAGCCAGCTGTTAGTAGCTCTAAGCACAGCTTGCATTTACACAGTGCGTTATTAGTAGAGGTGTTCAGGGACAGTGTGCCTGCATCCATCGCAATGAGGTTCAGATCTCAGAAGAGGGCTACGGATGCTTTACAACTAGCCTGCACTGGTGATAATAAGAGTTTATAAACCCGGCAGTGTAGAGCTGTCGGTGTCTCTTAAATTTTATTTACTCAGGCCGAGGTTTATTTTCTTCTTCTTCTCTGTTTGTTTGTAGTTCCTAAAGCCAAAATTGAATGCCAAGTACATCCATTTGACAGTGGCTGTTGATATTTTGACAGGGTAAATTATTGAGACGTGGCATGCGAACGTCTCGAAATGCGAAGAGTGAAAAGGGGAAGGCGCATATTATAGCAGGACAAAGGGCCACGGACGTCGGCAGCCCTGAAATTTAGAAAATGAGCGGGGCGGCCCCCACTTCTATGATTTAAATTGTAACCAACGTAGCAGAACGATGCACCGGAGGTTTATGGCAAAAACAAATGCAGGACCCCAACAAAGAGATTGTAAATCCCACCTACACCAAAAAACAGAGAGACTCATGGTGTGTCTACTGCAGGAGGTTCTGTGTGCTGTTGAGTCTCTTGTGGGTTTTGTGTCACTCTAGGAAGAAGGTGTTTTATTTTGAATAGGTTTTAGGTCAAGAAGTAGAGCAGCCATTTTAGAGGGTGTCTGTTAGGGATGTTTGTGCACCATGCAGTAAATGCGGGACAGCTGCTGCATTTGTGTCACTAATGGTCCAAAATTTCGATACTCGGACCCGATGCACCCTTGATTTGACGTGACTAATGTGCTTTTATGGAAATGAGCAGACCAAGAAGGTTACAAATGCCATCATTATGATGAGCATGAGGACACACGTTGTTTAACAAGCGTGTGGAAGGCTGCCTGATGTGAGACTACTTTTGTGAAGTTGCTTACAATGTCTGGATCTCAAGGTGCAATTTCTTCCTCAGAAATGTGTGTCGAGATTTCATTTTGTTGCAAAGCAAAATTAGGACTTGATGGTAACATTTTAATATAGAAAAATATCTTCTGAAAGATTTTATCTAGCCTGTGTTGTCTGACAGTTTTTATTGCAACATTATGGCCATGTTCTCGAATGATTGGTGTTGCAGTTATAGCATTTCCAGACACTTTTTTGGCAAAAGATCTCTGTAGGATTGCTTGATTTTGGACCAGAAAATCAGCAAAAATGCCAGAGATTGCAGTCATGATTTATCACTGCTGTGGATCAATGAAACCCCCTACAGCACAGAGCTGCATTCCTTTATATTCTTAGGCTACAAGGGGCTGACTGGGTACCTCTGTTGTCTCACGCCCCAGGGTTGTGGGTTCAAATCCCATCTCCTCAGTGTGTGTGTCGAACTTGCATGTCCTCCCGGGGTCATGCAGTTACAGAGCCAAGCCGTTTACGTTAAATGTCGTTGTCAGATAACCTATGGTGTGTGTGTGTGTGTGTGTATGTATTTATGTGTATGCTCAATAATAGACTGCCATCTTATTCAGAGTGTCCCCCTGTCTTATGCCCAATGCTGTCTAGGACAGGCTCCAGACCCCCCCCCCCCCGCCACAGATGGATGGGAGTTAGGGAAGGACTATGGGAGAAATGTCCAAATCATGATAGTTCCTTTAACGCCCGACAATTTCCTCAGAAGCCACAGTTATTTCAGAAAGCCCAGCTGGGTTTTGAGATATGAGGCCTATGCCCATTTTTTACCATTTTTATTTCAATCTAATCTTACCATCCTTAATAGCTTTCAAATTGTTCCTATACACTTATGTGGTTTCAGCCTGAGAAGCGGGATTTCCACCCTTTAAATGGATTCTACAAAGAACCAACAGGAGATCCCATGACTGGGAATGGATGGGCCTTTTTTGACTGGAATTAGATAAATTTTTTCCTTATCTTTCCATGAACATCAAATAAATGTTCTTGGTAATAAATGCCAAAGTATGATTCCTAGATGAAGATTTCATTTCCTTACTTTTTTTTTTATTTCTTTCACTTCATTCTGGAATATCTTTACTGGATTTGCCTGGGTTATGTTACACACGAGAGAGTGTGGAATCTCTGTGTCAGAGGTCTGACAAAGTGCGGCTCAGTCTGTACCCTGTCAGTACCTCAATGACTGCTTCATAGTAACTCAGAAAAAGCTTTTACATAAAATATGTTAAATATATAAAGTGTATCAGATGACAGTTAAAAAAATCCCTTTCGTTGTGATTGGTCATAGTTTTTGTCCTGGACTTGCTGACAATCTATGTTTACAAACTGTCCATAGATGTGGTCTCTCCGGCCAGTCCTCCGCAAACATGGTCCTCTGTCAGGCTTTCAGGCCTCGGGCGGAGAGCCCTGACACGGTCAAATGGAGGCCCCCTTCTGTAAGTGCCGGTGGTCTCGCTGTAACGTGAGCTCCAAAAGGGTGCCTGGAATCAAAGCCATAGGTCTGCAAGGCACAGCTGTAACATGTGACTTCCTGTCAGTGTCATTTATGCACAGACATCGTAAAACTTTGTCCGTATTTTATGGGAGTGGGATGATATATCAGTGATATACATAAAATATGTATGTAAATTTGCAGCACCACAGCAAATGCCATTAAGCGGTGTTCAATCTGACTTATATAACTTCAGTCATTATTATGCATTTTCCCACCCGATTTACGTGCCCGATTTCGGAATGAACTGTGAGAAAAGTCAAGCGGGTTCGCTCGTCTGTGGGCGAATGGCTTTTGGCTGCTGCCAGATTTGACGCCTGACGTTAATTCCATCATCTGCCTCCTGACTGGCCGGTGATGAAGGAGGAGCACAGGTGAGGAAGGCAGGTGTGAAGTTATCTACCGTTCTATTTGACGGGTCACCCGTTCCAGCAGACTGAAAATCCTCAGGAGTGTGGAAGGTCAGAGTCCATATTTTATTAATGCAGAAGGAGCCCTCGGTCCGTCTGCCTCACCGGCTGTTGCACAGCCTCCAAGTGGGAGATCCGTGGTTGCAAGCCTCATTCTTTCCTGTTACAACAAACATCGTTGCGTGAAAACAACTGCCCTCGACAGCTCTCCGCAGTTCGCTACAGTTTCCATGCAGCTTGCGCTACTGGGATTTCCCAGAACACCATAAGAGACATTACCTCTTAACAGAGGTCACCTTGTGAGTCAGTGATCGTTTTTTTGTCCCGTTGCCGTAACAACACTCAGAGTGAAGTGTCTTCACATCGAGACACACACAACCCCCACTCTATGCTTACTTAGTATGCAAGAGTGGTGGCAATTCAAAATGCAGACAGTAAGTTGTCTATCTGGGAAACAGAGCGATTAACATGACAGAGTGCATGCTGGGAGTCCAGCTGCACTCATTACTTTTATTTATTTATTTGAGTGACACTGCTTGCTACGGCTAATTACACAGCCAAGACGGCCTAGCATACTCGTGGGCAATCCGGGGTGGGCTGGCAAAATGATGTCATAAAATATTCAGGAACCACCCAACTGTTGATTGGATTAAAACCAGTGTCAAGACAATCTGATGACACTTTAACCTGCTGCCTGCTGACAGCTAGCTCCATATGTGTGGAATTTAGGAAGACATTGAAAATGGAAGATTATCGTTGCCTCAAAACATGGGTGCGGCCTTCATCATACAAAGATTCGTACGATCAGCGATTAAAGAGTTGTGTCTTTTCAAACATAAACTCCGTTTTAGCTCTTTGCCTGTAACAGACCGATTCAGCCATTTAAAGGTAAACAGTGACAAGCCACGCAGGCTGACTGGTGATTTTCAGATTCAGGTCTCCTGCTGACTACCAGGTGCTGGGTGTTGATGCCAACTTGCCAAGGACTCGCTCCATGTATCAGGACATCCAAAAGGAAGCTCCTGGGATTTCGTGTCTTTTTTAAAGGCCAAAATAATAATCTTTACTAAATCTCAGACGTACATCTAGCCCAGCATGTGAGGTAATCGCCTGGGCTACAGAGCAGCTGATGGGGCAGCATCAGCTCAACCTGAGGGAAGAGATGATAAACGGCTTCAGCTGCATGCTGTTATATGCCCCAATGACAATCATGGAATGAGAGGAGATTATGTAAGACGACCAGAACTGAGACTTCTATGCCTGGAAGACTCTCTAGTGTTTATTTGGTCTCTGGTGATGTCACACTTAATGGTTCTCATATGATGTGCCGATCAGTACAAATTTAATACTTAGCTGCTTGTGAAGCATTATGAGCCAAAAGAAACTTTTCTTGGTTACAAATTGAAGAAGGCTCCCTCCACAGCTCTACCAGCTTGCTCGGTACAATGTCCTCCGTGACAGATCTCAGAAGACTTTCTGTGGCTCCTTCGCTGCTTTCTGTTGCCGAGGTGAAGCCCTCCATCTTGGTGGCTTCGTGTCTCCGCTGACAGAGTGAGCAGGTTTCCTGCCAGAATTTCCCTGTTTGTCATGGCAACCTGGCCCAGCACACGTCCAGCCTTCCTTCCTGTGCTCACTGAACCACTTTCCGATTTCATTCTGGGCCCCCTGCACTAGTGCCTGAAACTGTGACTCAGACCCCTCTGGTTCTGACCTTTGACCTTTTCAGAACCTTTTCTTTGATGTTCACTAGAACTAATTGCCCTTGTTTTATGTGTCATGGATGTCTGTGAACCCTAATAGTGATTATATTAACTCTGAATATCTTGTGCACCAATACACTTTATTTGACCTTGACACAGTCATGTAGACTCTTCATGCAAGTTTCTTCTTAAAGATCACATTAGTGGACAGTGCTTCTGTCCTGATGGGTCAGAAAAGGTGCTTGTTGTTTCCTTGAGGATGCCCATGGGAACAGAGTGCGGTCAACGTGATGTTTTGGAGGTCAAGTTTTAAATGAAATTGCCATGACCTCTGTCACCTTAGTGATATGTGATGGTGATGTTCTCAGGATAGCGTAACAGGTTAGCACAGAGTCTTTAGTCCAGTCTGCATCCCAGCTGAAATCTCACAACTCAGTGTGTTTGAGACAGTATTGCATCACCTCAAGGCTGTAAGCTACGATTCTCCCTCACCTCGAGAAGCTCAACGAGGGATTTTCCACAGCGCTAACAAAGACCTGCATGGATCCTTCTTATCCATGTGAAAATCTGCTCTAGATCAAATTACCTCAGGAGGTTTTCCCATGTGTTATGTCCATCTTGCAGCTGCCAACCCCACCACCACCAGCACCACCCATTTCATCTTGAATATTGCACTTCCAAATTTTTCGGGCTAAGTTTCGGAGTAAGCTTTAGCAGGGAATGGTCTCTGGGCACCTGCTTTCGTATTGCATTCTCCTGGTTAAAAAATAACACCAAAGTTCTCCACTGGTCTCATGTCAACCCAAAGGTCACACTTTTTAAAAAAACAGACTGCGAAGAGGCGGAAGTTTCTGCAGGAATTACCTTGTGTTGAAAGGCATAACAAAGTATTTCGTTGGGTTATACTTTCAACATGGGTGTACAAGACACATGCTGACCTTGGACTGTAAGAGGATACCATGGTTACTGTTTGCACAAATAAAAATGCTAACGAAAAGGTGAATCGTAGAACCCAGAGAAACTAGACTACAAGGCTACAGTCTCAAATGCCAGCAAGGATAATTTATTAGAAAACAATCATTTTTTTTGTGATTTGACTGAAAAACAACAAGTTTTAACAATGTAAGTGTTTGGAAAGGCTAGCCGATTGTAGTAATGGGACAACTGAGGCTATAAAACCTCTGGTGGGTGGGAGGGGAGTATACTGAACTGAGCGCTTTAAAGCCTCATTTGTCCTATCACTAGCAAATTGCCTTGTGTTGAAAGGTTCTATCATTTCAGAGGTCATTCTGATTAGCGCTTGTGCAAAAATTAGCATTCAAAAATGCCAGTGAGCTTTTGGTTTCCATAATACCACGTTGTGGGCCATCCGTTGCCATGGCAAACAGATTCTAGACACCCCAATGTTTCTCTGCTGTGATGACAACAAGGTGCACTGTCAATAAAGGTGTGTTTCGATAAAAGGTTTACAGCGTGTTTTTGAGTATTCCGCGTACTGGCAGGCTCAAGCAACCATGTCTGGTTTTAACTGGCATCTGTTAACGACAGCAATCAAAGGAATTGGTTTGTTTCAATGCCCTGCTACTTGATACCGAGAAGTGTCCGGTGGAGTCCGGCAGGACCCATCTTCTGTCAATCAAATCGCATCAATCAAACTGCTCATAAAAAAGGCACAACAGCAAACACAGTTGGTACTTTTGCTTTACTCCTGTGTCATACTGCACAAAAACAGCACAGCTGTCATGTGACTCAAACCCGCATTCGCAGGCTCAGAAATGTAGCTGGCTGTCCACCTACCCAGTCAAGGTCACTGCCCTAGCAACCGTGTCACAGCTGCAGCATTCGGTCATCTTCATCTTCCTCACCCCTCACGCCTGATGCTCTTTGGCACAGTTGCCTAGGACACAGACTGACTCGATTTCTTTGGTCCTGCCTTGAAGGAACTGAATTATGAGTGACAATAAACATATTGACCTCCACTGTGGAATTTTGGGGCGGGGCTTATAGACCTGATACTTATAGCCTGGAGACTTATAACCGTGGCAACAGCAGACATTCTTCCTTGCAGGACTTCCACGTGTTCCAACAATGGGCTGGTGGCCGGGATTCAGAGCCAGTACTTCAGTTCGGTGCTGGACCGCGAGTGGCAGTTTTATTGCTGCCGGTACAGCCGGCGGTGTCCCTACTCTTGCTGGTATGTCCCTGCCTGCTCTGTCCAGGCCACGCCTCCTGATCCTAGACTGATTCTTTTAACACCAGTTTATACCTGCAACACTGCATTATTCACTTGCTCATGAGGGCGGATCAGAGGAGTCGCTACATGTGTCAGTCCACCAAGCAGAACCGGTGCTCCTCTCTCCAACAGGAAGACCAATGATGTACCAGAATATTACAGGGAAGAGGCTGAGATGGTCATCCCAGGCTACGGATACTTCATCCGTGGGGCACAAACCACCTTCAGCGCTGTTCTCAGGTCAGGTGCATGAATGCAGGCATGACAGTTAATATTTAGTGAATCAAGATGCTACTGTACATTAGATGGTATACCCCTGGGTGGGGCTAAAGACAGACGTGAGGAGAAACTGGGGTGGGTACATCAGATGGTATACCCCTAGGCGGGGCTAGAGACAGAGGTGAGGAGAAACTGGGGTGGGTACATCAGAAGGTATACCCCTGGGCGGGGCTAAAGATAGACGTGAGGAGAAACTGGGGTGGGTACATCAGATGGTATACCCCTGGGCGGGGCTAAAGACAGAGGTGAGGAGAAACTGGGGTAGGTTCAGTCCAGTGCAATTCTAGGTTCACTCTCAAACTATGGAAACGCTTATTGTCCCAATGTAAGCTGTTGTTTCTCTGCACCAAAGTCTTTCTCTCTTCTCACATTGTACATGACCGGCAGGATCTAACACGCTGAAGCATTTCACATGTCTCGATTATGAGTGTAAGGTGCCCCATTACCAGAATGCATTGCAGCAGGTTGATCTGGGAGGTGGGGTCTGTGTCACAAAGTGTTCTTCCCAGCCTGTCTATGGCGACTGGGTCCCCGAAAGCCCAAGTGGCGCTCAGGTTACTCCTGTCTAAATCCACATCTCGCATTCCTCTGTTGCAGGGACCGCCAGTGGAAGTACATCCTGTGCCGGATGACGGAATTCGACTGCAAATTCCAAAACTTCTGAAAGCCCGTCATTTTTATGACCCCCCCGGTACTTCTTGCTTTCTGTTCCCACATTCCCCCACCACAACATGACTAAGGTCTTCCTCTCACTTGAAAACACCTCAAATCGAGTCATTTTTCTACATGTCCCCAGTGGATGGAGCTTGACTGTCTACAGAACTGTGCTTTTCTTATCCTTTTTGTACAATTTTATTTGTAATCCTGTTTTGTTACTTAAAACAAGTAACGACTAAGTTGTTAAAGTCTACGTTGCTTGTACATACATTTCTTGCTTATTTTTTGACTTTAATGGAGCCTGGTAATCTTCCATGAATAAACATTACAGGAAAGTCATATTTGTTATAAACAGTATTTGGAAATACCACCTCCACAAGATAATCTGCTCTAGACATTCTTTTAAACTGCAAGTTGTGATGAAGGCAAACTGATTTAAATAAACAAATTAACTTCAGAATCACCCTGTCCTCAAAGTATGCCTGGGTGATCCATGCTTTCTTCAAATTATTAAAATGTTTAAAAAAATATTAGACCAAGAGATGGTACTGTAGGAGTTTGAAGAGGTTTCATGTAACCTACCTCCCATTAAACCTCGAGTGAACCCTCAGAAAACTGTCTGAATGACATGTCACTTTACTTGTGAGCTAAGAGCTTCTCCTCTGACAATAAGAGGAAACAAAATGGAAACGGCTTTGCAAAATAGTTTCGTGGATGAGGTGTCGGTGTGTACAGCAGGATTTCCTACTCATCTTTATGACCTTCTATCATGCCAGCCATACCTCTGATAGCATTTTACACTAAAGCACTGGCAATTTTCCTGTATGAGACAAGGATAATTGATCTGACAGCTGCGCAGAATCGGCAGAATGAATTTTTATTTCAATGCTAGCGGGTTCATAGTGATGTGTAAAGCTGTTTATCATTTCCCTCATTGCTGGATGTGCATGAAGCTCTGATTAATTATTCATTTGCATAGCTCTGCTGTTTAATTAACAGAAGATTAAAAGTAATTCATCACAACCCTACTGGCTGTGCTGGAGAATAAGGGAAAATGCATTCACAAAGATATATTCATGTGCATTGGTTTGCACCAATTACCAGATTTTATTTATCAATTACAGTTATCGGTGATAGACTGGCATCCCATACAGGGGGTACCCCAGCCTCTAGACCTTCTTCATGACCATGGCAGGATAGGTGGTTAGAAGATGGATGGATGGATGGATGGATGGATGGATGGATGGATGGATGGATGGATGGAGAAAATTTTGGTTATGCAGCAAGTTTTTTTTCACTTTTGTCTCTTCGCTCCAGAAGGCTCCTTCAGCTGTTTCTTTGACCACAACCTCTACACTTTCTAAAAGGTCACAAGCTTTGCAGGTGACCATCACTCATTAACAGCGGTGACCAGCCGTGTGTCACCGCCGTAGGCCATGGAATGCCAGGTCGGGCTGTTCTCCTGACACCGTCCCCAGCGGAGCAGGTGAGAGAGCGATGGAGGATGTCAGTGATGGGGTAGCACAGATTGACAGCATTGCATGTATGAAACCCGTCATTCATATGCCCACTTTCCACCAAAGCCTTTGTACTGAGAGCATAACAATCTTGATTGACGCAGAATTATTTTTGACTTGAAAAGCTGTGTGCCTATTTTCCAAATACAGTAGTTCTTGTAGGTGGTTACATACTGACTTTATCAAGTTTACCTCTAGTGCTGTTATAATACCACGCCTAACCACAGAATCTGGGGATTTCTGGTAAGTCTGGTTCCTACACCAGTACGCCTAGCACTGTTTGCAAGCGAAGCAATGTAGGTTAATCTTTGGACTACATACAATCCTGCCTGTGGCATGGAATCCTTCATGACTTCAGACTGGGCCGCTCGCATTGGGCAAGACCGGAGTGCAGAGCAGCGTCTTGACCTTCCAGAGAGATCATAACCACACATGAAATCTCAAAAACGGAATCAATACTGTAACAAGCAGAGTAATATTTAATCCAACTGAGGGAACATTAAGTGCAAAACACAAAAGAAAATATGTAAATATGCAACACACATAGAGTACATGAGGTCAGGGAAAGGTTATGTAAACATTATGCAAGCAGCATTAAAGGAATTCAGCTCATAAGAGCTGTTTCATATGTCATAATGAAGTTACATCTACAAGCTGTAATTTCATTATGCATGATTTGGACAACCATTGTTTCATGTTCAAAAAACATTGCATGTTTTTTAGGAAAAATGGAAGTTAAAATATAAATGTCCCTAATTTAAACTCCGCTTAGTAACTGTGCCTCAGGTGTACAGTGAGCCTCTCCGGACAGCAAAGCCATCGTCCACTTGAAAGCCACAAAATGTAGTTAAGCAACATTCAGACTATGTGGGCTTAGCCTAGATCTGCTCCAGATTACAGTCTCTTGCTGTGAAAAGAGAAGTCTGCATTAGGACATTTGTCAACATCACTGAAAGACAGACTGAGGTTAGCATACTCAACTCGGAGTTCATGGGTGCCAAAGACCTCCACGTTTGACACAATAGGTCTATGGGCTGTGTTGTTGCCATGGTGAGGTCACATCTTTTATCAAAATGTGGGCCACCTGAGTGTGTAACACATCTGGGGCACCAGGTCATTCCGTGAAATACGCCAGCCAGACAAATCCAGGGAAAGGCAACTGTCCTCTAATTGATTTTGCCGGTTACTGTAGATCAATTTCAATCAGTACAGATGAAGGAAAGGAGGCTCGCTGAAAAAAGAGTTTTAGGGCTTGACACGACTGACACATTGTGCTTTTGAAGGAGAACAGGCAAAAATAAAAGATTAAAGTGCCTTTGAACAGGTAATAGAGTAGATGTCTGGTGCATTGGACTGCGTGTGTCAACAAATGTGACCCTGCTGGGTTTTTCAAGCTCAGAAGCATCCCGTGTGCATCTGGAACAATCCAGCACTCAGAAGACAGATTGGGTAACTGAACACGACCATGGAATGCTTCAGGGTCAGCGTGACGTGCCAGCTCCATTGACTGATTCTTACACCTTGTACCCTACAAACTGTGGACCTGTGAGCCAAAAGGAGGAGCCAGACAATATTAGGAAGCTGTCTCTAATATTCTGGATGCTCAATATATATCTGGTAAAACAGATATATATATCTGTTTCAAACTGACTGGCCAAATAGCTGGAATGGCTACCAATTTTAGGTTTTTAAGAGCCTGACTAGGACAGTTATTTTTTAATAGGTTGTGGTTTGTGTACAGAGTGAGGAACAAGTCCTGGTCCAATGTGGTGACCATGTCAACCATATTGTGGTTTTCCCTAGGGTGCAACCCCCCCCCCATCGCCCAGCCTCCCCCAGATGTGTCACAGCTGGGTTTCCATTCCTGCACTCTCTCTATGCGGGGAGGGTGAGCATCTGGGCCAGGCCGCCACGGCTGAGGTGTCACGGCATGACTCAGCATGTAATCTCCTTGTGTTTCTATGTCTTTGGGCCATTCCAGTGTTATTAGGTGGGTGTTAGCCGGTGCCGGTAGAGGCTAGCCTGTGCTAGCAGCTTTGGCTGTGGACTGGTGACTTTTAAACTTCAGAGAAAAACGCCTCAATGGGAGACATCATTCAGCTCCCTCCTGCCAGCCTAAGCCCAGAGTTCCAGAATACCATCTATGCCTTTTGACACAAGGGTGACTTTGGACTGTCCTTTCATTGGAAGCGGGTTTCCCACGCTAATTTGAGCTGAATTGGCTGCTTTCATGCAGACCCGTTAGCTGTCCTCCATCTACCCGTT
The DNA here is from genome assembly GCA_009936485.2 of Gymnarchus niloticus. Taxonomy (NCBI): domain Eukaryota; kingdom Metazoa; phylum Chordata; class Actinopteri; order Osteoglossiformes; family Gymnarchidae; genus Gymnarchus; species Gymnarchus niloticus. The sequence goes on along the minus strand of JAACJT020000062.1, from coordinate 1,659,306 downwards.
TTACTTATCTGTGGCTGGACAGAAGCTCTTGGTTCATGAATGCCATTTCAGTATAAATGCCTTCAAATTGCAGTTTGTTTTTAACCCACAGAAATGTAATCACTGTCTCTCCTGGAACCTGCAGCCCTACCCTGGATGGTAATTGTAGGTTAAAAATTATTTTAAGACTTGATGGGTTTTTGGATCTTGCGAATGATAGGTCAACAGCAACTAAGGCCTCATGGTCAAAATCCCCACCAAGTTTTCTGCAAGTTTTCCAGGAGCACACTAATTTACATTGAATAATGGTGTAAACGAGATCCTTTTGGAGCTACACAGTGCTTGATTCTTTAACTGGGATGGTATAAATATAAAATTTAAACTCACTGGACCAGTCATGCACAGTAGTAAACTCCACGTAAAAGTGCTGCCATCCTATAACTTATTAAGACATCAATATCCAGAAGCCTAAGATCTTTTTTTAGATAAGCAGGAAATATTTTCCACTGCACTGTGGACATTCTGTATGGAAAGATGCACGCTAACTTGAGAAAGTAACCAACTGATATTTCTTATTAGGTTTGGGCAGCAGAAGAGGTTTGATTTTCCGGGAGGGAATGGTGAACTTCAAAGCCTAATTGGGGATTAGTACTCCAGTCGGAAGATAAGCAGTTAAGTCGCCTATGTACCCATACCATAATTCCTCATTAGGAGCAGATTAAGTGATTAAAACCATAGGCTGTCCCAAATCAGCCTTGTTTTGGAGAGTCCCCGCTAGTCAGCCTGCCATTTTACAACAAGGTAAACTACTGCAAAGAAGAGGCCGACAACAAGCTAAAGTTGTTACTGGACATCTAAGCTACACTAATGTGTGCAGTACCACCTTTCTTTGAGCTTCATGGCACAGGAGAATCTTTTATCTGTCAGATAACCAGCTATCAACACGGCAAAGGTCTCGTGCCTTCCCACAACTGTTGTTGAGAACGTTTCTCATGGTGTGTCAGCATGTGAGTGACGGTAATTCTGGGAAGGCCGTCAATTACTCTAAATAGTCCAGCACAGCTGGGGTGGGGGGGGTGCCGTGGATGAGTCACAGCTGAACCGTTCCAATAATGGTGGTGTGGGGGGGGGAGCATTTTCTAAGTTGGAAAATCATAAGGGGCGACACACGAAGAACAGCACAGAGGTCTTGACATGTGAAGACACACATGCAGCTGATGGCTACGCCCTGAGTGAGTCCCTCACGGAAGAGTAAGTGCCACCCTACTGGGATAAGAGCAGCTCAAAAACCACCAAATGGCCTGTCTGCCCCTTTGACCAAAACATCAGCTCTGTTAAGGAGCAGCTGAAAAAAATTTATTTTGTCATCTGTGTGTATGTCTATGTTTATTTATACATCATAATTATCACAACTCAGCTTCTCCCCCATCAAGGCCGTTTCCGGTGAAGCTGTCAGTCAATAAATTTAATAATGGTTTTTGATAGGACAAATGAGGCTTCAAAACCTGCGGTGATTGAAAGTATCCTGAACTAACCAATCAAAGCTTGCATGGTAGGTGGGAGTATCCTGAAGTACCAATCAATGCTGGTGATAAATGAGGCTTCAACCCGATGGTTACTGGAAGTATCCTGAACTAACCAATCAAAGCTGGCATGGTGGGTGGGAGTATCCTGAACTAACCAGTCAAAGCTGGCATGGTGGGTGGGAGTATCCTGAACTAACCAGTCAAAGCTGGCATGGTGGGTGGGAATTTCCTGAACTAACTAATCAATGCTAGCGATAGCCATGGGTTTTGAGGCCTCATTTGTCCCATAACTGATAATGGTCATAAATAAATTAGAAAGTTACAATTTTGAGTAAGCTTTTTAAAACCTCCAGCTTTTCACTTATATCAAAGTTATTAATATTTTGTAGAATCTGTACACAGAGTGTGTATTTTCACGAGAATGGAGATTGACACGGGCAGTCAGAAGTGAGACTGAGCATGCTCAGTGGGGAAACAGCTGGGGAAACAAGGTTCAGCATGCTTGAGGTCGGGGTGAGAGGGTCACACTGACGCAACGAGGCTCTGAGGGCTGTGGTTTATTTAAGGAGCTGCTAAGATGTTTAGTCCTTCCACTGGGGGGTTGGAACAGCTGCACAGCCTGATATCTGGCAACAGGTGTGCAGAAGAAGCCTGTTTGTCACTTTGTTTGTGACACTCGTGCCTGTCTGCCAAGTGCGTCCGTCTTCACGAGGACACATCTTGACACCAGAAAACCTGGTGATACCCGAAATACGCCCACAGATATGGCCACAAAAAATAAAAAGCGTTTTGACCTTGTTTTGTATGGTCAGTTTTTAAAAAATGAAAAATAAGAAGTGCCCAAACAGTTTTAGTCTGTGTGTGTGTGCGTGTCTTAGGATGACAGTTTGTTAATTACTGTATAGGAATAGGAAGGCTTCGAAAATATAGCAACATAAACCTGCATCAGTGTCTGTGTGTGTGTGTACCAAGTTTGTATTACTTTATGGGGACAAAATGTTCCCAGTAGGTAACAAAAACCTGACATTTTTACATTTCATGTCCCCGCTACAGAAAACTCAATTTTCTAAAAACCTGTGAATCCAGTCAAAAAACCAAAAGAGCTAAAAGTCTTGTATTTTGTTGGGTTACTTATGGTTAAGGTTAGCGTGGGGTAAGGGTTAGGGCTGTCATAGTTAGGATTAGGCCCATAGAAATGAATGGAAGGTCCCCACAAGTGTGTGTGTGTGTGTGTGTGTGTGTGTGTGTGTGTGTGTGTGTGGGTGTTAAGGAAATGAGTTAAGAGGCTGTTTGCTAATGTGTGTTCAACCAAGATAAATCATTAAAGCTTGTATTTGCATTTGGGGCTGTGTGCAGTCTGCGTCTGCTTGCGTACTTTTCTGTATGTCAGCGGGTCTGTGTTTGCAGAAAAAATCAATGCAGAAAAACACAGAACGCAGTGCAGAAATCAGTAACGTGCATGACCGCATTTGTGTACGCGTGTGTGTGCTTGTGCGCCTGGAAAATCAGCGCAACGGGTGTTGGCACTGTGTGTGTTTGTGTGTAAGAAAGGCTTCAATCACGCACTCTATATTCCTCGAAACTCAGTGAGACGAGGATTGTGCCACAACGGAGAGAAAACAGCGCTCAGTAATGACAGACACACAATAACAGTGAACAGCCTTCTTAGTATATAAGATATACATTCACAAGCATCCACTGATACTGTACAAACACACTTCCTACTTTCCTCAGCATGACTTAGGCAAGGAGAGCAAAGGTTGGGCCGGGTTTGTGAATGAACTCGATACTCCACCCAGCCCCAGAGTCAATGATTTCCATGACAAAAACAACACGAGTGCTTTTGAACTTGCACTACAACAGCGGGTAGTGTGACACCATCCCTCCACGGAGACTCTTTGTTTAGGCAAGGCCGCTATTGCCTCACCCCCATCCTGTGCACGACTTCAATCATAATGGGAGTGGAAAACTCCACGATGTCTAAGATGGTGGTGAACAGTTTTTTTGAACTTCCTGTGTCCTGCTGTAGGAGCACCTGCAAAAAAAAACTAAAAATCCCAAGACAGACACGCATTCTTCCCATTCAGAGTGAGCCTAATTTATTTTCTGCAAAATGTCTCGCTGTCTGTGTCTGTGTCTTTCTCTGAAGGTTCACCTGCATTTGAAGTGCTCAAAACTCATGTACGCTGATCGATTTATATCAGGGTAAGTGCACATCATCATCCATCACTTAGCTGTTCGGTAGAAGAACTGGGCATGTATTGCAGATGAAAATGAAAAGTAAACACGCTATAGTATATTTGGTAATAAATAACATTCCCAAAGCTCTAATGCACACCATGAGCTGTAAGTCTTCCCAAAACACAGACAAACTTATGAACAAATGGCTTTTCTGGTCCTGGTTCAGTTTCTCCAGCACTCCTGCAGGTTCTCCTGATGGCGTGCCAATGTGGACCCTTCTGCAAACATGTCTCTGGGAACATGTGGGGTGGGGGGGCTGCCCAGCCTCCTTTCTTCCCATCCAGATGAGGCATCTTCAACCCAGCAGAAACACATGTGCCCTAAAGTCCACCTATCCATAATGCATCTCTAGAGAGGAAAAACAAGAAAGTGACCTTGAAAAAGGATTTTCAGTGGATCATAGCGTGAATAAGCAGAACAGTCCTTTAACTCATAGCCATTTTCAGTAAATCCAACCTCTGGAAAAGGACGTCTTTTCCAGTTGAGCTGGAAGTGTTGGACGTTCAGATCTTGCCGTGAATAAATCACATGCTTCCAAGCATTATAAACAGTTTGGCCAACACGTTCTACTGTATCTGGCTGTGGAAGGTTTTAAATTGCTAGGGATTAAACTACGTAATTACCCAGGCCATTAGGGTTCTCTGTTTTTTGAACGGGCCTTAAATTCTGACAACACGCGTTACAGAAAAAACTGCATTACATGTATGAACACAGCATGAGGATTGACCAAGCACACAATGCAGCAGGCATTGCACAGAGGGCAGTTGGCTATTCCTGCCCCCAGGACATTAACATGCTTGTGTTTTAATTAGCCCTTGCGACCACATGTGGGTAATTCACACTGAGACACGCTAACAATTCAGCAGTCAACACCAAGCACAACAAGCTGAATATTATATAAGCGTTCCAAAGATAGAAGCTGAACTCGGTGTCCATATGTCAGTCAATGAACACACTGGCCATTCAAATCAATTAATGGCTTTAAGAATCTGAGATTGCTAAGTTTATTGTTATATTTATAAGTATTGATCTATTTTACTAAGGAACCCTGTTTTAAATCTTTCTAAAATGGACTGGCCTGTGCACGTCACACAGGAGACCTGTCAAATACCCCCTCCCCCCATCTATAGGACCCCGCCGTCACTAATGGATAAATCTGTCTCTGTCGATGAGCAGAGGCGATGACACGTTTTACTTTTCACTATGACTCCTTTTCACTATGACTCCCTTTCACTTTTCTCAGCTCTGTAGACATGTGGTCCGGATAGTTGTCTTAAATTGGAGGAAAGCCAGTGTATTCTGGGAAGGGGTGGGGGGGGGGGGGTTGTGGCAAACTCACAAAAAGAGCTCTTGCTAATTCCAGAGGCCTCACTCACTACAAGACAATGTTTTCCTAGCTCACCCATCTGGATACAAAGGACGAGGAGGTACACGGCCTACAAAGGGCTCATTATTGTTGCCTCAGCATGCTCATGTGACTTCATAGACAAAGTGAGCGGAATTAATCTGCATTCCACAATTTATCTTCTGTAGTCTGTGAGTCAGACAGCCGGGCACAAGCAGACCATGTTCCTGACCTACCCTGACTGCCAGGTCTTTACGGCCTCCGTTCATTTGGTTCACCTGAACGACAGTGGCGAGTCACTTGGCTGAAAAAGTATCAACCTTTTCGGCAAAACTGCCCTGCAACAACACAGCTGTCCCCTTACGTTCTGTCGCTGACTTAGCAAGCTATGAAATACGTCCCAACAAAACATCTGCCTTCCAAGCTTCCACTCACGCTGGCCTTGTTCGGACGTGCACAGAGAGCACCGATGCATCGATCGGTTACGTCTTTCAGAAGAACGTCTCCAAGCAAAGCCATTGGTGTAACTCTCACATTTTCGACAGGCTTGAATGATGACCTGTGAAAATAAGCGGGCCACTGGTGACATGCGTGTGCGAGTGACAGATACTCGAGCCCCGCTTCCACGCTGAACTGCACAGAATGACAAACTATCCAGTAATTCCCCAGCCTGGCCTCATTCCCAGGTGGGGGAAAGAGCAGAACACACTCGCTGTATAGAATGATGCCACTCCCACCGCCTTTTAAAATGACTGCTGGTACAGACTGGAGAAAACCCACTCGGCTTGCTGGAATCCGGTTAATACTACCCAGAAACACGCTTACTCCCAGTGCCGGGTTGAAGAATGCAAAGTGGATGGCCAGAATAGTTATCCTAAAACCATGCTGTGAAGGAGATCACTGGTTATTCTTTAAACTACAGCTGCCCCCCGAGGGGCTGACACTCCACCACAATGAGGGCGTAGAAGGGTCTCTTGACAGGGCCACAGCCACTGTACTTCTGAGACCCCGTGGGCCTTTCTGAAGAAGCTGGGCAACAAGGAGTCTTACTAACACATGCTATAACAGACACTATTCAAAAGAATTCACAGCAGCTCTCTTTTAGGAACTGTTTCTATACTGTCATGGAAAATTCTAGAATGCTTCTCCCAGAACTTATTTTGTTTTTTCGAAACACCGGCTGTCTCCACACGTGCCCAGATTTCCAGTTAACAGCTGTTGCCCTCTGGCCAGCCGGACAGCATTCAGAACCTGCGCGTAGAGTCACTGCTGCACGCTACCTGTGTCGCAGTGGCTGCCTGTGTACTCAGGTAAGCAGGAGGAGAATTGCAGCCACGCACCATTTGAAAGATTTAAAATTGCCCTTCCTAGTTTGTCTGGCTTTGCCGATGCAAAAGCTTGTTTGTGACTGGACCGAGGGCCACAGGGGTTTCCGTGAAGGGCAAGAACAAATCTTATACCAAATGACATCACATACCAAATGAACTCTGAGCTCTCGATGACCTTGCCGCTACTGATGACTCATCAAAAGACAGAGCAGCATGTCGTCACCTCATCTTGTCTCTAAAGCTGGTGTAAATCTTGACTGAAAACTCAACATCTGCCCAGACTTCCTGCTCTGCTTTGGCACATGTTAAAATGTGCCACACTTTCCTATATCCCACCTACTTCCACAGTTTGCTATATTAAGTCTTCGGTTATTTATTTTACGAAAATGGACCTTAAGGAAGAGACAGGTTAACTGTCTCTGTTCTATGAAAGCCAAAACCACTTACAAGTTCCACTTTGAGTTCTAGTCTGTTCATATTCCAGTGTTTGGGTGTATGAGACCATTTCTGTTGGGCCCTGTCCACCAGTTTACCCATTGCCTGATGGGATGGTGTTTCCTCCCCCGCCAACTTTGCTGGCGCAGTACCCCTCCTCATTTCCAACCTTCAGCCACTACCTCCTAGTCCAGTGCGCACTGTCCTTTGGGCGTTTACACTGTTCCCAGGACAGCCTGCTAGAACCTGTATGCCCCCCCACAAGAAAGGCTTAGCATTCCCAGAACAGCCCACTCACATTTTTTATAGCCTCCCTGGGGCGATTCTGTAGTTCCCCGAACAGCCAGCCACTGATATCACAGCCTACCCGGGGTGCCCTGACTGTTTCCAGAACAGTCAGCTTATGACCTCCTCAGCGGTAGCCTGGACGCTTGCTGAGTGACCTCCTCGTACTTTGGAATCTGGTCCCACCAGACTGTGGAGAGGGTGCCAACAGAGGGAGTGGGGGTGAAGTGGACAGTGGATCAACACATCAGCTCACTGGATGACAGAGCAAGGGTTAGGGTTAGGGTGTGTCCATGCAGGGTCAGGGTTAGGGGGTGTCCATGCAGGGTCAGGGTTAGGGTGTGTCCATGCAGGGTTTGGGTCAGGGTTTGATCATGCAGGGTTAGAGTTAGGGTTAGGGTCAGGGTTTGTTCATGCAGGGTTAGAGTTAGGGTTAGGGTTTGTCCATGCACATGCTTGAGTGTGTTCCTACCTGCACTCCCAATGCATCCTGGGACTTCTCCCCAGTCAGGATGGTTTGACATGCTCAGAAATAGTAACAATGCTGTCGTTGTGAAAGGAGCACCTGTTCTCGGGTTACACAGCACTCTAAGTGAAGGCTGACCCCCCCAGCTATACGAGCATGACTGAGATCCATCTCGGCTGCAGGGGCGTCCCTCCGTACTGCAGGAAGTTTCGGCTGAGACGAGCTAATAAAAGAGCGGCTGATCTCCACCCTCTCTGCTCTGCCGATGCCACCAGATCATCCTGCCAGACAGGTTCACCACCAGCGTGACACCTGGGTAACACCCAAAGCAGCGTTCTATTGCACGCGGACTTCACGAGGCACGTGTGCTTGTGTGCACATGGTGTTCACACTCCAAGGCTCTCTCACTTTCTAACGCCAGCCACTAAGCTATTTGGTTTGCGGCAAAAGAATTCCTAATATAATTTCAGGTTGTTTTTTACGCTTAAGGCAACTGAGTGAGAGCTTGGCTGTTTTCCATCTTTTTTCAGCATAAACCACGAAACCCGTAAATTGGACTCACCGACCAGTGTTTAAGGCTCAACACGACGTGTTGGAAGAGTAATCCAACGTCCGACCCTTAGCTGAATGCTAGATATGGGGTGGACTGGGGGGGTGACCTTGTGATCCACCCACACACTTGTGAGGTGATTTATCACGCACAAGGATCAGCCTGCCCCCTACTGAAACTTCAGAGTCATTGCAAGTCATACTGCTTCGGTCAATTAGGGGGAACTTTCTGGGGTTTGTTTGATTGTACTAGTGAGCAGCATGGCCCAAGTCGAGCCAAGGATTCTGCTTCATCAGAGTGCCATCCCCATGCTGTGGTTTCTGTTGAGTTCCTATCATAAGATGACCCATTTCCCTCTCATTGAACCTTCCCCTATTAGATGTATAAACAAGGCCACGTACACCCACTGCCTCATACTCCATTGTGTGTGTGAAAACTGTGCTGTGGAGGAAATGTCACAGATATTGATATCAGGCCAACACGTCCCAGCTGTCAGTCTCAGGAGAGAGTCTAAAATGAAGTCATATCAGTGCACTGTGGTCTGTTTTGGAATCCAGAATGCGAGGCCATGCTAGTGGAATGTTATTGGAGATGAAGTTCAATATTAATGACACCATTTGTTAATCTGTCTGTGAGAATTTGCCTTTTATTTTTATCAATGCTTTCTTATTTAACCATCAATCAATTATTGAAAGGAAACCTTCACAATTATCTGGTAAAATGTATATAAAAGATTACAATGTATTTTATAACCATTTTAAGTTTATGGTGGTAGAAAGGATATCTTTGTCGAAGTATGCTTTGATTGCTCCACAACAAACAGAGGTAAAAATTTAACAGACTGAAATCAAACATAGAATATGGGAATATAAAAAACATAAGCTAGCTAAGGCTATTATATGAGAATAAAAATTTAAGAGTACTATGAAAAAGGCCTTTGATGAAAACTGCCATAAGATGGGTGTGTATGAAAATCTGTTACACATTTGGCAGACAAACTGGATTACAGAATTACACTGATGGGGCATTTAAGGTGTCCTCACCCTGTCAAGGTCAAAGTCCATCATAAATTTAATGTGTACTGTAAACACTTCTCAGCTTGTGTAAACGGAGATAGGCCCTGAAGAAAGTAAATGCACACACATACACTGCATGCTACTAACTACAACCGTATACCGGTCCCACTCTCCCCCCCCCCCCCCCCGGCCCCCCCCCCCCCCCCGTACGACCCACCATCACACCTCCCCT
>JAACJT020000062.1:1629296-1649803 GCA_009936485.2 Gymnarchus niloticus | reverse complement strand
CAGGGAGTCTGAGACACCGTGCGGCGTTTGTATCCAAGGTTATGGTTTGTCTGAGTCCCTCATGCCCCCCCCCCCCCCCCCCCCCCCCTCCCCAACCCGGCGCGCGCGCGCCCCCCCCCCCCCCCCCCCCCAGCGCCGTCAGCCTCCAGTGAAGCGACTCCGGCTGCGTGGTGATTGGTCCGACACGGGACCTCGGGCGCGGCCAGAGAGCGAAAGGGAGCGAGACGGTAGGGGCCTGCGTGTTGATGTGCACACTGATGCTAACAAAGCTTCATTCCAGCAAAGTAGAGCTATCAAAGATGGCAGACCCTGTACGACACACCCTCAGAGAGTCTGCCTTTAGCAGCACCATAGCAAAGGTCTGATCCAGGCCAGGTCTCCAGACCCTCAGTGCCAATATCTTTAGCAACAATCTTGATCAGAGCAGCACCGAGGGTCTCGTGTGAGAGACTGGGCAGGCGCCTGTTTGTCAGCATCATCCCTTGCTCTCCCACACGCAGGCGAACAGAGCCCCAATGTGTCCCTGATGCAAAGGATGTCAGACATGTTGTCGCGGTGGTTTGAAGAAGCCAGCGAGGCCCAGAGCAACAGGGGGCGCCCACAGCCTCGGCCCAGGGGTAATTCATGAGGATCACTTTGATTTATTGTTGCTGTCACAGTTAACCTGAGTCGCATGCAATACAAATGAGCAGGAAGTCAGAGGGATTATTGCATGCCCCCCCCCCAGGCACCAGAGCCCAGCCAGAAGGGTCTGCTTCTGGCCCGGAGGTCAGCCAGCCGGATCCTGATCCTACTGAGGCCTCTATGGAGGTGGAGACCCCCGCAGAGCCAGTCCCCAAGTCTGCCTCTTCATCTAGCTCCTCCTCCACTGTTACAGCCCCACCCCCTTCCACGTCTTCCTCCTTGGCGAGCCCACCCTCTTCTTCGCTACTCTCCTCCCCCGACTTGGAGCTGAAGAGCCTCGCTGCCTCTTGTCCCACCCCTGATTCCACTCCCACGTCGGATTCCACCATTGTGACAGAGCCTGCATCGCCAGTGCAGCCGCCGCAGCCGCCGCAGCCACCGCAGTCCGGTAGGATAGAACCTTGACAAGATAACTAACGTTGTGCCTCCTGCTGTAACTTTTGACTCTTGTAATCCGAGCTGCCACATACTCGGTATAAAAGGCTGGTCATACCTTGTATTTGAAGGGGTTGGACAAATTTGTCATTTTCACTGTTTAGTCTTAGCTTTTGACAGTGTGAATATTCTTAGGCGGGGTGGGGGGGTTACTACGCTGTGTCCAGAACACGTTTTCTTGCTGCGTGACCTAGGATGTATCACTTCCTGCACCGCCCTGAGGTAGCAGGGCCCCCGCCGTGTCCTGCTCTGGCCCCCCGCTCTCCATGGCCGCCCTGCCACTCCTATTAGCCCCACCTCATTTTTCTTGCCCCCCCCCCCCCATTCACTCCATCTCTTCTCTGCCCTGTCAGAGCCTGCCCGCCGGGGGGTCCCAGTAAGTGTAGTATGCAGGCGCTTGCAGCGGCTGCTTCTCATGGCCGGCCCCCCGGGACAGCAGGACCGGATGGCCACCCACCAGACCCCCGAGCGCCCCACCCCAGCCCGCGGGGCCTCGGTGGTCCGGGAGCCTCCCACAGCAGGTCTCTGTCCCCAACCCCCTTCCCTGCCTTATGCCAAAACCAGGTGCACCCTGTATTGTTTGCATCCACCTAATTTTGATGTAACCGCTCTGCTCACTGATCACCCAAAGTGTGCTGCACTTGTGTGGTTGGTCGGTTGGTGTAGAGTACTACTGCTACGACATGACCTGTGCACCCAGGACTGCTATGAGCTGTCCTCTAGGCTACCACTGCTACGACATGACCTCTGACCTCTCTTCCCTCACCTGCCCTTGGCTGATGGCTGTGAGTGTGGTGCCAGGCTTCGGACCTAATCGCTGAGCTGGTCTACGTGAAGCATCCTCTTCCTTGGCTCTTCCTGTACTTTAGGCTGTGGTGACCACAGCTATCGGACCCTAAAGAGAGGGCTAAATGTGCACTGGATTTAAAAAAAAAAAAAACACACATGGATGGATTATGCCTTAAGGGCTTGGAAATGTCAGTGGCTAATCGGAGTGCCGTAATGTTGTGGCAATGCATTTGATGGCTTCCAAGCTGCAGCTCCTGTGAGGGATCGTGCTTGGAAAGGTTTCAAATATGTGCCAACAGCGCCATCTATCGTGGGATTCCAGCACATCCACTTGTACTGAGCGAGTGCAAAGTCAGCCGATGGGTTTACATGTAGCCCTCTCCTGGCTGAACGGCGACACTGTCTCCACTGCAGTCCTTGAAGATGGCTGTCAGTTCTCCACCTATGCCTTTTGGCACTTGGGGTTCCGTTCATACACGCAAGGTGCAGCTTACTTTTGAGGATGAAGGATGTCCAGAGTTGCCCCAGAAACTAAAGAATCTGTCCACGATCAGTGGGCGCAATGTCCTGATATCGGCACCAAAACTTGTATGCAGGTGCAGATGGCTTGGAATGAAATAGAACTCAAAGCATGTCTCCTTTGTGACGGCTCACCTGTGGCTTGTGTGTCCCCTTTGGAAGGATCCCTAGTTCATCTTCCTGTCACTGAAGCTCCCGCACTTCCACTGAATGTTCTGCTTTGGACGCAGCCCTCAACTTGGTGTGCCTGATCTCCACACATTGTGCTGTTTGGATGTTTTGGCCTAAGTCTGATTTTGTGTTCCAGATTCTCCCTCATCTGTGGTAAACAAACAGCTTGGATCGATGACCCTGGACGAGCAGCAGGGTGCGTCTCCTCTACCCTCTGGTGTTCCTGTCTTCTCTATGTGCCTCTCCATCTGGCCTCGTGTCAGCTTGGCCCCTCCCCTTCAGCCCGGTTCTGCATGTGTTCTGAACTTCGTTGTTCTTCCCAGGCCGTTTCCCTGTGCCCTCCTCCCTCCAGCATGCAGTGTCTATGCTCTTGGTTGGCTTCTCGTCAGCTGTGTTTCTGTGGGGGAGACGCCACCCCATCCTTTCATTCTTCTGGTCTTCGGCAGGTCTGGAGATCTAAAAACAATCAGCTGCGAACTCTTGTTCTGGAGCCTCGAGCCCATCTTGATTGGTTGGTTGCGTTCCTTCCCTGCGTGGAGGAACGCCCGATCTGCTGTGTGTTATTTCTCGTCAGAGTGATTTGGCCACCTGGCTTTGTCCTTTTGGTACCTGGACGATACATACCGGCGTCCTCTTCATTCCCCGTTTCACGGAGGGCTCCGTTATCTCTTTGGTGCTGCCTCCTGTCCTCCGCTGTGCCTCTAGTCTCTCCATCAGGATCCCAGTGCATCTCCTCTACAAGCAAGCCTCCTCCCTTTTACCTGTAGTGCTCTGTCCTGATCCAGCCCTTCGTCCCGCTGTCCTGTTTGTCCGGCTCTTTCTTCATGTCTCGTTCTGCTTTCATTTGTATCATCTAACGTCATTTTATGTTTGTCAAGATGGTCTGTTATAAGCAAGGGAAATAGTTGCTTTGATCAGGTACATGAAGAGCTGACTTGTCTATCAGTCTTGGACACTGAAAATGAACATGGCAGATATCGGATATTTACATTTGGCTTTCTAGATGCGTGTTTGTAACCAAGCACACACTTTTGTATCCTTGTACGGCTTCCAGCCCAGCACTAGAGTGGTATGACGTGTTCCCGGCACCATGCATCGTCTCTGCATGCTGCCCCTGTGCATGGCCCTCCTGTGTGGCATGGCTGCAACGTGGATGTCACTGCAGCGTCGGGGCCTTTAAAAGGCCGGTTTGAGCAGAATGCACCATTAATGCTTTAGAAAGCAAATCTATGCTGGAGATTTCTGTCAAGTCCTAAACCTAATCAAGCCTTTAGTGACTGGATACTTCACAGACAATACCTTATTAAAGTAAAAATTACTGTACTGTTTTTTTTTTTTTTTTTGTGCAGGAAGATTGAATGAATTTTGGAGGTGGAAATTAAGGGAATCGGGGCAAATGTGCATTAAACCCTCTTGCCCAACCTCAGCTCTTGTGTTGTGCCTTTTCCAGAACTGGTCCTAGAGGACTGGTGTATATGCAGGCTTTCCATTTATCCAACATCTGAAAGTCTTATAACCAAGATGTGTAGCTGGCTTAATGAATGGACTCATCTGAGTGCCTAAGTGTTCATGTAAAACCAAATCCTGCATGTACATCATTCAGTCAGGACTGGCACTAAGATCCTGGGCTTCACCAGGCTCTCTCTGCTTTCTGAGGCCTCATTTGGAGAGGTGGAGTTCCCAGTATTTGGACCACAGCCTTGGCAGCCATGCTAAGCTCCTGTCCCTTTCTCTGCACATCCAAGGTACCTCAGAACCTGGAACTGGGAGCAGTTCTAGTTCGGCCGGCATGAGACCCGGAGCAGCAGAGCCCATCCTAAGCCTACACTACAGTACAGAGGGCACGACGACCAGTACCATCAAACTGGACTTCACAGATGAATGGCAAGTCCTTTTTTGGGTGTTTCTTTATGGGCTTTGATTCCAATCCAATGTCCTTCAATTAACCTGCCTTGGCTTTTTGTTAACTAACCTGTCAAGTGGTTTGGCCAACTGACCTTGAGTCTTCTGACCAGGCCAGCCTAGATCAATATTTGGTAGTAAAATAGATTGGATGTAATATTTTGGGCTGCTATGTCGAAATACAAAAAAACACTGCCAGAACTCCAACAGTTGAATTGTATTAGCTGTAGAGTGGATTGTGGTTGTCGGCCACAGAAGCCTAGTAGTGGCTTTGTTTTTAGGAATGATGTTCTTAACATGCTCCCTGGCCAGGAGTAGCAGAGCCTGCAGCTCCAGGGGCAGTGGCAACAACAGCGGCGGCCACAAGGTGGATGAGGTGGGCAGCCAGAGCTCTCCGAGCATGGAGAAGCCGTCCCCAGGGGCTTCAGAGCCAGGTGAGTCCAGTAGAAGAGAGCTGAAGTCAAACTTGACTCAGGGGTGGCTGGACATTGTGCATTGGGACATGTGACCCCAAACATACATGTCCCTCCTGTTAGCATTTGCTGACTCTGCATAGAGATGTTGGTAATTGTGGGAGGTCTTTAGTCCGTGCCGTGTTTCGGCAGCCATCCTGGATTGATTCGAGGCAGGCTGTACCCTCCTGTGTCCCTCAGCCGCTCCACCGGCATCAGAATCGCCCGGGATGAGTGGGGAAGATCTGGAGACGGCCCCGGCAGAAGCAGAGAGCACAGACGGCTGTACGGAGAAAGCCACCACTGCCCCTGAATGTGACTTGGGCACGCCTGACCATGACAAGGTCCCCGCGGAGGGTGTCGAGGCCCCCAGGGAAACGTTTTGGAGGGGTGAGCCAGTGGGGAGAAGAACCCCTGCGCCACAGACCTCTCGGGGCAACCAGGACTCGGATGACAGTGATGATGACCCCATCCTCATACCCTCCAGGTTCCGTTCAGGACAAAGCCCCAGGTATGTTCTCACGGACTGTGGTGTGCCTTTTGGCTTTGCAGAGCACTCTGGGGGTGGTGACTGACAGTTACTGAGTGCCCTCCCCCAAAATGTCTCAACCTTCAGCAGGAAGTAACTCCTAGCCTGTCAAGTGCTTTGGAAGTTCGGCTGTCTTAGAGCCCAGGCATCCCAGGTGAAGAGAATCTTATCAGCCTGTGCCCCAAAGCCTGTCAAGGTCCATCTGAATTCTGGGAGTGCCTGCATATAGACCATGCTGCTCCAGTTTAGTGACAATGCTTCCACCTGGTCTACATACTGCTGCTGTTAGCTTCAATGCTATCCAATTTCCATGGATTTTAGTGGTTCCCACACCTGCCCCATTGGGACTCTGCAGTCATGCAGCTTGTCATTTTTAAGTAGGTACCAGGAGAATCAGCTTTGTTTTCCACACAGCAGATTCCATTTGCTCACACGTTCATCTTTCTTTTCAGCCTTCCCCATGTCTTTCTCAAGAATGTCTCGTGTGTCATAAGTAAACTGTATTCCTCCCTATAGATTTAATTTCAGAGGATCAGCCGTAGGTGATAGGATGATAAGGTAACTTGCCATTCTCATTCCACGTCCCTTCTAACCTGCACTTGTTTTAACAGCTCGGTGAGTCTTGAATCTGGAGTTCTGATTGAGTCTGCATGACCCTCTAAAGCCACCGTAACTTTTAAATGGTGTACTGAGGAGCTGAACTTCATAGCTCATGTGTTGGCACTAACAGCACCTCTGCAGGGTACTAAACCACCCAGGCATGGGACGTATAGTTTTGCAGAGCATTTAGACAGCTAGGTGGATGGAGGCAGCTTGTGTGAGTTGCATTAAATATTTTAATGTGCCCTGGTCAGATCTAGGGGTGGGTAGCAGAAACCAGGCCGTAACCCACACCAGTGCTGTCAGATTTTCCCATAATGCAATGCCTGTCAGTGCCTTGGCATGTCTTTGGTATTGTGGGTGGCTTTTCCACACCAAAAATTTGAACGTGAAGCTTGAGAGTCCATGGTATTTTCTTTTTGTATTTTAACTGAATAGTGCCAGGTCACAAGGGAGAGATTTCATGAATGATTTGTCAGGGAGGACCTGCCCAGTTCTGTATTCGGTCAAGGTTGAGTTTTAAGGTTAAGCAACGACAGTACTTCTGCAGACAGAGCTAACCCTTCGCATGCTGGATTCTGGGAATACCCCCCTCCTACCCTTTAATGGCACTTGAGCAATCTGAACTAAGGTATGAGCCAGATTCCTGATGAGTAAAGAGAGCTTGGTGATTCTTAGTTAATATTTAAAGGACTATTTCACCAAACTGTCTAGTCTTCACTGTATGAGACATGCTTGAAAAGTCCCAAACTTTTCCAAACTCTCAAACACACCAAATGTGTGTTGGAGTTATTGAGTGCATGCATTATGACCTGTTTGTCTAGTGGTGGCTCGTGGTGGTCAAAGCACAAGTTTTTCTATCAAGTACAGCCTCTCTTTACTGGGAAATCAAATAGACTTAGAGCAATCGGAGCAAGCTCTATGACTGCTGGGTGGAGTTGCCCATGTGCTGCCTAACTGGCTGCACCACCTTGACTCCTGTCGGACCCCTGCCCCCCCCAGGCGATCTGCTGCAGCACGCATTCAGGAGCTGTTCCGTCGGAGAAAGGAGAGGCGGGAGATGGAGGAGAGCGAGACACAGAACATCCGCAGGCCAACAGTCAAGATGGTGTACAAAGGTCACCGCAACTCGAGGACAATGGTGGGTTCTGCTGGCCAGGGTTAAGGGGCTGCAGGCACTTGATCAAAGCAGTTCTACCCAACTTGTTTTCTTACCTTTACAGGGCTGGATATCTGAGGTTGTCTTTGACTAACAGCCTGGCACAGTAACGAATGTGTTGTGGATGACTTGTCAGCTGGTTTTCGTGGGGGGTGTTGGCAGATGGATACTCATTGTATAAACCAAGTTCCCCCCGGTCATGGTTCATTTCTCTGCAGATCAAGGAGTCATGCTTTTGGGGGAATAGCTTTGTGATGAGTGGGTCTGACTGTGGACACATCTTCATCTGGGACCGGCACACAGCGGAGCACCTCATGCTCCTGGAGGCAGACAACCACGTGGTGAACTGCCTGCAGCCCCACCCCTATGATCCCAGTGAGTATCCCACAATGCACTTTGGTCTCAAACAACTTGAACCAATGCGAGTAGAACTGTAGCAGATCTCAACCACCCATGGTGCCTTGTGCTCGTTACTCTTGCTGTCTCCCAGTCCTTGCCTCTTCGGGCATCGACTACGATATCAAGATCTGGTCGCCGCTGGAAGAACTGCCATCCTTCAACAGGGTTCTGGCCGATGAGGTTGGTGGTCTTCCCATAGCCTTCCAAGCTGAGGTCCCCCTCCTTGCATACATGTACAAACGCCATTTTGGGAAGACACTACAGAACTTTTTAAAATTAGTAAACACCTGGTCATAGAGCACTTGTATGATCTAAGCAGCCAAGACCAGTCAACTTTTTTTTGGGGGGCCTTGAGCTGCCTGGCCCAAGGGGATATTTGATTTCAGCCACTTCCTGCTTCAGAGGCCCTCAACCCACTACAAATCTTCACAATATTACCTGTACACTATTGAGATCTTACATTGCCAGAGTGAGGCCTTGGTCCTGTTCTGAAGAGTAGCAGCCTATCATATGAAATCAGTCAAGCAGACCTCAGCACTGACCCTGAGCCACGGCCTGTATGTCACTGCAGGTGATAGCACGTAATGAGCTGATGCTGGAGGAGACCAGAAACACCATAACAGTCCCAGCCTCCTTCATGCTGAGGATGCTGGCTTCCTTGAACCACATCAGGACTGGTAAGCATGTCATCCGGGGCAACCTGCAGCTGCTTAAGGGGACTTAATCAATAATGGAAATAGTAGGCAAACACCACATTTCTTGTTAAAGGAACTTAGCCTGCACCATGCCAGATCAACAGTCTGCTTCATCTAACCTAGCAAGCTTCTATTCAGGGTGACATCCTGGCATTCTTGGAAGCAGGCCCATTTAATTATGTGCTGGGCTGTTTGTCATCTGCTTCTGTATAGATGCTTGTGTGCAGGTGCAGGAACACAAATACTCCAGCTGTATGCATCCTCCTTCCAGCCTGCCTCCTGCTGGGAGCAGCAGTTTAATCCCAGATCATACAGTGTGAAACAGTATCATTGCTTCTCTCCTCTTCAGACCGAGCAGAGGGTGACCGATCAGAAGGTTCTGGCCAAGAGAATGAAGATGAGCCATAGCAGCCCTTTCTTTTTAAAGTTTTGCTACAGAGTACTTGAACTTTTTGTTTTGTACAAGCAAATCATAGACTATTTCCTTAAGAGCAGTAGTGCAATTTTTAGCTTTTTTTTTTTTTTAAAAAAAAAAAAAAAACTTTCCTACTAACTTCTTGCATTAAGGACTGTGTGAATGCAAGCTGACTGGGCTGGAGGTGTGGTTAGAGATGGGAGTGGTGCTTGAAAATATAAAGTGCAATACTTTGTGTACCCCAAAAGCTATTTAACCTTTTAAGGTGTGTTTTCCTTATAGCTAAAGGGTAAGACTTTGTATACCTGTGGTTGCATGTAAACCTACAGCCAGAAAATAAATCTGTGCAAACCATGGTGTCCGATCAAACAAAAACTTACACTCCAGGCTTCATAGTGCTTTATTGACAAGCTATTGAGCATGCTGACAGTCAGGCTACTGCTAACATCACTCAACAGAAGACCCTGGGGGTTTAACACGGTCTGTTAAACCTGACTTCAGACTGAAGAAAACAACTCAACTTCAAGAGTTGACTCTTGCCAACATTTTATATTAAAGCCACTTTCTGAAAAATGGGAAATCCCCCTGCAGAGGGTTAAGTAGAAACAAATTTTAACCACTGTACATTAAATTCCAATAGTGTAAGTAACCATTTAATACTAGTAAATGCACTTACATATACCATAGTACCTGGACCTAAGAGAAGTGCAGCCAGTGGAAGTCAGCTCCCCCAAAGGGCAAGGCTAGACACAGAGCTCTTCAAGTTCGTCATCCTTCACTATACCTTCGTCAATGCTCTCCAGCCTCAGTCTCTGCCCATCCTGGTACCGGGGTCCCCGTGTTGGCACTCGGCTGGGGAGCAGCCCCACCTCACCAAAGAGCTGCAGCTTGACATCACTCTCTATCGCCCTTGCCAGGCTCGAGGCATAGCTGTCCAGGGACTTGTGGATCTCAGCTTTGATTTGGACGGTAGAGGAGCCTAAGTAAGAGAGCTTCAGTCAGCATTTTCCAGGTATCAATAAATCTACAGCACACTGAAACATGCGGAATGTACTGGAAACTGTAAACATGGCCAAATTCCTGTTACAACGCAGACATGCTTACCTCGGCACTGCTGGTCCTCAAAAGTCACAGAGCTCCTCCTCTTCGCCAGTAAACCACCAGCATGGTGGGTGTGGGAATCGGAGGAGAAGTTATCCAGCAGCAAGACCTCTGTACCTGGGCAGAAGAATGGCACATGTTCAAGGAACCAGAGCCCTCAAAACAGATACTTTTTGATTGACAAAAGCGTAACTTGTACAGCACAGCCATTTAGAGCTAAGCCAGATCAAATGGCTATGTTTCAGCATCTAACCAGAAATGTCAGACTCCAAGGACACCAGATGATCACAGATAATGCACTAAAGAAGATGCCTGGGGCAAGTTGGGACAGGTAGGCCACAGCAATCCAGACACTCAGAAGCCCCAGAAAACTTCTGGTGTGTTTCTCAGCCCACCTGAATCCTGGGAGAAGCTGAAGCCGGTGTCACCAGTACTGCTGCCATGTCCCAGGAGCTGTCCCCCTCCCGCGAGTATGGCTGTCAGGTGTGGAGACATCCCCAAGTCTGCGGACACATGCTTTCGGTCATGCCTGCGTGTGTTTAGCCTACAGCTAACAAACACCGGGATGCTTGAAAGACAACAATGCATTGCGGCATTCTTCTTACATAAACCAACCTAACAGATGTGGTTTATGCAAGAACAGAACAGTACTGGTTTTGTGTCTGAGTGCATGTGGTGGGTGGGGTGGAGGGTATGCCTCAGTCTTCTGCTTACAGAAGTGACCTTAGAACAAAGATTGCCAAACGTCTCCAAAATAAAGCAACTGGCAGAGTTTTGGTTTCAGAACTCGAGCACCACACTGACTGACTTAGCTGGGACAGTCGTTATCAGAACAGAGAGAGGCTTACGGGGGGGGGTTGCAAAACTAATGGGATATTTAAAAAGCTCGACCAGGAAGACTACTCTACACAAGGCTGTGAACAAACACGCTATTGATCAACTCAGACCCTGCCCACGGCCAATACTCACCCGTGATGCGGTTAGAGATACTGAAGAGGCGAGCGGTCCTGTGGCGGGTGACGAATGATTCCCTGTAGTATCGGTCACCAAAGCACATTCCCAGAAGCTCCTTGCGCACCGTCTTGTTCCACAGGCCGTAAATAAGCGGGTGGCATGCGGCGCTAGCAAATGACAGCCATGTGACGAGGGTCTCCAAGCCTGGGGAGATGCTGCCCTCACCCCACAGGGCCTCTGTGCTGATGGCTGCCACATAGGGTCCCCAGGTCACTAGAAAATTTCCAAGCACCACCAAGATGGTGATGAAGGCCTTGCATTGGTTGCCCGCGTATATCAGACTACGCCGGCTGCCACTAGAGGAGGTCGATGCATTGGAGTTCTTGCGGCCATTTCTATGGGCGGACTCCTCCTGGGCCACCACCACAGTGCCACAGTGGACTTTGCGTGCCTTAATGCGGGCCACCCGAAAGATGACCCCGTAGCAAGCCAGCATGGCTAAGAAAGGCAACAAACAGCACCAGGCCACCCAGAAGGCCGTGTAGCCGGCGTCACGGTGCCAGGCCACCGTGCACGTCCACTTGAAGCGGTCGAATTCAAAGGAAGACCAGCCGAAGAGTGGAGGGAGGCAGCCCACCAGGGAGTGGAGCCACACGTATACAATAGCCATGGTGGCTCGGTTGCCAGTAATCTTCATCGGGTAAACCATGGGGTACAACACGGCATAGTACCTGGGGGGACACAGAGACAGAAACGTTCAGCAGATGGAACGTCAGCATCAAAGATGTAGCTTTTTAAACTCACCCAGTGATCCCTCTCTTTCCATTTAAACGACAACTAAGTGGACAGCAATGAAGCTTAACTTGCCCAGGAAGAAAATAAAATATCTTGTCGCCAAGGCTGGGTTTGAGCGATGCCTCTGCAAGCAATTCGTTGCTCTTAACTGTTATTTTAAATGAAGGATACTGTTTAGGAAATTATGGCCCAGCAAGCCCACAAACCTTCGAGAACGGAATGCCCACCAGCACTCGGTTTGTGCCATACCTGTCGATGGCGATGGCTCCTAGGGTAAGCATGCTGGCAGAGCTGATGAGCAGGTAGAGCAGAGCGGTGAAGTTGCACCAGACCACCCCAAAGAGCCATTGGCGCCACACCGAGCTGGTCACCACGAAGGGCAGGACCAACACGGACAGAAGCAGATTCGACAGTGTCAGGCTGAACACCAGCTTGTTGCTGGGCGTCAGCAGGTATGGCTTCCGGTTCAGGGTGACCACCACCAGCAGGTTACCCAAGCAGGCAAGCAGGGTGATTGCCACCATAAAAATGGACTCCACCGCCACCAATCCACCAGCGTCACCCCGCCACCAGTCCTCCGCTGATCCATTCCCACTGCTGTTCATTCCAAGGGTCTGGGCCACTGAAGTAAGACAGCCATGCTGGGATACTGTGAGGGGGACGGAAACACCAGAGTATGTTCAGACCAGCGGGAGCAGAACAAGGCCACACTCTGGCTTACCTGGCCCTTGTAAACACAATGGTCGCACTTCCGTTCATTTGCTGGACTTTCATTAGCGTTGAGTTTACCTTGTCTAGTTAAGACCACGCACGGCACGACTGTACCGCCAAAAACCGTCTCGTGGCCCTTCCGTTAGAAGGCGCTCCATAGTCTAGATAACGGCCACGGCTTCCTAGAGTCACTGGACTTAGACCAAATTTAGCTGACCTATTACAACATTCAATAATAATAAACCATTATTCCACACGTTGTCCGACCGTTACTGACAAACCCTGAAGAAACCTCAAAAGAATTACGGGAGTTATGCAGATTAATACGTGAGTGCATTATACCGAAAAATGAACGCGTCGAAGAGCGACTGTTGTGTAACAATGAATAAAAAAAAGATTCGTTTGATTTTTTTGGTCCTCTAACGACACACACAAAGTGAACCAAACACACGCCATGTCCTTGAAACACTTGGGTTTTCCCAACATAGCTGACAAGTTTATATTCGTAAGCGGATTCCACTTTTTTTTTTTTTTAAGCATTACTACATGGCTCAGCATTTCCTCAAGTGTCGCCAAACGCCTCCTTTGTAGCAGAAACAAACTTTTTTTTTCGCTTTAATTCCCTCTCCTATTGTCAAGCTCGGCCATACATGCAGACGCCTGACATTCCGGAGTTAAGAGGCTGAACTTTCCCGGCTCCTAAGAGGAGAGAAATGATCGAAGTGCACAGCCGAGTAACAAACTGCTGAGCCGGCGGCTTAATAACTTGGGGTCTTCGGGACTTCAGGGGGCAACCGAAAGAAGCAGAGCGTCCTTAATCTTCCGTCAGGCTAAAATGTTCTTAACACAGGAGTCAAGACACAATAGAGAGGCAGCCTTTCCCTCTCCTTACCTCGCCCTCCGATCCTCACATCTCAACGCCCATCTGGCCGCTCATATCGACTCTCTCCGCGGCATCGGCTTGCCGGCTCTCCTTCCTTCTTCCCCCCGCGTCTTGTGTCAGAAGCTTCCCCGCAGCCACAGATTTCAGCGGGAGTGGAGCAGCTGCTGGCCACAATGGCGTCCGACACTCACGGCTCCTTCTCCACCCCAGCTTGGCGAGGTCCCCCCTCGTCGTGGGTGGTCCGGGCGGCTGGAGCCCTTCGCCTTGGGGCATGAACGGGGCCACGGCGTGTCGCCCCAGTCTCGGCAATACAGCAGAGATGCGCTTTAAAGGACACCCTGGTAGACTTCATCCAGTTTTATTTCATGGCTTTATTTAAGCGTGTACCATGGTGTTAGTCGAGGGAGGAAATGATGCTTACAACTGCTTTGGCACAGCGTTCAAACATCCTCGTACAGGTTTGGCATACTCGCAATTAACTTGCGCCAATCTTTCAAGACTAAGATGGAGCTCCAGGATGAGCAGAGCTCCGGACCACCAAGGTAGATCAAACGTTCCCGCAGCAGAGTTTTCCGGCGTCACGTGTGACCGCCGAGCCAATCACATGGCGACAGGAAGGCGTTCCACGCGGCTCGCGAGCCCCTCTGGTGTAAATCCGCGCGATGCATGCTACACTTCTGCGTGCTGTGCTTAATATATTCAAACTTCTTTCAACAAAACATTAATACTTTTAATTACTGATTGCTACGGTTTTATTATAAAAGTTGTGCAACAAATTACATACGTGAAAGTGAATACATGTATTTTGTTTTAAATACTCAAGTTGTCTCTCTTTACAACACTGAAGTGCAAGTTTTAAATTTAGATAATAAGGCACATATTGTAGCAAAATTCTAAATCTTACTTAATAGCATTGCTTGGAAAGAAAGATAATATCCAGTTTATAATGTAAAAATTTTAAGTCACAGCTATGCCATAATGAAAACCTTTTGTCAATGAGCGATATGTGTACATGTGACACATCCAAGCACAATATGGCACTCTGGCCCCAAGCATCCACACACTCAACACAGACCTTATTCTGATATATACAAAGCCCTAGTAGATCACCACCGTTAACTCGTCTGAAACGAACAGCACTGTCTCCTCACACCCTGGGGACAGGAATGTTTTTTTTTTTCCACCACAATATTTTGATGTGCTTGGGGTACTTTGGGGAACATCATTACTATAAAAACAAAAATCTCAGTACCATCAACATTGGAGTGTATGTAACATAACACGTCCACATTCAAAAAAAACAAACACAATACATCAGTAACACAATCATTCATTCAAGTATTGATGCTTTTTACCAAAAGGCCTTGCTGTTCAATCTTACATTTTGTTTCTATTCATTACAGCAAATATTTGAGTACAGTGTCCTGCAAATAAGATCTAGAGCTGCCCCTAGTGCAAGTATCTTTATGTAATTACTGTTACCGTTTATAAAATAAAATTGAATGAATTACTGTTAAGTGCAAACAACATGGCTTGTGCGATGGCAGATTGACCAAGGTAATAAAGAGATGCTTCATTGAAGCTTATTGTAGTCTACTACAAACTAGGTTTACCCAGAATAGTTGGGTATTGGGCAAGTTTTAGAACCTAGAAGATCACTAACATTCATCACTTAACAGCTCTGAGGAAACCTGCCCACATCTTCATCTTTTTCCCCAGAATAAAAGTAACACGAGTGACACCATCCGCACCGGCCTAACCCCGCAGCGACGGCCGGTCCTCCACAGTCAGCCCCACGTCAGCATCAGGGTGAGACGAAGCACCCCCAACAGAGTCAGATCCTGTGTCTTTGCTCCCACTCGGACTCGCTGGCCGGGCCTGGCATCTTACCACGAGCTGGTATAGTGCGGCAGCCAGGAAGATGATGGCAATTGAGGCAAAATAACTGGCGTAGATTAGAAACTGAGAGGAAGGGAGGGAGGAAAAGGCAGCGGTAAAGTACAAGAGAGTTTTTCTTTCCCATAAAAAAAAAAAATCTTCTCCTCTCTATTTTAGTATTACTGGAGATATTTGGTGTGGAGGGTGTTTGTATTACCTGAGAAGAAATATCAAGGCCCAATCCAATGGTGTCAACCACAATCACAGTGAGTACAGTCTGAAGTAGCAGGGCTGCAAAGGTATTCACCCCAAAGACTAAGGCGTACCTCCTCATGTTAAGGTTAGCAGCGATCTGGAACCTGATGAAGAAAAGGACAATTCTCTCACCATCAGCCAAATATACCTTCACGAGACCTCACTCTGACTAGGTGTCGACAGACATACTCACGTTGCAATGGTAATGAGCAACATGTAAGTGCCTCTGAAGATGACATAGGATGTGTAGCACACCCACATATTCCTGATGGTGTCCATGAGATACACCGCGATCGCTATGACAACAGAGAAGCAGCAAAGGTACAGTTCTCCCCAGGATGCCCAGGAGATTTTCACGAAGCCCACGCTAAATGCCATCAAAGCACCTGGTTGGGGACAAAGTACAGAGAGACAACAGATATTGGACGTACAGATCTGAAGCTGTGCTCTAATTTCAGGACCTTATTCAGAGAGAAACTAGGTGTTTCCGCCAAAGTGAAGAAGGTGTAGTTATACAAAACCACAGTGCTCACCTAGCACAGTCGAGACAGTCTCCACGTAGCCATTGTAGATCATAACCTTCTGAGAAGGCAGAATCTCCTCCCACAGGGCCTGGGTGTAGTTGATTACCTGTAAATAGCCACAGGTGGACAATGCCCACCATGCCGACCAGGCCAGGAGAGTGGGACGCGAGTAGCAATGCAGAAAGTCCCACCAGAGACTCTTCAACACTTCAAAACCACCAATGCTCCCACCAGCTGGCTTTTGAACCTGGTTTAAAGAAACATATTCTAGCACACGGCACCACACATAAAAAAAATTATATATATATATATAATATATATATATATATAACACAATGTTCTCCAGGACTTAGTAATGCATTCATCTGCCATTCATTTAGTATTTTACAATTTATATTAGTACATTTAAACAGGCAAGTTGGAACACATTTTGGCAAACCTTTGCTAGCCCATCGGGAGCATTGCTGTCCAGCAGTATCTTGCACTCATTGTCCTCCACCTTCACCTTGCCCAGATTCTCCAGGGGAGTACAAACTGCCTTTTTTGAAGGGTCCTCTATCACTGTCGGGATGGCAAGGTTACTTTCGTGGAAAAATAAGCTCCTACTGGGCATGGGAAGGAACCAGGGAGCAATGAATGCCAGGACCAGGGAGATGAGCGTGGCGACACACAGGTAGAGAAAGGGCACCTTCACCACAGACACCAGGACCTGCCCAGCAAGCGCACTCACGGTCAAGCCCAGAAGAGTGATGCCCCGGCAGTAGCCTGTCACCCTCTGATAGTGAGCCGGTTCCACCACACTGTAGATATACGAGTAGTACGCCACCTCAGCTGCACTGGCCAGCCCAAAGAAGAACTCCAGCAGTTTCATGGCCAGCAGCCCCTGGGCATTGACCAGCATTATGTATGTCGCAATTAAGCTCGCCCCCTGCAGGATGATCACAGGCTTGTAGCAAAGGTAGTCTGTGGCCAGGAAGACTGGAAACAGCAGTGCGAGGTAGGAGTACGTCCATACTGGGTATATTTCATTGACAACCTATAGCGAGAAAGAGAATCTTTCGAACAGCACCTTTTTCAGGGTGGAGCAAGCTAACATACAGGTTGTGAGATGAACTTGCTATTCAAGTGCGGGGGAGTATGGTGTTCCATTCTTCGGAGACCCTGTGTTCTGAAAAAACAAATCGTGTAACGTAATGCCATAAGAAGGAATAACAACATGTAGCTCAAAGAGCATGTTTATCTCTCATCAGGTATTTTCATTCGTAGCAGGGAGCAGACAAGAAATTCTATCCTGTTATTTCATTAAACACAAGATTGTCCTTTTGTCTTTTCACGCACCACGGCTTTGTAAATTTTAATTGTTTATTAAGAGAAGCGAATTAAAATTTCTTTCCGCTTTATCCAAATGAAAAGGATTAAAAACCACGAGTTTCCAGATTTAAGAAATACCCAACATTCTGGTGGGTATTACTTGATCACAACCTTGAGAAATAAGACTTGCAAACCTGTACACTGAAAGTGATGTTTAATGTTTTCTATATCTGAAAAGTCCACTGAGCAGTACTGTATTTTAATTACATCTTACCAGTTACGTTCTGCATACTTTAAGCACAGAATAACGTAGTGCCGCATGATTAATTGAATCACAACCGCGGTGTCAGCCTGAGCGATTATATAACCGCAAAGGCTGCGATTTAATTAAGAAATGTGCATGTGTGTGAACGAGATAACCTATCCTCCGTTTGTGTGCAGTCTGCTCATTATCTATGCCCATAATAAAGATGACCAATCAGTCTCTGCTTAGGCAGTGAAGCATGTGTAGTGTATTGAAAAGTTTGTGGCAGCATTAAGAGTCCACTTCTAAAGTATGTATTCTCATGTAAGTGTGCGAGAGCTTCAGGCTGGTGGGTAGGGAAGAGTGCCTTTTTAAAATGGAAGGCATTGGGATGATTTCGTTCCGGATGGACCGGCCCGGTCAGAAGGAGTTTGTTATGCTTCGGATGAGCTCGCACTCCTTCGGAAAACAGATGCATGTGTAGCACGGGATCTCTGTTTACTGCGGATGTTTGGGTGTGTCCGCAGCTGTCAATGACCTGAAGACATGAATTTATATTTACCAGCCAAAATTCAGTCATTTATAATGGAAACGCACCGAATGCAAACTAAAATAAATGAAAATGATAACTTGTGGAATGCTCTTTACTGCAAGCAAATCAGACATTAAAAAGACAGTAGCGCTTTATTTAAAAGATACCTATTGAAAGGGAAATGTTATATAACAATATCCACTGACAAAGGACTGTTGTTTGCTTAACACCCATCACTTTTAATGAGAAAATTTAACTGCTTCAATTCTTACACTTTTAATGCCAGGGTCCCCAAAATGTGGACATTTATTTTAGGGTGACTTATGGAGTCAATTTAGCATCGTTTGATGGTAAACCTGGGTTCATTCTGTGTTTCCTGTTCAATCCGGAGAAAACGTCACAAAAATTAAAACTGCAAATATCTCACTACACAATAACTGTTGTACTTGCTCATTTAGCATGATTCTGGTTTTCAAACCTGAGTGAGAATCTTTCATAAACATTAAAACTATATGTATCTCACTACAGAATAACTATTTAGGTCACCCACAGGTTGCGGTAAAAGAGCATACCACAAGTCAGGACCGTGTCACTCGGCTCCCTTTCTCAAACCTTGAACCACAGTCACCCATTGAACAGCTGTGCTTTGGGGACCTTGCCATCAAAATGTGTGGGAATGGCAGCAGTTTAAATTGTCCCATTAAAGCCAATGAATTCACCTCCCATTGACTCTGAATAGGTGAAATTTGATTGGCTGGAGGAGAGGAGCTGGGTTCAAGGATGTCCACCAAATGTCACCAGTTGCTTTAATGTGACCCCATGCCTTTGTGGTTCAAGTGTGGCGAGTTTAGCGTCGAAGATCTAAGAGTGGCAGCAATTTGAAAATCCTCCCAGTAAAAGTCAATGGGAAAATGGGAACACAGGAAAAGTGAAACAGTAACACCATACTACTGACTGAATTTTTCAGGTTTTTTTTGTATTTTTTATGCTAGTTTATATGTTTGAGCTGAGAAATACACACTTCAAAATTTAAGAATCTGTGGAATTTCCTTGATAACCAAGTAAATGATACCACCTGATTACTGTACCCCAAATCGCAATATCCTCCACAATAATCGCAATATGACTTTTTCACCAAATCGTGCAGCCCTAGTATAACCACGTGCCTGCGGAGGTCCCTGCATGCTGTTACTTTAAGGACATATCGTTGAAGATATTACATAGCTATCTTAAAGGCTAATCTGTACGTGTATGTGCACTTCATCATAGAGTTAAATGACTCTGAGAAGACACGGAAGACTTAACAACATCAGTGAATTTCGTGCTGTCTGAACATCTATTCCGGTTACGAGATTACATTAATACATTTTTGCCTCCACTTACCTGTGTCTCGGTTAAGTTTTTGTCAGGTCCCATTAAATATGCGGTTAGGAAGGGTTCTAAAGGTCTCATACTTGAAAAAAAGCCATAAACGCACAATAAAACCGTGGGGCATGTCCATGTTTCGGACATGTCAGATACCGCGTGACCTTCCCAACACACACGAGCTCACCGAGTCTCCTGCGCTGGGCGGAGTTTGAATGCTGAAAGCAACGCCGAGCCAATCGTTTATATTGTGAGAGGCGTGTCTTAATCGAAGTCTCGGATTTACCCAATAGAACGCGTTCTGGGAAAGAAAAAAAAAAAAACGAAAGTTCGCGATTTGCTGAAGGAAGCCCACGTTGCTCCGGAATCGAAATAACGTCATCAATTTATGAAACTGGATTATTGACGGACAGCTGAACGGACCACTAGACGATGAATTGGTGACGCACTGTTGCGTCTTGTATTTGCCGCTTTGCGTGTCAGTTACGTAATCCGTACGCATTGTTTGGAATACGCTATGTATGTCTGTAATGATAACATCTGGGCTTCACAAATGAATGTTTTAATCATTTAATGAACAAAGTCCCCATGTGTGAAATGTTAACTGGATTAAAAACGACTGGCAGAAATATAAAAAGCGAATGTTATCGCATCCTTTACTTCCTCATTTCGTTACACTTTTCAGACTGAATGTCTTGATGTTATTTACACGGAATTACGTTATGATACGCGTTCGCAACATGAGCCTTGAGGGGTTAACAGGGGCATTCCACAAAGAAAAAGGGGTTCTAGGCCGCTGC
This sequence comes from Gymnarchus niloticus, assembly GCA_009936485.2. Classification (NCBI taxonomy): domain Eukaryota; kingdom Metazoa; phylum Chordata; class Actinopteri; order Osteoglossiformes; family Gymnarchidae; genus Gymnarchus; species Gymnarchus niloticus. The sequence goes on along the minus strand of JAACJT020000062.1, from coordinate 1,629,701 downwards.
GATCCGGGGAACCTAAGGTGAGAGAAACTTTTTTCTTATATTGGTCTCTCCGAATCGGATTGGTTGAGATGATCCAAACTTGCAGGAAGGTCTGGGACCCGAGCAAGTCTGCAAACGGATCTGGGACCCTAGAAGAGCAAAGGTTGCTCATTACTTTTAAGCGAGGTTTGAGGAAACCTGCTCGGCGCTGACGAGTATCTGGAAGAGAATACCACGTGGTACCAGAGAATACCACGTGGTACCAGAGAATACCACGTGGTACCAGAGAATACCACGTGGTACCAGAGAACGGAAAGATTCTCTGGAAAGACCGGTCAGCAATCAAATCCGGAGAGATCGTTGGTAAATTAAATTCCCCAAAAATGGGATCTGGAGGCAGCAAACAGTTGAAAGGGTATTTTGAAA
>JAACJT020000062.1:1606757-1629196 GCA_009936485.2 Gymnarchus niloticus | reverse complement strand
ACCAACTGCACCACACTAGCTTCAGTGTTTCCACCGATAGATAATGGAACCAGGCCTGGACCTTTCTCCCCCAGATACAAAAAGGGGGAGTACCTCTGTTTTAATTTTACGGGGATAGGGCCACACGTAGGAGACGTTCCCGGGGACTGGTGTAATGATACCCTCCGGAATGGATCATCCAATGTAACAATAGGTAACTGGGCCCGCTCAGGACTGTATTGGTACTGCGGAGGAAATAACCTGCGGACCCGGATCCCGCGGTATGGTGGGGGAACGTGCGCCATGGTCAGGCTCGGAGCGCCTTTGGTGCTCATTGGAGAACGGCTAGCCCGGACCAGCTCAACATCTGCCGCTGCCATCACACGGCGGCGCCGGCGACACGTTCTGGTTAAGAGGTCCACGCAGAATTTTGACCCCACTGTGGACTCTCCAACATATATAGACGCAATAGGCGTCCCAAGGGGGGGGTCCCAGACGAATTTAAGCTAGCAGATCAGGTAGCTGCAGGATTCGAGAACATCCCCGTTGTGGCCGCGTTTTTCCCCGTCACTCCAAATAAAAATGTGGACCGGATAAAGTACGTGCATTATAATGTGCTGTAGCTGTCCAATCTCACCCGAGATGCGGTAGCCGGATTGGCAGAACAATTGGGGCCCACGTCCCTCATGGCAGTTCAGAATAGGCTCGCCCTAGACATGTTGCTGGCTGAGAAAGGAGGATGGTGTGCGATGTTCGGAGATGTATGCTGCACCTTTATTCCCAACAACACCGCTCTGGATGGGGCAGTGACTAAAGCATTAGAGGGTTTACGGACGCTGTCAAAAACCATGCACGAGCACTCGGGGATCAATAATATTTGGGATGACTGGATGACTTCCTGGTTCGGACAGTGGAAAGGGTTGATGTCTTCTATTTTATTATCTGTCACCACTTTTACTGCTATTCTGGTTACCTGTGGGTGTTGCTGTATCCCATGCTTGCGTGCCCTTTCCATTAGGGTGATCACCTCTGCCATAGAGGGGAAGCAACTTACGGCTCCTCATATGATGCCTCTCCTTTCCCGAGGAGAGGTAGACACGGAGGATTCGCTAGAGGATGACATTCCCCGTAAATAGTGATCTCTTAGCAGAGATCAAAAGGGGGATATACCAAAATTTCCAGATGATTGGCTAATTAAGTGATCTCTGACAAGATCAAAAGGGGGAATTGAGGGGTTAACATAAAAAATAAGATACACACAAAGTAGGGTGACCTAGAAAACGGCATGCAGGCAGGGGGGCCCGGAGAAGGGCTTGTAGAACGAGCTGAACTGTGACCTTGGTAAGGATAAGGAGTTGTGCGTCAGTAAAGTTGCCCACGCAAAGTGGAGAAGTACTAGCGGGTGGGGTTACAAGTTGCAAGGTATAAAAATCTGACCAGACAAAGACTGTTTGAGCTTCTCTTCCGATACCATTGGTGTGGGCGGAGTTGCTCCCGGATCGATCCGCTGTGAGTGTGTGTGCGTACAATAAAGGTTTGACATTTTCTACGATTTCCCCTGCGTCTCTGGTGAGTCTCTTCTCATCAATGGACCCGGCCGAGGCCAGGCTCCAACAGCCTTCACGGCGTCACCGGTATGTGTGTGTAAGACGGAGAGCCGGGTTCCACGTTTTCTGCGTACGAAACAAAATTCCCGATTTGTTCGTAGTGGGCTGCCAAGTTCCCGTTGAGCGGCATCTCCTGTTTTCATGTCGACAATTGTACAATTCAGTTTTTCGGTGGCGGTATTACGAAATTCATTCTGAAGAACTCGGAATTTGTGGCGCTGGTACAATATACGCACCAGAAATATTTCATTTCCTCCTTTAAAACTACTCATTAGGATGCTTCTAGTGGTACGCATTTTCTTTGTCGCCGCAATTTCATCCATAGCCATTATGCACCTAAACGCCTTTAAAGCTTTAGATTGTTAACCCTGCATGTACACCGAGTTACATCATCGAGTCGTGCCCACATCTTTTATTCTCGAATTAAGCACCAGTTATCCATGGGGGGGGGTTTACTCTGTATAATCTACATCTCGACTTTTACCAGGGCAAAGTAATCGGAGGACGCGCTTGCAAGGACTGACAGCACGTTTACGCAAGAATGTGACCGTTAGGAACGCAAACTGCCAAGTTAATTTATTGCCATGGGCAGAAATCCCAAAGCCAACTAGTCTACTATATTAATAGTTGCACATCAGCAACACAATCCAACACCAAGAGATTTTCCCAATTTCCAGCACCAAGAACAGACGCATGATTTGTGATACAAGTTTTATTGAGACGTAGTAAAACATTCAAGACCCTCTCACGACTGTCACAGACGAGGCAAACACCCCGGAAATTACGGTGTAAGGCAGGCCTCATCTGAAATAAAGCCGATAGGAGACTTAGTGAGCAAAACAGATGTGTTGTATACTTTTTTTAATCGTATAACTTGCAATGCATTAAAGCGCCCTATGAACATAGACGATTAAGCGACAGAAGAATGTACCCGAGAAATGCAGCTTAATTAGTTGTGGTACAACAAAATTCCGTTGATAAATGATTACGTTTACAGTTGATTTGAGTAAAGATCAGTCACTTGTACTTCCATATTGAGTCTGAGATAGATGAATGGATGCAATTTTAAGAGCATGGTATGGGAATTCGTTTAATTGCATATTTTAAGTTGAGTAGTGGGTATATATATATATATATATATATATATCCCAGCTGTGAGGTTATAATTCCTCTCTGCACATCTGGTACTACCCACCACTGACGCAAAAAGCACACACAGCCAGCTGCAGCATTAGATCACACTGTACGTTAAGTGCATTTACATGAAGGACACAAAAAGCAAACATCCCACGCCCAAAACCATAAGGATTGCATTCGGTTTTCCTAATTATTTGCAGGACACGCAACATCAATTCACAGACACAGCCACGCGTGTTTGGCCAGTGACGTACACCGTGCAAAAGCACGACTAATACATGATTCAATTTGTGACATGGCTCTAGCGGCATTTAGTAAGCTTTACGTACACCTGAAAGATATTACACTTAAATGTTCAAATCAACCGGACGCAACCAAAACTTCCTGCAAGAAGTCGTATTAAAAAAAAAAAAAGTGCATCTCCCCATTTCAATCTCCGGCACACATCAATCCCCATCCCTTTCTCTCGCTAAATAATATAGATAATTAGTTACGGCTCCCGAAGGCTGAATGAGACAGCTTAGCACCAGCAACACAGGAGGTGATGGGACAGCGGAAGGAGGAGCTCACAAGAAGTCAACCCATCGCTTCCATTAACACCGTAAAACTTCACTGCAGACACCCAAGACATTATAACTGTCACACAGTTTAACCTATTTTGCTTGCAGCAAAAGCTTTGCACTATAAATGCTGTAGAGAGGGGCAGATAGAACAGATTTTATGTGGTTATGAAGGGGATTCAAAACAAGCCGAATGGGGATATAAAAACATTCAGTGAGCATATTCTGAGGCAGATTAGTTAAAATGGTTATGGTGAAGCACAAGGTAGCTTTGATGTTCACAAAGTGGGACCTGGATTCCTATTGAAAACCGCAAACAGGCACGTTAATACTTACAAGAGAGTTAAGTTTCTTCCTACCAGAGCTTAGACAGACAATATCACTGGATGAAGCTGCAAAATATGCATACAATTTGCTTATTGTGGAACTGAACACAAAAGTTACCCATCAGTCTTGCTCTTATGAACGTTCTGTATCCCTACACGAAGAGTTTCTCAGAATCCCGATGACCCCTAACACTCGTAAACTGAATCCAGGAAAGAAAGAGAGGACTCCAGACACTGGCAGAGGAAGGAGCAGCGCACACGTGCCAAGTCATGGTAAGGGCCCCGCTTGGCAGGTGTGCGGCTTACATGGTGAAGTGCCGCGTGTAGTCGTATTCTATGGTGGGAATGACAGCTTGCACAAACTTCAGGAAGATCAGAAGGTACCTGAAACTGGGAGTTAAGACAAACTGCACAAGCAGGGAGAGAGAGAGCGCAACATTATGAGAAATCACTGACAACGCTCAGTGAGATTGCCAGTTTCACATCTACTTTTCTATACATTTGTTTTAAATACTGGAATACGACGAGGGAGCCATTTAAGTTATGAATTAATTGTATTCATATATAAAGTGCCCCATTAAAATTTGATAACTATTCTACCAGAGCTGAATGTTTTACTGAGGACTGATATTTAACACACACACACACAGGTGATGCCTCTGAAACATTAGTGATCACCTTTTTTTACGGGTGAGTGGGAAATAAAAACAGAACAATGATAGGTCCCTTCCCTGGATGTTGGAACCTCAGACCAACTCTAATTCAGTAGGATACATGTGCACGCCCAGCTCTCCCCCACCCTCGGCCACGGTCTCGATGATCTTCTTCATCACTTCTGCGTGCCTGGAGAACAGGACAAGGGACGGCCGTGAACACATCTCCTTAGCCAGGACACTGGAATGGCCAGGATGTCACTCACCTGCAGGGGTGTACGGAGCACATGGCCGGAGGTGGCAGGTGGGGGTGGTTCTCAATGGTGACTGTCTTCTTCACGTGGTCCTGGCTGATGTCTTCATACATCTGATCGACGTTCAGGGGCTGCCGGTCCTGTGGGCCAGGAGGGGGCTGTGTGAGGTGTGCAGGACAGTCTTGCACATATTCAGTCAATAATACAATATGCATTTAGTCTGTAGTGAGGGGTCTTCAAACCTTTTAAACCCAAGGACCAAAATAAACATGGTACCCAAGAAAATGATTTCCACAATGATGGCAGACACAGATGGCCACCCAATGTTGAAGAAACACTGGTTTACAAAAAGGGATACTGGACACTGCAGCCACATTTCAGCCATGAAGCGATCTGACTAACTGTCAGAACACAAAGACAGGGCCATACACACAGCGCGTGGGACAACAAGCAGGACAGGCAGTGGTGACGGGCACCTCGTCATAGCCAAAGAGCCAGAGGCGTGGCGTCTGGTAGTACTTGTCATAGGTGATGTAGAGGTCATAGGTGCGTGTCTGCAGGATAACATCCTCGCCACCTGGCTCCACTTTCAATTTGTTAATTTCCAGCACTTTACTGGTGTCCAAAGTGGCCTGGAGAGGTCAATAACGGTCAGAGACCCAGACGTAAATACAGACACACACACAGCCATTCCAGAGTGATAAAGTGAAGGAACAGGATACCTCATCGGTCTCCAAAAGCCCGCTTTCCTCGTACTCTGAAACGAGAGCGTTACATTTGAATGACATTTTTACCCAACTGCCACCAGGTGGCCTTAAGTTATGAGGATGAAGGACATCGGATATTCGCACCTTCCATATCTGCTGCCTCTTCGTCGTCGTCGTCATCGTCATCATTTCCACAGGCACCCGCGTGCACATTCATGTTCATATTATCCTCCACAGGTAAACAAAGAACAATTAAACCCTGCTGTCCAGACAGGGTTTGTAACTGCTTACACAATTTAAATACGGATAGACGTTCTACACAGCTGTTGTGAAGCATTAAAAATCAGTTAACTGAACACTCACCTTATTGTCCAACGTAATTTCCCGCACAGCATCAGTTATTCCTGATACACCTGGACAGACGAAGGGTATAAGAATAAAGGAAATAATTAGATTTACTCCAGTTCAACAAACACCACAGGCAGCACTAAGTCAAAAATGACATCTCATGTCCACAGGACACCTGCACTTAAAAGGATCCCCACCCGTGTTGTGGTAAGTATCCACCCAGCCTCCATCGCCATCATCTTCCTCAATGATGGCCTCCAACTCATCAGAGTACTCCATCTGCTTACAGCGCTTGTAGCAGGGCACTGTCACACACACGGCACATGTCAAAAGCCAAGGTAATGCATTATTGAGAGTGTAACTTTACTATGGTGGTACCACATGACAAGTACGCCGCACCATTAATTTCATTATGTCCTTAACTCCATTCAAAGGAAACAAAAGGAACCATCCTGATTTTTAAAGAGCTACAGGACTTTTTGCCTTTTTTTAAGAATATATATAGAAACAAAAGGATTTTTTTCCTCCTCATAATGCCTGTTTTCCTATCAATCATAGTGGGCCTTCACAAAGACGGTGAAATCCAAAAACGTTTCCTCTTACCATTACGAGTGAGTAAGAATTGCTTGTCCTTGGGTAAATAACTTTTTACTTTTGTCTCTTCTCCGGTTGCCCTGACAAACAACAAGAATATTCAATTGCAGCTATGTTTTTAAAATGATAGAACAGACGAACCTCTTTACCATACAAATATGACTCCGTCCAGATACCATTTTGAAGACATTTTTTACTTCCATATACTTATTTGAAATTTTGTTCAAAATGAAGCGTTTAAGCAATGAGAAGGTCCAGCTGGTAACACTGCTTTGGCCAAAAGCAGCAGCTATGTAACAGTATCAACATACCAGTAACTATCGGAAACTGGACACATTCAGAAACGACAATTAAGGGTCCAACAGAGAAAACAAAGAACCCCCCCCCACACACACACACACACACACACACACACACACACACACACACACACAAAATCCCCTGTTCTCCTTTTCTGGAAATACAGTGATGCAAGCCCTGCACTTTACAACACACTGGAAAGAGCCAGGTCACTCCAGAGGAGGCACGTTCCCATTTTTTCTGCCAGTGCATGCATGCACGCACGCGCGCGCACACACACACACACTCCCCTGTTCTCCTTTTCTGGAAACGCAGTGATGCAAGCCCTTTGCTTTACAACACTCTGGAAAGAGCCAGTTCACTCCAGTGGAAGCAAGTTCCCATTGTTTCGCCCAGTGCACGCATACACACACACCATTTCCAGGTAGGGCAGTGATGTACCAGGTGATCTCCTGCAGCCACAAACTGAAAGAAAAACAAAATCCAGCTCACACAGATGCTTTCTAGACAAGACTCTTGATTGACACAACAATCACTACTGTCCTCTAACAAGGACAGGACATCTACAATGCTCACATCACACAATAAAGATAGTTAAACTACAAAATATGTTTTAGTATTGTTGAAAAACAGGCTGACAGCAGTAGAGCTTTGAAAGTTTAAAGATATTTGTGAAATAGTTCAATTACATTAGCTACCGTTTCACTTCTGAAATCGTTATATGCCAACAAGCTCAATCGCTTTTGCCATTTAAACCCAAAGCACAAAACATACTTCCAAGACGCCCAAAGGGCCGGCTGAGGGCATTTACCTCCTCTGGCGTGATAACTCCAGTTTCCTTGAACTTGGACTCCTGCGGCAGTAAGTAAACAGACGTGTTTTCACTGGAAGACCATTGTTTACAAGACAGTAATGTCAAATCACACACTGCACTAAAACCGCGCATCGGACCCTTCCTTTTGATTTACAATCGCTCATTTCGAATGCCATATACTCAAATATTTCCTATGGCTTCGAAATTAAGCCAGTCATATAAAGTTCCCCGGAAAACTGTCACAACTGGCCGCTGACGAGTTTTTATTTTAAAGGGACTTAGTTTTATTACGACGGCAGGCATATTTCCAGTTTATTACACGCTAAAGGTCTGTTCAGTCATGTTCTTAGTGAAGAAACTCAAAGGTAAATATTAGTCACTCCAGACAGAGGGAATAACTTTCGTTCAACAGAAACTCAGCTGCACATGCGAGCAAATTACAGAGGAAACATTAAAGTAAATATTCCCGGTAACGAATTATGTGAGCGATTAAAACTAATGGAAGAAGATACGGGAAAACTCAGCGACACCAGCCTGCCTCATGCTAGCCTAGCTAACCGGACTCGTTAACTTGAAACTACTTTTGAACGCAGAGACTCGCAAGACAGTTAAAAATGCAACCTAAATGTAAAACTCATAACCTGCAGCAGCCTGTCTTAGGCTAGCTAAGGCAGGCAGACCCGCCGTACAAGTATGTGGTTAGTCTGCTCCTTCGAGGGCTAAACACATCGGCTACCTTTAGTACTGGTGTCAGGTACTCGGCCACTCCCAGGGCAGTGCCTTTTACAGAGTTTATAACGTTCTGCATGGTGCGAAGCGAGCCGCCGTCACAGCCGCACACTCATCAGCCTCCGCGACGGGGCTCTCCTCACTAGCAGCGCACTTCCGCCCTCGCGCACGAACAGCCGCCTACCCAGACGGCCAAAGCCGGCCCACGTGACCCTTCTCGTCCGACGACTACTTCCGTATCCCGACTCTCGCGAGGTTTTAAATCAACTCAGCTCTGGCTGAGTGAAAAGGTGAGCAGCGTTAAATAAATTATAGGGAGGCCCATTTTTTTTTTTTTTTACCCAAAACGAAATAACTAAATAAATATGGAATTAGATTAATAATTATTTAAATGTGTCATTTAAATTTGGAAAGACACAATGAAATTATTAAAATATGCTTTACTCTAAATGGTACGAATATATAAACAATTTAAGAAGTATTCTCGAACGCCGGTTTTCCCAAAGACCGTTTTCATAATAATAGGACGACGTCTCACAGAAGCCAATCAACGAAAGGGGCGTGGCCTTCTGAGGTTTCATTGTCTCGTAGTTTGCCAACTGATGAGCATCTGTTCTGGGTGCAAATTTCTAACGAGATAATGAGGACCGGCTGAAGAAGGTCAATCCCGACCTCCTCCGGGAATGTGCGTATTGCCTGGACTCTGGTGATTTATACCAGTAATTATAATAAATTAAAATCTAATCTCAGCTCAGTTATAATGAACTTCATAATAAGTATTTAACGCAGTGTCATTATATGATGTCAACATATAAACACATTCTTATTATATACATACACTATTTCAATGTCAAAATCAAAGATATATTTACTCAACAGAGGCACGCGCGGGTGACGCGTTTCGCGCATGCGCATCTGGAAAACGACACCCGGAAGCGGCCTGCGGAGTGTGGCTGACGGCCGCTGATGGTATAGGTAAAGAAAATAGATTCGACATAAACTGTTTAACCCGAAATGCGTCCTATATAAGAGATCGTCTTCTTGCTTTTTTTTTTTAAAAATTGCTATAGCCGTCTATACTTAGAAAGTCCGCTAATCCCTTTGCCCTGTGGGTTCCCATTTTTGTGTTCGATCGAAATAACACGGAGTGTAGAGATCACTGTGTCTTTCTCACTTTACGACCTGTTAACGTGCCATTCGTGATTGAATACACACTTCACACAATCCAGCAGGCGACCACGCATGGCGTCGCTCTTCACGGCGACTGACGAGGCAGAGCAGCTCCTGGCCAGCATTCTGAAAAAGATTAAGATTGTGTGTGTGCTGATGTATCGTAACCCTTGCACATCACAGGGAATGCACAAATTAAATCAGCTTCTGAAGTCATGGAGAGCCCATGTAGAAGATCATAGGTGCAGGCGTGTGAAAGCACATGCAAATTTGTCCGGTTACTTAACACTTCATGGTTAGGTCTTAATGATTAGATCGTTTGAATTGCACACTGTTCGTTTGCACCTACAATATTTGGGTAAAAACAAAACGTCAGCAAACTGTAAAGAGGGAAGCATATACAAAATTCATGTTTTGTGATAGTTGGTTGTATATATATATTTCTGGCTGGTGTTTAGCTAAAATTGGTTGTGCCTTAAGTATGTTTTTTACTGAAGCAGTTCTAGTTAAGAATTTTCTCGGGGTGTAATGGGGTTGTTATACCTCCAGGTCATTACCCAGCAGGCCCACCGCTGCCCCACCTTAGTCAGTGTGCCCTTGGGATTCCATCATGACCAGGTGTCTCTGTCCGAGACCCTGCTCCAGGTCATCAGCCTACACCTTGGCTTTGGGTCTCGGCTTCATCACGCTGGGCACGGCGCGAATTCTTTTGCTCAAGTTCTCAGCCAACACAGGTGCCGTCAGTACAGTGCCATCGTATACAGGCTATGCTTTAACTGCAAAGGTGATTCTAATGCAACTTATTTCTACCTGATCTTGCAGAAAACAAGTATGACTTCCTGCCGGCTTCTGTCAACTTAATGGCAGAGGGCATTAAGCTGGTGTTCTGTGTCGTAATGTCACTGCGTGTGATGGTCAAAGGTAAGTCAGAACTCCAAGGCCTTCATATTTGTTTCATGTTGTGAATTAATTTCAGTGAGAGCAGGACATGATTAGAGCAAAAACCATTGTATTGTTTTTTTATTGTCCAACTTAAATGAGACCGGTAAGTAGACCCGGCGTGTTTGCAATTTCAGAGGGACGGCCATGCAGAGAACTTGGCTTCTCCTCATGTTCTGATCTCCTGAGCTTCATGAAGTGGTCTGTCCCAGCATTTCTCTACTTCCTCGATAACCTGATCATTTTCTACGTTCTCACCTACCTGCAGCCTGTAAGTCAGTTCTTCAAGACCATTTATCACCAATGGATAATCTTTTTTTTTTTTTAAATTCTAAAATAATTCTTCCCCCCGAATAGGCTATGGCAGTTTTATTTTCCAATTTTGTCATATTGACCACAGCCATACTGTTCCGGATTGTGCTGAAGTAAGTACCGCTGTATTATCATAGTTAATTTTTTCCTCATTCTTTGTGGGTTTAGATGTTTTTCACTGATGCTGTTGAACGGTTTGTCCTGCAGGAGGCGTCTGTCTACAGTGCAGTGGGCATCTCTGGTCATTCTCTTCTTGTCCATGGTAGCTCTTTCGACAGGTACAGGGGGGAGCCAGCACGCTACAGCTGTGCATGGTTTCCACCCCAGGAAGATCTCAGTCTCCTCCAACAGCTGCTTGGCTTACACGCACCTTGAGGAGGAACGAATGAACCACAGCGCCACCTACTGGGACAAGATGCTGGATGGAGGCACATGGAATGGGACGCTAATACAGGAGTTGCAGAGTTTTGGCCTAGGCCACGTCCTGCTTGTGCTGCAATGTTTCATCTCTTCCATGGCCAACATCTACAACGAGAAGATCCTGAAGGAGGGGGACCAGCTGACAGAGAGTATCTTTATCCAGAACAGTAGACTGTACTTGTTTGGCGTGGTCTTTAACACACTGACCCTGGCTCTCCACTCTGAGTCTCGCTCCCTGGTGCTACACTGTGGCCTGTTTCACGGCCACAATGTTTATTCCCTGACCCTGGCTGTTGTCACGGCAGCCCTGGGCCTGTCAGTGGCCTTCATCCTCAAGTTCCGTGACAACATGTTCCACGTGCTGACGGGCCAGGTCACCACTGTCCTTGTCACTGCCATCTCGCTGCTGGCCTTCGACTTCCGGCCCTCGCTGGACTTCTTCCTGCAGGCTCCTGTGGTGATGCTGGCAATCTTTATCTACAATGCCAGCCGGACACGGGACCCCGAGTACATCCTGCAGCAGGAGAAGCTGCGGGTCATCAACGGGGAGGTGTCCGAGCGCTCGCGAGGGGTAAGCCACGGTCCCACAGTCCCCCGGTAGCCAATCAGGGTCTCTCCCGAGGTCAAGAGCCAGAGCAGCCGGGGTGATCTTCTAGAAAATGGCCTTAAAATATCCTGCGCTGAAACCTGAATTCTGATTGGAAAAACCTGGAAAGCCAACTTCAGCATTTGTTGATTCCCCGAATTTCTCCAATCAGAATTCAGGTTTCACCATAGAATACGTTAGGCCCACTTTTGGGAATACCCCCCAGGGCATTAGCAAGTAATAAACTTCCCATGTAGGGCAGGAACAGCAGTATGATGCATTGCATTAAGGTAGGAAGGCAGACTCCTTAAGGGTAATACCATCCTACAGTAGTATAAAACATTTGCTCTCTGAGAGCTTCTGTCAGTCCATCAAAGATTTTGAGTGCTCTGCTCCATGTTTACCATCATAGTTAGTCGTGTGTATTTTTGTCTGGTTGCGTAGCGCAGTATTTCAGAGTGACACTTAAAAAACAGTACCCTGAAAGTCCCACTAAAGAGCAGGCAGCTTCATTCTTTCACGTCTTGTGTTTTTCATAGGATGGTGAGGAGCTTCAGAGACTCACCAAGTCCAACTCTGACAGCGAGTCAGAGGCCGAGTCTCTGTGAAGGTCTCCGGCACCTGTTAGTTGACCCGCGGCTGCCCTGAGGACGTCCTCATGCCGGGAGCAGCTCCACGTGGCGCGTCTTTGCTCACTGAAAAGTCTGCACTCTGAAGGATTGGCGCCTGAGATGACTGTCAGAGTGGAGAAATTTCCTTCATACCAGGTCTCTCTTGTGGATGCAGTGATACGAGTTTTTACTGTAAGACCGGCCTTACCTGCTGCTCAGCCTCCCGACAGCTTCAGCTATCGAAGCTGAACATCTTTGAATCTACAGTATTTCTGCGACGCTCTTGTATTAGGAAAAGGTGACATTGCGGTTTTGTACTGCTTGTTTGATAACTGTCCTCTCAAAGTGCCAATATAAGCTTTTAAAAAACAAAAGGGTAAACAGTCAGCTTATTACATGATAGGTGACAGGTTTCCATCTAAATTTAAAATTACAATGTTTGATTTGCATTTAAACTGAATTATTGCTACAGCGCATTTTGAAAATATTAACCCTGTCATGCATGAAATGACTGCCTGAGACTGTTATCCAATTAGATAAGGGGATATAAATAGCTGTCCACTGTAGTAAGCACCATATGTGAAAGGGTTAACTACTCCCATTCCATGGATTGTTGGGATAGTGTAGCTTTTTCATTGTGCCTGGTGTAGAAGTTTTCCTCTCTGAATTAAGTCATAAGGATGCTTTGGTAATGTTATTGGTTCATATTCCACTTTAAAACAACCTGAGCTCAAGTACCTGTTTGAATATTAAGTGTAACATTTATAGAAATATTTCTGCTTAGGCCAGCAGGAAGCTGGATATTCCTGGTTAAATATGAAGTCATTTTGTTCATTTTTTTGTGAGATACTATTTTTTGTACAAACTATTAAAGTTTAATCATTTCAGGTTCACCTTTGACTTTATTATGCTATTCTGCACACTGGAGACTAAATGTAAGCTGTGGGTAACGTTGTTAAAAGAAAATCAATTTTCTGAAGTATCGAAAAGTAGCGACGTTTGCGATAATTGACAATGAAACAAATCACATAACCGACCGATAGAGGGCGACATATTACAAAAAAATCCAGAAACTTGGTAATTCCTGCTGGATGTCATTGTGAATCTTCAGAATTATTGTCATGTTAAGTGATTCTCAGTGCGGCTTTGTACCAGACAAATTGTCACAATTCAGATGTGCTATACAGGTTCAGAATCTCAGTAGTAAATGTTTTACAGAGCTGAATATATTGTAATACGAGCCATTCTCGGAACTCTGAAAGGTCACAGGAGGAAAACAAAAATTCTGTCAAAAATTGCACTCTCTCAGGTTACGTTATGTGGTCAAGGAAGAGTCGAGAACTGTTCAACACAGTATTTCCTACAGTCCATCTGAATACAAATGATGCACAGTACGAGCAGTCTTCAAAAAAAATCAACTTGCACGTTTATTCTCAATTTCTACCCAGTTAACACTGCTAAATGATTTCTAAATTCTATGCTTTAAAATAAGCAAACATCCAATAAATACAGAATTTGAAAAAGGACATCTATACAAGTTTCTTATCTACAGTAGAGATACCAGTACATTTCAGAATGCCCCTCTGTTTAAATGAAAGTGTGAAATGTGACATTCAAACATCTGACTGCTGGGTGGAGTTGGTTAAATCAACACAGTTTAAGAGAGGCACTTAATCTCTGTACATTTACTCATTAAAAATATACGGCAGTTACACTGCATCATTTAGTAACCATACCCTTGATTATAGCCGTCCTGATAACCATCATGGTAGCCATGGTGATGGTAGCCATAGCCGCCATACTCATCTTCAGGACAGCGCATGCCTAAGGACTGCTGGATGGCCATCTCCTGTCTACGCAGCTGCATGGAATCGATCAGGTCATAGATGATGGCCATGGACCACATGGGGGAAGGATACCATGACTTCACGTTGCCGTCCTTCCCCACCAGGAGCATAGAGAAATATTCTGGACTTATCTGAAAGTAGTTCCTGATGTCCTTCACCAGAGAGGCCGAGAGCCCCTCGCGTTCCACAGTGGCGCTTCCTGTGAAAGCAAAAACACTGAGGAACCTGCTTTCTACAACCAAACATGTCCCATGGTGTCCGGTGAGGTCCTCATTGAGAACGTTACACTAAAGTAATTCCCACACAAAGACAATCGTAACTCAGAACTCTCTTTAAGACATGGTCTGAAAAGACAATAATACTTTTAGACACTCATAACTGTTTCATTAAAAAAAAAAAAAAAAAAAGTTGAGAATATACTGGTCACATTAGGAGCTGTAATGTTCCATGGATAATTTGCCTGTTAGTAGTTAGCCTTACTTCTCCTTTATGTGGCTTTTGAAAAGACAGAGAACACTCACTGTAACCTCTGTCCAACTGGACAGACCCCAAGATGACTGTGGTTGGGTCCTTTTTGGAAACTATGTTAACTCCTTTCATTTTATCCCTTTGGCAAAATATTATTCCTGCCCATGCACTCTATGAATGCCCAGAGATCTGGTCAACCTTCCCAGAATGGGGCTGTTCAGCTCCCAGCAGTGAACGCCAAAGCAGCCCACCTGCTCTGCCTCAGAATCAGGGAGGACAATATTAGGACCACAAAAGGGACCTGAGACCCAGTTCTAACCAGGGGAAAGGACCAAGAGTCTCTGGGTTCTGTGCCGTTCTTCTAATCCCCCTCGAAGAATTTTTGGTTCAATCAGCGACTGAAAGATTTGTGAAAAGATTATCAAAAGCTTCCAGTCCTCTACCGTGGCAGGAGAAAGCTTACCATTAATGGGATACAGTTCCAACACCCCACCCATGTCCAGGGGATCCACGCCCACCATCTTGAGAATGGACACGTGACGCAGGCCTGTGTGGGAGCAGCCAGAGGCCAGCCAATCAGTGGGATCAAGCTGCTGTCATTACACTTATTTAACTGCATATACCAATCGACAGCTTCACTCATAGTTCTCCTGAGGATTAAGCCTTCAGGTTACCAGCACCTGTCCTTTCCTACCACACACTCCAACTGTTGAACCTGAACTTCAGTCTGCCTGGGGCAGCTCTAACCTGGTGACCCAGAATATCTGTGTACCAGCTTCTCCCAGCAGGAGAACCACCTGCTTTATTTACAACTTAAAAAGCAAAGCATGAAATTCAATCCCCGGGAGGGACAAGCTGGTAATGCAGATAAATCTTAAAAAAAAAAAAAAAAAACCCACTCAAATTTTCAGCCCTGCTGTGCTTTCGAGAGCTAACCACAAAGGAATTCACCAGGATTGTAAGGCTGACCAACCCAGTCTTTTGAATTTGGATAAATGAACAAGAATATAAAATGATCCAGTAATTATTTACAGAAGTGGAATTAAAAGTACATGCAGGGGCCTTTAGGTTAAGGAATTTGAGTTTTTTTTTTTAGAAGGAGGAGTAACCTAATAGGAAGAAGTGAGGTACCTCATCTTGAGGAGGAACCTGGTACACCACGTTTGGACCACGAACGCTAGTGCTCTCCAAAGCATGGATATGCCTTGTGTGGATGAGCGCATGTAAACAGGGTCTGTTCTGGATGTGCCAGCTTACATTCTTAGAGTAAACACAAACTCGTGGAACACAGCCTAGAACTTCATGATCATCAGTAATTGCTTAAAAAAAAAAAAAAATTTGAGTTGAGTTATCTGCTAGGCTTAACCAAAAAGTATCATCCCTAAGGTTGAAAGTCAGAAGGGAAATGGATAGTCCAAAGTTCTCATATCAGACCTCCAATCACAATTTTCATCAGACAGACTCCTGCATCTGATTGGCTGATAATGGACTCACCCAGGTTGCATGCCTGGCTGTTGAGGGCGTACAGCTGCTGCTGATAGGCCCATTCCTCATCGTTGGGGGTGGAGATGACGAACAGCCGCCGTCTCCACCGGAACCTGGCATCAGACAGACGGTTCGGTCAGTCCGAAATCTCAGAACCCCAACCCTGGCACTGCTACAACTCCTCAGTGCGTATACTAGGTTACATGAGGTTCACCACAATACACAGCAGGCCAAAAACTCAATTCTGAGAGTCTTCTCAACACAGAAAGGACACATTCAGTGCCTGGGCAACCATCGCAATTAACGTGGATAGAACAGGACAGTCAGACTTTATTCACCCCCGTGGGGAAATCGGGCAGCTTTCCCATTTCCCATCCTGCTCACCGTAGACACATATGTGCATAAAGGTGAAAGCAAGTTTTGGGGTCAAGCTACAGGGTCAGCCAGCATTCAGCAGCCCTGGGGCAAATGGGTCTAAGGGCCCAGATCAAGGGCCCGACAGTAACACGGTTACTCTGCCGACCGGGGGTTTCAAACCAAGACACGCAAAGCCACACAGCGCTCCGCCATGATGTCAACGTCCACATGACTTCTTGAGCTTCTCTTAGGGACTCTGGATTTCTGCTCTTCTGCTCACCCACTCACTTTCATACCGACACCAGAGCACTCTCCTCACCCTGCCCTCTACGCCAGAATTGCTGCTCTTCAGAAAGCTCACATTCATGACAGAGGAATGTGTATCCATGACAACTGGCTTGTTAGCTCTCCATTAGGGTTTCTGGCTATGCAGCACAATCTGGTTGCCAGGCAGCAGAACGTGGCCATTCAACAGACGATGCTGTTAGATTATGTCTTTTTTTTTTTATAGTCACGGTAAACTAAATACAGCTTCAGCATCTATTCCAGATTATTCACTCAGTGTTACACACTCTTAATGTTTCAGGCAAAAGGTAGAGCTTAGAGTACGGGACCTCCTGGCACAAACGAGGCCTGGATCTGAGCCTACCTTGAGAGGAAGTTCTCCAAAGTTCTGGGCTTGTCCTCTTTCTTGCACATCACACCTTCCTGCTTCTGCTGCTCCATCTCTTTGATGCGCGACGGGAACGAGTCAATGTAGTCGAAAACGGCCTTCATGGCGATAGGCACCTCATACGATTGCTGGGAAGAGCGAACAAGGAAAAAGCAAAGAGAGCTTTAGGGCCTCCCTAAGCACCATCTAAGGTGGCCGTATGTCCTCCTGGACTAGTTTGTACAGTCTCCTAAACCCATTTGTGCAGCAGGCAGAGCGATGCTAATGAGTCTCAACTCACTCTTACGACCTTGAGAAGAAGCCATATTAAACTTCATCTGACACCAAGCTTCACATTCAGGTGGCCGAGGAGCGAAGTACTGACAGCTAAAGTAGAATTGTGTGCTGAGCTATTACAGGACCTTATTTATAAGTCTTTACAAAGCTCTCACACACACACACACACACACACACACACACACACCTTTGCAATAATAAACCTTCAAACATTTCAGAATGAAACCCTGAGACCTTCTCAAGCCGAAAACTAACATTTAATACATTTCTAAGATGAGTGATGTGGTCACCCAGACATTTTACTGTACACATGCAACCCAGCTCTTTGTACAATAAGCTGCTGGTGGATCTGGCTGGGGGACATGGAGGTGTTATTAAACTTTATTTAGTCACTTTCAGCACAGAGGTGCACAGTAGCCTCTGTTAAAGCCCTGTGCCGGTGAACAAGCCGTCAATGATGCACATTGAACACCAGCAGCCTTTGATGGGAACGAAAGGGGCAGCAGTTAAATCAGAGTCATACGGTCTCAAAATACACAGTCGGGGGTCAGACGTTAAATGAAGGCAGGTCACCGGTTGACGTGTCATTAAACGGTGGACAGGAGTTCAAGGCGTGGACAGGCGCCGCCTTCCATGACTTTCCGAAGAAGAGATACCTACCTTCGCCTTCATGTCGAAGTCAGTGAGGACCATGAAGTAGTCGTCATGTGTCATCCTAAACTCCTTCCGCAGCTCGATAATGAGGTCCTGGTTTACAAGATCTTCTATTCCAAGGCCTTGCATGGGCCTGTCTTGTTCTGGAATGGGAATGAGAGCTCAGCAAAATGCTTTCATGTAGGGCTGTGGCTAGGAATTCTAAGTCCAGGTTCAACTGTTACCACCTAATCCCAATAACACAGTTCCTGGACAAGGACCAGGTCACTTTGGTTCCATGGATACCTTAAGCAGTACCACAGCTTTCCAAAGACTGTTACACAGATGGGCAAATGAGATCACTTCAGTCCACCATCTCCGCACCTCACGGCTCAGCCGAGTGACTCGGAGTACTCTGGAACTCAAGACTCTGAGTCGCAGCGGGGGAAGAAATGAGTAAGCCCCATGTGACACAGTACATTTAGTGTCTTTACAAGGACCTCACACTGGTTGCCTTCTCTCTTTGGATATTATGTGTTTAAAGTGCAGGACGCTTTTTTTTTTTTTTAAAGAATACCAGTGAGGACTCTTAAGCGCCGCCTCCTGTCACACTATGGCAAAAACATCTGCAGATGGCTCTGGGACAATAAGGCACAGACGACAGCTGTGAAAAGCTGAGAGATTTCCTCAAACTTGAATTCATCAGGTAACCTTGCGGCGGTTACCAAAGGACTGGCTGATTCTCTCCCAGTGTCAACTCAAACAGACCACCACACCTTCCTCACAAACCACACACTGTTTAAGAAATGTACTAAAAACCAACAGCCGTCCTCTCAATATTTTGTCAGAAGCCCTCTAAACTAGGTAAGAAACCCCCAAGATGCCTTCTTAACATCCTGTCCTTCCCAACTACCTTAACTTGAGTAACAGTGGCATTAACTGAACAAAAAGTTTTGGCTTAGTAAAGGTGGAACTGCTGGTGATGGAAGTACAAACAGACAATTGCTTACTAGCAGCTGTGAGCCAAATGCAAAAAACAAAACATGCATTCATCCATCCATCCGTTACAGCTTCTTCTGGTCAAGATCACAGGAAGAAAATATACAATTCTTTGTTTCTTAATTAGGAACCCCAAATGATAATTATTTGGTTCAGATTCAGAATACCTTACACATGACAAAAAAAAAATATATATATATACTGGTTGGACCCCTTTTAAGAGAAACATATTTTCTCCAATAAACATCCAGCTTACTCAACAGAGTAATGTTAGTTAAACATCTACTTTTCAGCAAGAGAAGGAAAAAATATTGATTGGAGGGACTCTAGGCTGCCATGGTCATTACTCAAACAGAAAACAGGCCTCAGGATTGACAGACATCACTTTGCAAGAGGGGTTTCCAAAAGAAGGCAGCAGGAGGAGACCTTACCTAGCTGGTAATGGTCGATCTTCATGGTGCTGTTGCTCAGAGTGCCAAAGATGGTGATGATGGAGACCTTCCGGACTGCCATCTCACACACGTGCTCCAAGTACTCATCCCTCTGTTGTGTGTACATTTTGTGGTCCTCATGGGGAGTAGTGATCACCTGGAGCAAACAAGGAAGGTACTGGTAAAACGACTCGGCTCTACACGGATCCCGAATGGCCGTGTTTTCCGGTTCGTTCGGTGCAATTTGGTGCATAGCCTTCTGAAGTGGAGAGCAGGGAACAGCACTGACAAGACAATCTGGCAACCAAGAGCTGACATTTCACCGGAACAACACATTGTTGTAGCATCCTGAAGTAACCAATCAGTGCTGGTGCTAAATGAGGCTTCAAAACCCATGGTGAGCAGGAGTATCCCAAACTACCAATCAGTGCTGGTGCTAAATGAGGCTTCAAAACCCATGGTGGGTGGGAGTCTCCTAAACTAACCAATCAGTGCTGGTGCTAGCCTCATTTGTCCCACCACTACATCCTGTGGACAGTAAATAACCTGGAGGTCACCTACAGAAGAACATGCAACTTTTTTTTTTTTTTTTTTTTTTTTTTTTTTAAAAGGCTGGGGGTGCCAATGTTGCAGAAGATAGAACTGTGCTTTAAAACCCTAGATAAATCAACCCACTGCCACACATAGCAACTGACAACAGCACCAGACACTTCATCCTGCTGGGAATGTTGTGGCACAGTTTTCCATGTAATCTGGCTTCTTTAGGCATGCAGACAGGCTCAGGTATCTGCCACACCTTGTACAGTGTAAGCAAATGCACATTTTCACTTTCTGACAAAGGTAAAATCAACACCCACAATAAAACAACACCAGGTTTGGAGATGATTACCCCAAGGCTTCAAATCAAAAGGAAAGAACCAGGAATGTGTCATAATAAGGTTACACAAAACAGCAATTTAAAAATCCTTCAAGGAGAGAGTCCAAGATCATCCTTTTAGCTTTAGTATTTTGAAAGGAGACCAAAACAAGGCATGACAGGTCATACCTCCCTCATAAAATCCAAAAATAGCCATGTAATCATAGCTGGAAGATAGAGAAGCTACAAGTACTAACATATCTCAGTAGCCAAGTGAAATATTACATATACTGACACGTTGGTTTGGTCCTCAAGCCATTCAGTTCTATGCATGCCACAGAAATATCAGCGTTTCAGTGGAAACATGAAAATAAAAAAAGAATATACTGTAGGCCTACAGTAATTTTCAGGGTTCAGCGTGTTCAGCTCAGGCTATACTTTGAAAGGATAAACTCTTACTTACAATGAGACGTCGCCTGCTTTCAAAGTAATCCAGGAAGTAGGACAAGGTTCCCTTAGGAGGCACTGGCTTCTTTGAAGGCTTCTGAAAGTCATCTTTATCCTGGTTCCTCGCTACCTTTTTCCCTAACTTTCGGTGGTGAGTCTCCCCCTTGCCCTCCTTACCCGCTTTTATCCGTTTATCGGATTTGTCCCTCTTGCCCGACCTGTGGGCTTTCTCTCCCTTCCTCTTCTTTTTCTTCTCCATCTTGTCATGCCTGCCCTTTCCCTTCAGGCCAGGCATGGCCTCCCCCTCATCTGTATTTCCAACGGTGGGCCTTTCTACCTCCAACTTCCCGTCATATTCATTCCTCAGTACCTTTGTATCATTCTTCTTTGTCTTGGTTTTGGAGGGCTTGTGGTCTGCAGATGCGATGCCAGTCTGTTTGTCGGTTTTGTTGTCTCCATACCTGCCTGCAGAGGCCTTGGTGTAATAATCCATGTTAGAAGTGGGGTATGGAGTTGCTTTAGGATGCTGTTTACCCCTGCGCTGGTCCCTTGTCAGTGGGTAGTAGTATTCAGCAGTTGTAGTAGGGTGGGGCAGCCAGTAGGGAGTTGTCTGGGCTTTGGTAGGCTTTGGAGTGGCAGGTGGAACAGTGGCAGTTGTGGTGGTAGTTGTGGGACGAGTGGTGGTTGTTGACTGGGTGGTTGTAGTTGGGCGAGTTGTAGTGGTTGTTGGCTTTGTAGTTGTGGTGGTGGTAGTTTTGGTGGTTGTTGTGGTTGGCCTAATTGTGGTTGATGGGGGGAGGACAGGCCTCCTGGTAGGTTTCCACTCCTTCTTCTCAGTTCTCCTCTCCACAGGTGTTTTGGGCTGGGGGTCCAATCCAGAGGCACCTGACCCCCCGCCCACCACCACCTGCCCTTCCACACCGGCCCCCTTGCATTTCTGCACGAAGCCCTTCTGCCGGACCTTCTCAAATTTGCGCATGGGCGTTCGGTCAATCACCTCGTACATGGCCTCCAGTCGGACTGGGTAGGGGTATCGTTCCTCCACCTGCAGCGTCTTCCGTAGCAGCACCATCCCGAACTTCCCCTTCTCCATCTTGAGGAAGTTCATCAGCCTGGGGATGAGTGCTGTGTCCAGGGGCTCCTCTAGAATCTTGCCCTCGTTGGTGATGCGCCTCACTTTGCCACCCATCTCCCCCTCCTGGTGGAACATCACAATCTGATGCACGTGCCTTTCTGCCAGTTGGCAGTATACATCCGGCTTCAGCAGGCTCATCATGAGCCGATAATATCCGTCGGACTCATGGGGTGCGGAGATGACCAGCAGGCGGCTTTTTCCCGCAAAGCCTGCCAAGAGGTTTGGGGAACCAGCCCCGCTTTGCATTCGAGCCTGCCTGGTCTGAGTTGAGGGAACACTGTCATCCTGGACCATGTGAAATGATCCAAAGTTCCGTTGTCGACTCGGTCTTCGAACACCTAGCCGTCCTCCAGGCTGCCCACTCCTCTGAGGTCCCGAACGCTGATCTCCTTGCATTTCATTGAGCTTTCTGCGATTCCCCAAAGAAGAGGAAGCAGACACAGGAGAAGCGTAGCTTCCGAGAGCCACGGTCTCCGACCGCGTCTCCTTTCTCAAAGGGGATGAAGAGCGCAGCCGTGTCAGGTTCGTCGGCCGGCTGTCCGGGTTCGGCTGAGAAGAATCCCCCAGCCAAAACAGAAGACAGCACAGCAGACATACGCTCAGCACCGGCGTCCCCTTCATGCCAGAGCTCCGTAAAATTTAACCCACTGCAGAAGAAATTAAGTCCAAGTGCGGAACATAAGTTTGGGCAAAGTTCCCACAGCTGGCGTGTAGAAAGAGCTTGAGCTCGGATGCGGTAGGGCGATGCTTCAGAGTATATGACAAATCATAACTAATCCGCGAGCT
>JAACJT020000062.1:1577257-1606657 GCA_009936485.2 Gymnarchus niloticus | reverse complement strand
TCAGAGTCTATTAGTTACAAATCATAACTAATCCGCGAGCTTCAGAGTCTATTAGTTACAAATCATAACTAATCCGCGAGCTTCAGAGTCTATTAGTTACAAATCATAACTAATCCGCAATCTTCAGAGTCTATTAGTTACAAATCATAACTAATCCGCGAGCTTCAGAGTCTATTAGTTACAAATTATAACTAATCCGCGAGCTTCAGAGTCTATTAGTTACAAATTATAACTAATCCGCGGGTCCTTTCTATTACAACATGACAGGCAAACGGAAACATATTAGAGTTTAATAACACCGTCCAAGGAAATCAAGGAAGCAAAACTTTTCTTTAAAAGATCTCGCAGATAACCCCACACTTAAATTAGGCGTATTTCAAAGCTCGGTTTCGCCGTACACTTTGCATTCATAATACCCGATATTAAAACACGGTGCCATGCAGTTTAAGATGTCAGAACTGCTGTCGATTTCCAGTTCCAGCGATCACTTCCCTCTTTGTGGTACGCCGACACTTTCAGCCAGACGTCATGCTTGTATTCCGGACTGGGTGATAAATCTCTTCCAGACCGGATTGGTTTCGGATCATCTGTCTTTGACCGCCGCCTGGTCCATCAGACGGTTCTGTTTCCGGAGGAGAGGCACTTTATATACGTGTGGGAGAGATCCCTTCCCCTTTCCCCTCTCCCGCTGGAACTGGTCCCAGAAATATCAGGAAAAGCACAACCCTCTGTACCCTCCACCGAATAGAAACACCCATGGACAGAGGAAAGAGAGAAGAAAGAGAGTCAACCGGTGGGCTTCACGGTGTGCCTGCCAGCTGACCTCCCTGACAAGCAGGTCATTTTCTCACACTGATCTCAGTCCATCATAATCACTGAACTCGGTGGGCTTACAGATTTGCCTCAAAATGCAGATTTATCCTTCGCTTGGAAATCTCAACATTATATTCTGAATGCTCGATAAATATATTCTGGTTAACATCAGAAGTTGCCTTGAGAAAAAGAAAATAAGTTGGAAAAAAATGTTAGATTATTTTCACTATGTTTAAACTGCCCTTACCATCATGTCAAGAACAATCCTGCCTACAAAATCACAAGTGAAGCTACATTAAATTAAAAAAAAAAAAATGCTACACTGCACCATTTCAAACCTCTACAGTCTGCTGAATTAAAATTTAAAATGAACTCCTAGTCCTAGTGATCTGCGGTATGGTGATTTTTGAACAATTAGCCCACATTAGCTACGTTTTTGTTAATTTGGGGAAATTCAGACTGAGGAGGGAACTATACCCACAAAGCGAGTATTAAGTGGTTAAATTTAATTGAGGTACACGTTTTTGAATGTATGTGTATACATAAAAGTTAAAAGATCTTCTCGAAGTTTGCGTATTATGGAAGGTCCACAGATACGCAACACGAATGGCACCACAGTACAAAACTCTGGTGCAGATGAGGAGCAGTAAAGAAACACACAAGTTCTGGTAGAGACACATTTGCAGTCTTATCAGGACTGCAGCAACACAATCCTGGTTTTCCAGTTTTCCTTTCCGCTCTGCGACATGGTGAGAAACAGCCATGCATGCAGTATCCTCTCTGCCCTGCACAGGGCCGGTTTGCTCTGGCATCACGGTGGAACACTGGCATTTTGAAGGAAACGGAGCTTTTCTTGACACACACTGCTTAATTAGGCGTCTGTAAATCACAGAGGGAGCCTAAGATGGAAGGCTGTAAACACAGCAGCGAAGGTGCATGTGAACTTGGCCGTAACCGCGTACATGGAGGGGGGATCCGACAGTGCAGTTTTATGCATTTCAAAAAAGGCAAAACTTTAAAAGAAAATATAGTTATGTTGACACGTCAAAAAAATGCTTTGATTCAAGCTAAGAAAGACGTCCTATTTATGTAAGCCATTCTCCAGTCCAGTGCATTATTATAAAAAAAACATAATTTATGAGCTGCAGAGCAACGACCACAATAGCCTCCTGTGCGGTGATCCAGAGAGCATCCTGGACTGGGAAACCAACTCAACGCTGGAACACAACGTCCTGCTGGACCTGGCTGGACACTGACCCAACGTGGCCTTGGAGCCACAGGCAGGCTGAGAAAGTAGGGAGTGTTTCGGCCAGCCGTCTTGCCTCCAAACTTTGGGTTTCACTAACCACATTTCTGCCACTCCTCTTTTTGCTCCAAAGCGGAACCTGCCATCAATCTTCACGTCGGTTGCCCTTTTCCCGGGTGCAACATTACAGAAATGAAGGGATGGACGTTAATACAAAACGCCTGCAATGATTTCCAAACCTCAGCTCGGTGGAAGAGTTTGGCTGATTCCCCTCAAAACGGTTACTTCATGTTATGTATTAGAGGCCTTGTGGGTAAACACATGTTTTTCTCAGTCACTGTAAATCATTTAAATGAGGTTATTAATGTGTGCAGTTATTTGTTGTACTACATCTCTGTTATTTGACAGGGATCGACAACTGTAATTAGACTTAAGGAGGCACGTCGGCATTCTGCACCGGTTCCTCTGATTTTCATGTCTTCTCCATGGACAGAGGTGTAGATGTCAGGTTCTGCAAACTAAAAGGCTTATCAGCTGTACAGGCTTTGAATCTATGATTTTATATTAAACCACAGCATCAGAAATTGTACAAGTACTAGACCAGCAGTTGATGCTGAACCCCCGTCATTACATTATTTTTTCAGGTTCTCCCTTAAGGGTTCACATGCAGTGTGGTCACTGGTATCATTGGCTGTTACTGCCAGCGTGTTGCCGAACCATGTCATAGTGCTACTCAAAAATCACCAACTGCTACTTCTGCATTAAGGGAAGAACGCTCACAGCAAAATCCAATGTCAATTCTACACTCGTAGTGTTAAAGGAGCTCTCTGTGTTTATACTCAGTGTTAGTTTAACTCTGAATGTAAACGCCGTTAACTCTGAACGTTAAGCCTTCCAGCGTTAAATGAATTTTTGATGTCAAAATTCTCAGTATCAGGTTAAGTCTCCATAATGATGATGTGATTCCCATTCAATGGCAGTGCAAACTTTTACAGAGAGGAAAC
This sequence comes from Gymnarchus niloticus, assembly GCA_009936485.2. Lineage (NCBI taxonomy): Eukaryota > Metazoa > Chordata > Actinopteri > Osteoglossiformes > Gymnarchidae > Gymnarchus > Gymnarchus niloticus. The sequence continues at coordinate 1,603,594 of JAACJT020000062.1, read as the reverse complement.
ATTATGCAGCCTGCCGCATAGGGGCTGCGACATAAAGTCTGACGTGTGAGCCGTGGCAGGAGCCTTGGCCCGCTTGATAAACACCGTCAACCACCTCCCAAGCGCTCTACAATGCCTTCTCAGTCTCTCTCGACTGTATCTGGAAGATGGGCTATAACCAGCACTGCATGGGGAGTTTTAATTAGCCATGTCGCTAAAATGCCCTAAAGAACAAAGCAGTCTCAACACTGCTACTGACGCTAACCCACAGGCAGTACCACATGCCCCATCCGATGATGACGGCTCATCGCAGGCGCGTCCTGCACGATTACACATTGGCAGTCAAAGGTAGCCTTCCTGCATGCTAACGGGCTACACAAGGCCTCATTTGCATTACCTCACTACCTGCAGAAGAGGCTCGTTCACTCTGAGTGACTGAAATTTAGCTAACCTTGCTGGTCTCCAGTTAACCTCAGGGATACAGGGTGTACAAACACGAGAACACGTACGTCTTGACTGTTAATTTACGGTGGTTTACCAGAGGTGTGTATTCCAGGCGAATCCGGCTGTACGCCATCCCAGATCTGAGTTGGCCTGCTCCCCGTCTGCACACAGAAGCCAGGGTTAAACACAGATGTGCTTGTTTCCAGATGTGAGATCATATCCTGGTAAACAAAAAAAAAAAAAGGACACAGGCAAGCCGAAAATGTCAGACCACACAAAATTAGAGGAAAACTGGGCAAACTGGTATCTTGGAATTGTCCTCACCATCTGTGGCAGAATTCCCAGTGACACTGCGAACTGCACACTGTCACTGGTATCTTTTGTTCAGACCAATGCTTTCAGTCCAGACTAATTTCCAGTTAACGAAGGACTGTGTAGGAATACGGCATGCTCAGTTTTTGATTTGCGTACTTCCAGTTTGGAGTAACACAAGAAATCACAAGCACTTTCCTGTGCAGAACTATCAAGCAAGTTGTTATTACTGTTAAATTGTCCCTCGCAAAGAGCGAAAATAACAAAACAGTCAAATGCCTGTCAGAGGGATACAAAACAACTGAAACTGCCAAACCTTTAAAGCCTGATCACTGTGCAATCAAGCATTTTGTGGCCAACAGCCAAGAAGTACGCACTCTGTGCAATTCAGAAACATCAATTAGCCAAAATCACATGGCTACAGACTGCAGAAAGAAATCAGAGAGCCCCAAGGAAACTTGTGAATCGCAGGGTGAATGCGCAAACACACACACACACAGTGGAGGTGGGATTTGAATCCCCACCCAAGACAACAGCACTATTGAGCTTATGCTGATTCTGTAAATATATTCAATACCTAACATTTTTTTATGGTTTCTGTTCTATTGACAGGAGAAAAATCCACTTAAGTTGTGATTGTCTAATAAAATCAAGTGTTTTTCTTTTGTGACACACTAATGTAACAATCTCTCTGTACATCAGTTTAAAAAAAAAAAAACTATCGAATTCACTTTTTATGCCTACAGTTTACTGAAAGTAACCTTCAGGAATGGTACTTGTGAAATAAAAATGCACACACTGTACAGTAGTCAGTGCAGTCACTGAGAATAGATGAATGCACAATTTTATTCCTAATAATAAGTAGACATTCAGCTTTTACTTCACAGGAACATTAAAAAAAGACCTTGAATCACAGCCGAACATTCCCCCGCAGTGAATCCAAGTTTAAATAACCCTATTCAATCTTATATCAGATACTCTACATGAATTGGGTAATATTCCTAAAACCAGGAAGTCCTCCAATGAACTGAATTACAGTTAAGGAGACCAAGTAAAATCCACAGCCCAGCGTTCCAGTGCCCGTCATCTGGCCGCGTGCGACTCTTCATGGCACGTTTTAACAGCCACTCTGCTGCCCCAGACAAACCGTTCAGGCCGAGTGACTCACTCCCCAAGAAGCCAGACCACATAACGTAATATGGTGGGCTGGCCGCAAGGTAGTCGAGAAGATCGTCTCCTTGGTGACAGAGACACGGCAGGCCGGAGATGATGTCAGCATGGTGGTTCGTCTACTTAGGAAGAGCGGCTCTTTTCCCCTTTCCCTCTACTTCTCTTCCTCACCGTACTGCTGAGAGGGGGATTCCTGCTTAGGTTTGGCTGTGAGTCTTCATCGCAGTCGCTAAACAAACCTCACACCACGCAATACGTCAATTCACTGAAGTACACATGACATTACAAAATATAATAAAGTGAAAAGTTTTGAAATAATGCACAATTGACTGAGCGATATCACAACGGGTATTCAGCAATGGAGGCTAATTCATTACATTTTTTAGAGTGCCTTTCACAACGCAGGAGCCCCAAGGCACGTAACAGGAATGTGTGGTGATTACAATGCATTTTCATGAAAAAGGAAAATCGAAGGACGGGTGTTCCTTTTCAGGGCCACAGGGATTGGGATTTGACAGTAAACAGGAAAAGCTTGGCATGTAAGATGGTGACCAAAGAAAATGCAACATGCTGTATGTGCTTGCAGTCATGTCAGATCTTCGGTCTGGATTAATAAAGACGAGAAATAAAGAGCACAGCTACCAGGCTTTCCCCCCCCAAACAGAACTGCAGCCCCACCCCTCACATCATGCAGTTAGCAGCAAGGAAGGTGGAGGCATTAAAAAGTGTTGCATGGCATGATCGCCAGACATTTGATTGACAGCGTTAAAGCACTGCATGATGGGAAACGCCGTGTAAACTGCTTAAAGGCTCCTGAGGGAGCTGATTCCTCCACAAAGCTTTTGGGGCTGCATCTCCAGCTGGATTCAGAACCTGATGAAGGAACCAGGCTTCGATAGAGCGCCCCCAACATGACTGGATGGTTACTTACTCGGCACATGCTAAACAGATGAGGGTAAACTTAAAATATGAAAAGTTGAGGAGCCTCATTTCAGGGACTAGCTCTGACACGGAAAACCCTTTTCTTCTCCTGTTAAAGAGTCAGTTTGCTTTGATCTACAATAAGAGCCAGTCATTGCTAAAACTACTGAGGTCTATTACCTATAGTCTGTCTGTGCCCTGTGATAGACCTGCCCTCTGCTCCTGGGATGGGCACCAGGCCACCCCTATCACCCCATACTGGATAAGCAGTCAGACGTTGGATGGATGAATGGATATTGTGTTGCTAATTGTTTACATGAAGCATATTAGACAAAACTCAGCATGCGACCCTACAGTCAGATTAATCAGTCTATACATTGTGATAATTAGTATTTAATCACCCTAAGCAAAAAAGCAGAATTAACAAAGAATATAATTTCATACACTTATCTGATTTTGTACATGGATATTTTTGCTCTGTAGCTGCAAGGAGTCCTGGAACACGATTTCAGCTCTCCTGTCATAAAATAAACTTTCAATTTCCACACACATATGCTTAACAGCAGAGAAAATAAATCTGATAGGGCGCCTTGTGGGTTTTACCTGCTCAACAGTAGAGACATTGATTTTTAGGGTTGGGACAGTGCCACTCACACACAGCAATGGCACGCCTTCCTTCTCACGGCGATGTTTTTCTCAACGGGTAATAAATGGGAAAATTCGACTTTAAGGAATCTGTGTCACTGTCTCTTTAGAACGTGCATGAGCCGCAGTGCCAAGGTGCCAGTAACGAGGGCAGGAAGTTAGCGATAAGGAGTGTCTTACATTGCGATGGTTCACTCCAGCGCCAGACCCAGCTCTGTGGCTGCACCTGGACACGGAGGTCTAGATCTTTCCATCTATAACCATGTGTGGGACTCGTTTGCCCTGACTGTCGCACGACTCTCTTGCCAGGATATGAGTCGGCAACCAAGAGGCTGCCGGAAAATTCCACCACCGTGTGGATATTCCCTCTGTCATTAACCCTAACATTGCCAGAGGGGAGGCGGCCCCAGGTGCTTTAGGATTGCTGTGGAGGTTCGCGTGCTGAGCACTGATTAATTACATTTCCCTTGGCCCTGGCACAAAGGGGAAAAAATAAGTTTGGAGACAGAGAAACAATGAAACAAGTGTTGTGATGTAGATTCCATTTATAACAGCCTCAATGTCCCACCTCATGTGACCATGCTGGTTACAGGACTGTGACAGTGCCACAGAAAGACTGCTCTCTTAATCCAGCCAGAACAGTCAGTTTCATACAGATCATTAACCTCCAGCCCCCGATCAGTAAGGCTTCTGCGGTGCAGTGCCTGGGCTACCCTAAGGAAACTCAACTCCACTTTGTTCCCGTTATCCGAGACCCAGACTTTCTCTCTCTCACCCTCTCTGTCTCTCTCACCCTCTCTCTCTCTCACCCTCTCTGTCTCTCTCTCACACTCTCTCTCACCCTCTCTCTCTCTCACCCTCTCCCTCCCTCATCCGCTCTCTCTCTCTCTCTCTATCACTCTCTCTCACCCTCTCTCTCTCTCACCCTCTCCCTCCCTCATCCGCTCTCTCTCTCTCTCTCTATCACTCTCACCCTCTCTCTTTCTCTATCACTCTCTCTCACCCTCTCTCTCTATCACCCTCTCCCTCCCTCATCCGCTCTCTCTCTCTATCACTCTCTCTCACCCTCTCTCTCTCTCACCCTCTCCCTCCCTCATCCTCTCTCTCTCTCTCTCTCTCTCTCCCCTAGTGTTATATTTCGCACTAGCACAGGGTTCACTTCTGAATCGATGTGACGATGAAGGGATCCAACAGACGTGTCGCTCCGCCTGACGTTGACACCCCACTCGCTGTACTACATCCAAAATAATTTATCAAAATGTCTTATTTTCTGAACAAATGAGACCACAGCACCGATTCCAGGCTGGTGTTAAAAAACCATCCACTCATTAATCGAGATTTAGCCATTGTTCATTGATGAGGGTTTTTACGTTAATCACTCATAGTTTCATTGTGACAGACAGGACAGCTCAGTGCAGCTGTAGTCATACAAAATGGTGATCTTTTTCATCCACTGTGTCATAAATCATTTAATTTCAGGATTTTAGGATAACCTTAATAGGTAGAGGATCACTTTACCGATTTAGTTATCTTGTAGACTAGTAGCCAAATTTTGTTTTAATCAACCTCAGGAAACTGATGCATACTCAGTGCCTCATCAGCATGCACCGTGGATCGACTCATTGTTGCCGTTCCTCCTCCACGCAGCGTACGCCCACATGTCCATCGGGATGGGGGGGGACAGGTGTTATGTTTTCCACAGGAGGGTTTATTTCCCTGCCTTGTAATACAGGACTCAGAATGACAGGAAACCCGTTATTAGTGAGGCCGGCAAAACCAAAGCAGCTGGCGAGGACGGTGTGTCCGGTTCCTGGGGCCAGTGACGCTCAGCATCATCAGTACGCGTGGAAAAAAAGAGTGTGACATTGATCCCTTGGAACGTGCTACAGGCCCCTGCTCCCAGGCATCCCCATCCCAGAAGGCCTCCCTTAAGCAGCTAGCAAAATACGGAATCAAACGGTCCTGGATTGAACTGAGACGATGCCACAGCACAGCCGTCCCCTCATGTTCTCTCATGTTGGATGGCTGTGAGTTTTACACAAAATATGAACCGCCTGCTCTGTTTCTTCATGCCCAGCCTTTTTACTGGGGGGGGGGTTGCAGGTAGAGGTCACAATTCCTGCCCAGACACAAATATTATGTCAGTCCTGAGAGCACAAACGCTTCCTTCTCTAATCAAGAGCTGCAAAACAAACTAGGGTGGGGTCAGCTGACCCTGTTAAATAAAACCCCACCTCCAACAGGCAGCGCCCCGCAGGCTCATTTCACCGCTGATAATCACACGTGGTTCTAGTGGCAAGCAAGCAAAATAACTTTTAATGTTAAACAGCCAAAACATATGCTGCTGATTACACACATGATCACTGGGAGAATGTGATGCATCTGTTAAACTAGGAGCAGCCTCTGGTGGTAAACAATCTCATCAAACATAGTTAGGCAAAATGAACCAATTTACACCTTCAGGTAATTAAAAAGGCATCATGTGAGTAGACTGGGAAAGGGTGCACTCTGGAATTGCAAAAAAGCAAACATAAAATCTCTGTTTTGTTAGCGTCTGAGCGCAACTTTGAATTGCTGTTGCGTTGATCGTAAAATCAATTTCAAAGATTTCATCTCGATTCCTTAATCATAAACACGAGACAAAGACCAAACCCCAGTAAAAGAGGAAAAGTAACATGAAATACACTATGGAAATGGGAAAATTGACACTAAGATAAATCTACAATGGTCCAGGTAGCTAAGATCAAAACACTTTTATCAATCCAATGTTGTGTCTCCTTTATATTTCTTAATTGGCATTTTTGGGGAATGAAAGAGAGAGTTTGTATATTAGTTTATGTCTGTTTATGTATACTGTTACAATCTGCATACAGTATATGAGGCTCACTGCTGTCTAACTAAAAAAATGAACTTACTGCTCCATAGCAGGAGTCCTGAAACTCCTGCAGCCCAGAGTTTAAGAAACAGTGCATTTCCTCTTACTTTCATTCTGAAATTCAGATCTACTTCACTGCTGATTTGTGCTATTAAAAAAATCTGGGACCGCGCAAGTCGATTTCAGGGCTATGGTTACAGTCAACACCATTATATAATCATACTTTACAAGCTTTTACTTGCAGTGACCTAGTTGTGATTATTTTGTGTTTATCTTCATCCTCCTGTTCCAAACACGTCAGTCGTTTGCTATTTGGTTGTAGCAGCCTTACACTTATAACATTATATGATGATTCCATCTCCCAGCTAGTTCCTGTTTGCGTGTTTTGCATGTAGACCTACAGAGGGCGCTGTAATCAACTGACCATGTTTGAAATTGGATGTGCCGGAGCCCCTCAGCCTGTACTAAAACAACTGAGCAAGCATGGGCTGGTAAACCCCTAGTTTTATCATTCAGAAGTACCAGAAAATCCAGCATATCTGTAAGGGGACTCCAATGTAGAGAAAGATACTAGTGACTCCTCTCTCTGTCCTGGGGAACAGCCTTGTGGTCACTATGGTGATTTAGCTTTATGAAACCAGAGCACTGTGACCAGTGCTGAGGTTGGAGCGACAAGCTTCATATTCCCATGGTTCTGTTGCCCTACATGGGGGCCACAGAGTAATCACAAACATCTGAAGGCACCCGTCGGCGTGGAGCCATGCAGAAATGGGTCTGGGGTCCACTAATGCACAGGCATTACTCAGACACCACAGAGCTTATGGTGCTCATTTGAGTTTACAGCCTGGAGGTCCATAGAGAAAATGCACATCAAAATAACTCTAAACAGTGCTGAGAAAATCCTGAATGAGTTAAACTCCAAACAGAATGTTGACCTTCGAGGGTTAAAGAGCGTCAGAAAGGAGCGAGCTACGTTTCAGACTGTGCATCTGTCACCTGCTAATTTCCTGTCAGATCGACGCTTTGCTCGTCATTCGTTAGTTAACTGGACAGCATGTCGTCTGGGCAACCGGCCCACATCCCAGTCCTGTCATCTTCCATCTTTTGATCCCCTCCGCATGTATAATTTGAACCCAGTGCCTCTTTTATATGTGGACATAACCAGATGCATGGCTTCTCCTGGAGTGGGAGGCAGTTCTCAGAACGCTGGCCTATTCCTCGTTTAAAACGGGCCCATCTCAGTGGTCCCACTTGGGGGGGCTATGTCACTCACACATCCTCACACCGAGTTTTCAGTGGGGTGGGGTGGGGAGGGGTGGGGAGCTGAGCCAGCTTTCATTTGAACCTTCAGTCCAATCCAGATTTCTCTGTGCCTTAACGGCTCGTGACACCAGTCTTCAATTATGGTTTCCTTCCGATTTGCTGGTTCGGCACTCTGCTCCAGCATGCAAGATGAGCCTCCCAGCCGCCTCTCTTACATCTCTCAATCACCAGATAATTCATGCAGCAATGACAGGGGCTGTCAAAAAAAAAGAGTGGTGATGCCAAGCCCTTCACACAGACCACCATGATGACCTTGTACAGAGCGCCACAATGGACAAACTGCATCCATCCATCTCCTAACCGCTTATCTTGCTCATTTTCGTGGGGGTACAGGGCACAAGACTGGGGTAAACCTTAAATGGGATGTAGAGGAAATCCTTTGTGAATTCACTCTGCATGAAAGAGGAATGCTGTTGAAATAATGGCAAGAAAAGAGTGTTACTGCTGCTGAGAAAGGCATCTGAGGAACGTATGGTAGCCTTTTTCATTTTGACAAAAAGTACATCCTGACCAAAGCGCTGGCAGTGTAGCAAAGTGTACGAAATGTACTAATGTTTCAGAATAATGGGGAAAGAAACTCGTAAAAACCTGCATTATAGGCCTAAACCTGCCATATGTTTCCTGAGAATAAACTGAATTCGACTGAATCCGGGCTGGAGTAAGGTAAGCTGCCTTCTCCTCTTAGTGTTTACATTTCTGTGGCAGCCTGCTGGTGTTAGCTCACAATGTGGGAGAGAACCAAGGCAGAGCTGGAGAATAACAGCACATCTGTGACCTCTTCTGGTGGGCGTTTACTCATTGTGGTAGGCGGAGCACTCTTCTGGTGGGCATTTACTCATTGGGGTATGAGGAGCACTCTTCTGGTGGGCGTTTACTCATTGTGGTAGGTGGGTCATTCTCCTGGTGGGTGTATACTAATTTTGGTAGCTGGGCCACTCCTCTGGTAGGAATGCCTACACAAAGCAGAGTTGGGTGGCCATAAAGGAGACTTTGATTGCTTCCTTGAGCCTCCTTCTGCTGGGGTGACATTATTAGTATGTAATGGAGGGTGGGACTGATGTTGGAGTTTTTTTTTTTAAAATTCTGCTGGGGGCCAATGAAATAAATCAAAGAAAGTAACCAACAGGAATAAGGTTACATAAATAAGCCAGTAATGATCCCACCCGCTGTGGCCTCAGCACTTCCATCACTATGGTAAGTGGCGGTGGGTAGCCTGGTGGTTATGGACACAGACAGACCCGGGACTAACATTAGCTCTATCCTTCCTGTGTTTGAAGTCTCTTTGCACACCAAACCATAACCAGCTGTATAAATAGATAAAATTGTGTAAAACTGTAAGATGGTTAAGTCAATATCATGTAGTTCAGCTACACTCAGTTATTATAATTATGGCTTGGCAAATGAAGACACAAATCCGAACCATCATAGAATTGTGTAACAAAAAATCAGGATGTGGAATCACATCATCTCCTGGAATGTAAGAGAACCTTCATTCTTCACTCTTTCAAAGTCATTGGATCATTCAGAAGGGATTGAATCGAGCCAAAGTGTGATCCAGCTCGGGCCAGTCCATCACCCACTGTAAAATTAGGATTAACGAAGGTTAAAAAAAAAAGAAAAAAAGAAAAAATTAAAAATGCAAAGAGAGCTGATTCTGGAGACCAGCCCCAAGCGGCAGTCATACAGCAATGTCGTGGATGCTCTAAACACACTGCAGTAATCCTCCTGGCCGCCCCCGAAGAACAGACTCAGCAGTCTGCCACAAAACAGACACACAGATGAGCGGAGCCCAGCCGCCGGTCTGGCTGGCCTCTCTGTTTGAACAGGACATTCTGGAATATTCCGCATTCCCTGCTCAGCCACTGGGAAGCCCAAGTGTTCTGTCGGTAAGCCCCACACCCTTTCCCAACTGGCATTTTTGCCCAGGGGGGGTTGCGTTACCCATGATGACTCAAACATCAAACGTGAAAGCTAAACATTATCCTCTATTTGAGCTGAACATTTCTGATCAGCTTGCCGTGGTGTGGATGGACCAAAAAACTCTTACAAGCTTACCGTGATCTACTTGTTCTTCATCTAACCACTTACCCTGGTCAGGGTTGTGGGGGTGGTCTAGAACATATGCCAGGCAGCGCAGGCCACATTCATACACACACTCACACACTATGGACAATTTTGAGATTCCATTTAGCCTAATCACATGTGCTTGGACTGCGGGAGGAAACCAGAGAACTCGGAGGAAACCCGCAAGACACGGGGAGGGAACACAAACTCCACTCATGTGTACAGAGCGGAGGCGGCAGTCAAACCTCCAGCCCTGGAGTGTCACCCACTGAACTACTGTGCCACCCTGACTATTGTTATTATCATTATTATTTACCATTATTATTTTTGTTGTTTGGTCAGTCATATCAGAATGCTTGTACATACTAACATTCATAACACTAGTAAACTATAAAGCTTTTAGTATAGTGTCATAGTATATGAAATAGATCACAACTAGTTATGCATTTCAACTATTAAAATTGCTAGTTAAGAACAGGAGAGATGAGTTAGCAGCTACATTACCCCACCAGACCTCTCTCTGGGATCTGAGCCTGGCTGTTTTTTTCATTCTGAGTCTTGTCTCAACGCTTGCCTGGTAGCCTTGCTGGCACCTCCCACCCCCTGCGCGGAGTGTCTGACAGATGGGGGCGGATATCTCCACCTACTCCTCTCGCCCAGCCATCCCACATGGTTTCAGAAAGACACTGCCTACCCTACTGAAATGTCTCCCCAGCTGGTCTTCACAGCGCAGTTTGCCACATTAGCCAATAAACATGTATTGTGTGCATTGGGGACAGGACTCAGCAGAAATGGAGGTCTCTATCTGGAAGATCGAACGTGTAGTAATTCTCTAGTCTATTCTCCATTCCACTGGTTAGATGCCAACCAAAAGAGAGCCAAAGACCCCATCATCTCCAAAGCGCCCCCCTCTCCTACCTTCCCTTCGGTTGCCTCGGTTGGAAACGAGCCATGCTAGAGGCACCGGGCCTGTGAAAGCGAATCCGATCCAGCTTGGAAACTCAGCCATCTCGATGAGAGGCACGGCTCTGGGTGTTCCCCATTAGCTCGCGCTAACGAGCGTTTGGCGACCCTGGCTATATGCATTGAAGCAAAAACTAATTAAAACACTCAAGGGAAGGATGATGTGAAGACCCGCTTATTAAACTGTGATGATCATCTTGTGCTGGATGGCATCTCCTTTTAATAATTACCCGTAATCTGTTTATTTAGTATTTGTTTGAATATGCTTTGCATTGCTCATTCAAGAGCTGTTAAAAGTTATACTCAAGCACTCGGATAAAATGCGGGACTTTCTTTCTTAGATGGATAACTTCCTGTGCCCGGCTGCTCATCGGCATGAAGAAAAGCAGGAACACTTCTGAGAGAGCAACCCAGGCCAAACTCAGGCTCTGTCCCACATCTGCATCACCATCGAGCATGCAGACCAGACAATGTTACTTGATTCAGGTCCCTTTCTGCACCTCTCTGGCAGGGGGCATGGATGTTGAATGGAAGATTCCTTCCTAGAGGAACTAAGCTGTCTCACACTTGGCACCAATGTGCCCAATCACACCAGGGCCAGAACGCAGATCTCCAGTTGATCTGAAGGCTCAACATTGCAGGACCTTCACCAGCTCGAGATGAATAGCTTCTGCGGGAAAGGAAAGGGTCGGTAACTTCCTACTGGTGGTACCAGGGCCAGGTCTGTGGCAGGTGGTAACATAGGCAGGCCAGACGTGGTGAGCCGGGTAGAAAAAATGTGTTCTGCCAAGTGTCATAAAGGATTCCTCTATGGCTCACTAGGCCTTGCTGAGATTGTTTTCCAAATTGTTATGTTTAATTTTGCATTTTTATGAGGTAAAACATCTGATTTTTTTCCTAGTGTAACTGCGGTAGTGAGTAAGTTTACAGCCTCAGAGGCACTGTATAGCTCTCTTGACAAAACACACTAGACCCATTCAGAGCTTTTCGGCACTGGGGAGATGCCCCCTCCCCCCAAAAAAAACCCGTTCTGAAAACATCCTCCCTCATTCTACACGTCTCCCTTTCTATTCATCCTAGCATGCACCAAGGCCTAGCTCCTTCTGCCATGGTGATCGCGCACGTCCATGCACAGATGACAGATCAAGGAAATAATACTAATAATCGCAACCACAATGTGGCCCAGGCCATCCGGAATGTTCCAGCATGTGCAATTCATGTCCACTGGGGCCCAGTCGCTGCACGACATCCTCATATCTTTATATCCTCTTTGGCCTTTGCCGTGCCAGTTATCTCCACTCTGTGTGTAGTAATAATCAAAACACCAGGGGTCAGGACTGAAAGGTATAGCTGTCATTAGCATACCTCTGACAGGACTTTTAAAAACAATATTCAATACACAAAATTGTGGAGGGCACTGTAGCCTGATCCTATTCTTAATTCCCCACCCTGCTCTTCCTGGCATTACAAACACATTTTGGAGCAGAAGCTTTCTAGAGAGCTCATAACCACCGGATCTAATGGCAGCTATCCTTGTTGTGTTCTGTTGGGCCGGAGAGAAGTCATCATGGCTGCCGAATCCACACCGTCCCTCCGGCTGGCTGTTATGTGCTGACCCAAACATGAGAGTCCTGCCAGGGAAATTAATGGGGTACCATGCCAGAATGAGCCGTTTCACACCTTGTTACTTCCTGTCGACACTTCTCAAGCCCTCATTTCCAGACCTGAGGACTTTTTTGTGTCAGGAAGCTGGGATACATTTGGGTGAAATGGACCAGCTGGACTGCCTCATCTCGAGGACATTCATGATCAGCGAATTTGTGCCGTATTGCTCAAATGACCCGAACAGCAGCCACAAAGGAGTCACAGGTAACACTGCTCAATCTTTTTGATTTACTTGCCTAATTTATAAAATTCATTAGAGAAAACAAGCTTTATTCTTTCTAAACTGTAGAAGGCATAGGGGTTCTCTTCCTTCCTTTCTCACCACAGTGGCACTATGGGATGGTAGAGCAGGGGATGCTTGGAAACCAGCTCTGTATGAAGTGAGGAATATCTTTGTTCATAGCAGATGGCAGCTTTGCACATAGGCTCCCATTACAGGCTCCTTATCCTCGTGGATACTGCATGTCCCCAATGGTCAAGCGTTAACCAGTCAAGGAGGGAGCCTCTCCCTCAGCCAAGCCTGACAACACCAAAATGTTTTTTTTTTTTCTAAGCTATGACTTCAACATGCTGGGGATGCCAGTCATCTCTACTGGTTTGGCTGTGACATATGGAAACATACTGCTCTGCAATCACCACAAACAGAGTAATAGATAGAGGACAAACATGAACACCTGGCAAACACACACTAAAAACACAGACACACAGAAATACTAGGAGAACCAGATTTGTCTCTCAGTAGAGCCTAAAAAGTTAGACTGACTGACTCTGACTTTGAGATAGAGCTCAAATAATCTCTTATAGATTTACAAGAGCACATCTACCAGCCATGGTCAAATTAATTAGGTGTCTCATTTGACAAAATGCCTGACAGTGACCTCTTTATTAATTTTGTCATATTCTTTGTGATGACTGATTTGCCTCGCCATTCCAGATAAACACGTCTAAAGGACACAAGCTGGGGGATGAGCAGAAACAGGGCCTCTCATAATGCTGGCACAACATCCCACTGAATGTTCAGAACGAAAGCACATGGCAACACAACAGGGCTCCAGTGAGTATGTGTAGGCCAGCTTCCAACACTTCTGCAGCAGGTGTTCATAATCCTCAGCCTGGTCAGAAAAAGAGCCGAGTCAGCGGTGGAATGAGGAAATTACCTAGCAGTTTTAACACTGAGGAAAATCTCCATTAGCAGAGCTTCAAGCCTGTAGTGTTTCTGCCAGAATGTTTGAGAAACATTTCAGGCTAGCTTCTCTGTGGTTCTTCACTGTCATTCCCCGATCATCTCCGTTGTGTGTAGTAAGACTTGGAGCCTTCACGTAGGTGCCCTTCCGCTGTCACAGTTGCGTGAATGAACTAGACAGTGGTGCATCACGCACCTACACGGACGTGTCCATCTAACACAACACCAGCCACTTCCGTTTTTTTCATCTCAACAACACCAAACGTTACGAGGGTGTTGTGATAAGTAATGTAGTCACTAGTCCAGTAGTTGGCGCTGGTTGGTAATATTACGATAGAAAGAGATGGCGTATCGCTGATGTTATAACTGGTTCATAAGAACGTTAATAAAATAGTTAACTGTAGTCACTAACTTCTTCAATTAATTCCAAAAACAATACGGGGGGAGGGGGGTCTTCTCAAAGGCTACTTCTGTGAAATCATGGGACCTGTGTCACACTTTTAAGAGAAAGACATTTCTACTTTGAGGAGCCCACGGAAACAGTGCCTGAGCTTCAGCCGACTTGTCTCAAGGTAGGTTCGTTCCAGCCAGACTCTTAGGACCGAAGCCTCGGAGTGAGTCTATCGTTGGTGACAAATATCTGCTCCCTGGCTATTGGCTCTTTCCTCTCTGGGGACAGCTTTAACTTCGGTGTAAATGTATCAAAGTAGTGTTTGACCCTCTGCACCACTAGGAGGCACCCTCTTATCCAGTCTCCCTTACAAAGACATGCATAATTTTCTCAAACATTTATAATCCCCATAAGCATGAGCCCAGCTATTCAGCCCTGCTTTTGCACTCAGTGGCACCTTCTGGCGTTACGTGGTGGTGGGGTGTGGTTGGTTTCTCATGTTTCCAGGCCTTTCCCATCATAAGCCTGTCAGCTCTGCACAAACATGGGCCTCCTGATCCTCCCCGAGATACCAATGGGGGCGCCGAGGAGGGGAGGTAGGCAGAGCTACACTCCAGCTCATGCACAGCTCAGCACCTGGCACTGAGCTTCCATGTTCATGCGTCCATGTGAAGCTGGAAAAACCACCGGCAGCTGGACTGAAAATGGAGGGGAAGCGAGGTTGTACTGTAAATAGAGGGACATGATGCCAGATTCTGTAAGCACAGTTTTTCACCTATGGAGACAGGGTGTGAAAGGGTGTGAGATAAAAAAGTGTCAGCTCTGCTCTATCCTTCAGGTCCCCATCACTGACTCTTTTCCATTTTATTTTGAAAAGATGAGGCAGATAAACAGAAATGACGGAGATGTACGTCATGGGCGGATATTAAAACGAGGATCTGAATGTCAAAGGTCAATACTGGGCCTCCTGGGTTTTCCATTAAATGCTTGAGGAATGACACGTGTTGGAAATAAGAGTTTCATGGCCAAAACACAATGTTCTGCTGCTCTTTATAACATTATTACAAGTCGGACTTGGGTTTCGAGAGAGCAAAACTCACAGGTTCGGTGAACTTGCAGTAATTGTCCACAGATGTGTTCTCACACAAATACAGGCATAGTTTCAGAAATCCAGACATTCAGTCATTTGAAATTACAGAACACTCAAGCAATGGTTTCTGAAAATGAATGAAAAATCAATAATGATCCCTCTATTCTTTCAGCAGAAAATAAAACTTCTGGCAGAGCCAAGCTTTCTGGTGATTAAGTGACTGAAATTTCAGCAAACAGAAGAAGAATTGCTTTGGGTTTGACTGAGAAACAGCCATCACTGACACAAAACGTGTAAGCAGCTTTGACAGAGTGTTTAGATAAACAAGAAGTGGTCAAATGAATTGGCCAAAGTCTATGTAAAATCTGACAGCTGCTTCTCTGTCAGCATCATTTGGTAAATGGCTTTTGCCAGACCGCATCACGACACATCCAGTGCAGCCATTCTGGCTCCATGGCACCCTGCTTGAAGCGAAGAACCACAAGTGATAGTCAACAGAGGTAATTCAGTGCACAACACCAAAGCAGTTAAAGTGACCAGCTGAACTGAAGAAGGCTGACTCCCGTGGTCAGTGTGTCTAATATAGGCAGTAAGTAAAAACTTCTGTGTGTGTTGAAGTTTCAGGAATCAGGGCACATGCAAGCTTCTTGCAACCCACTTTGTGGAACAAATTCCCTTGGAGACCACTTTCCCCTCACATCTCTATGGCTTCAACATCAAACATCTAGCCAGATGTACCGACCACAGAACAGCCCGGATCCTTCTCCCTGTAATGCCATCCTTCAGATGCCTAATGATGACTTCACAATGGAGGGCAGGATGCAGAATGCTATAGATTAACATCCAAGAGGATGGATTTCACCATTGTGGTTGCTGATGCTAAAAGGTCTACATGTTCTACTGTAGCCTTGTCTTCCTTATGTGAGCAATGCTAGAGGTACGGTATCACAGTACTGACAAGGACGTGGGCTCCCGAAAACTCACGCGAGCAGAAGCCTCCCAGATTTCCTCAGACCCAAGAGAAACAGCCAGGCTCTTACAACATGCTGACGTCATGCGCAACATCCATCACAGAAAACGAATCGCTGTAGGAAACTGACTGCGGGCTCTTTCTTAGTCAATTCATTTTACGACCATGACTCCATGCCACACGTCTGACAACTTCAGATAGCTACAGTTCTCATTTCCAGGACCTTGGAGATCACTCCTGGCAGCTCAGGCTGGCAGCGTTGGAGGTATAGAATAATGAGGACCATTCCGTGTGCACAATTTAAACTTTGAGAAATGAGTCACAGACGTATGAAGGAGCCCTGCCTTCCCAGAGTGTGAACACAGTGATAGCAGGTTTAAGCACTGAAACAACATTCCCTGACTGCTGTTCAAGACTGAAGCCTAACTCACAAAATGGAGGAGGGGATCCAACTCAATGGCTGCGGATGTGTGTGGGAAACTGGAGTGGGGGGGGCGTGCGTGACTGTAGCTGTGTTCGTGGGCTCCTTGAATACTTTCATGAGTAGGACGTAGAAAACCATAAAAACTGCGACTCACAATACAGAAAGCAGTGGTGAAGACTCAGAAGACCTTCTCACAGAACCCTTAGCACCTCAGCAGTAACATGCTGGTATGAATTTGATTTACTGGAAAGCTGTATCTGACTTTACCTATTACAAAGTGCGATAATGTCCTCTTTACCTTCTGTTATGAACAGAGTCCACAGAACGGTGTGGAGGAGCTGGCTGCAAAACTGGAGTTCTGACTACAAACTCACACAGTGTGTGGCCCTCGACCAAGGTAATGACAGCAACAAAAAAGACACAAAGCAACATCTGAGCTGCTGACAGAAACACATCTCAGCCAATTACAAGGCTAGCTTTATGGCAGAAACACATACCGGCCTATCATAAGACTGGTTTTACGGCAGAACACTGCTGTCTCCCAGTCTGCAAGAACCCTTTTTCTTCTCAGTTGCCACTGAAATTGTAAATTAACCATGATGTCAGAGACAAGGCATTGGAAAGACTTACATCTTATACAGAGTAACTGACTCTTCTTAATTACATATGTAAATACATTGTAAAAGATCAGAACAACATAATTATAATATGCAAAACTATTACCCAAGCTTTAAGTGCCATAGTATATGATCTTTCTGGGCACAGGTTTTGGAAGACCAGTTGAACAGGGCTTGCATTAACTACATGAAATTTTTATGGCATAACAAAGGTCACTTTTCCCTTTCTTGGAAAAAGGAACAATCCAGTGAAGTGTAAGCTTTAAAGTCTGGAATCCAAAAGAACTTTTTCATACCCAAAAAAGGACAAATGACACCTTTTATTACTGGAAAATTCTCCACAGCACGGATAGAAAAGCGACCTCTGTGTGCTTAGACTGTCGCCGCCACTTAGCTCTCCGTTATCCTGCACAGAGAGCTTCCCAGGGGAAAATATTCTGCCTCATGAGAAATGGAGTTAGTCAAACACTGTAGAAGACAGAAGACCTCAGGAACCAAGTCCAGCCTAGGAGGAGATGGCAGAAAAGAGGAGTCCAACCAAAGTCAAAGATGTGGCTGCATGTTGGCCTTATGGTCTGACCTCCTGCAAATACTAAAGCACATCTTCACTTGAGGCATTCCCTCTTTAAACCGACGAAATCCAGGGTGCAATGAGGATCAAAGTCCAGCTAACGGTGTACCGCCCTCTGATGGCCAGAAGGAAGCCTGGGCTTTTAATAGTAAATATAGCATTTAATATACATTTTGTGATGTATATCTATGTAGATCTATGAAATACTGAAATAGCAAATAGGGAATTGTTACTTGTAGAAAATATAAAAGGCTTTCCACTGGGTCTTCCTGAGAATAGCAATTTGGGAGGGACAATGTCAGAATGCCAATGAAAATGTAAAGCTCATTAGCCAATGACAAGACAGATAGCAACATACACTCTGTCAGTTAATGGAAAGCCTTGAAGGGGCCTGACTTTACCTGAGCAAATTCCTTTGCTATTACCACAAGCTAATGAAAAAGTGACTTACAGAAGAAAGACGGTATAATCTGCCCCGCATGTGCAAATGTGGGAGCATTGCTATCTACTGGTGGTATTTGGTACAGCAATTCTGTCACAGATTTCTGATGAGAATCCATCTATTGTCTAGTTCAGGGGTGGCCACTGGGTGGACATGAAGAGCCACAGATGTGAGGTCCTGAAACACACGAGTCGGGTGGGGGGGGTATTACAAGAAAACTGCGCAAACCGTGAAAGGGAAAATCCCTCTGGAGAGAAAATTGTGCTACTGGGGGTAGGGCAACACGGGTGAGAAAATCATATGAGCCGGCAGGCAGGGGGGTTCATTTCCTCATCTTTTTTCCGCTGATGAATTTTTTTTGTTTTTATGATGGTACACGAGCTTCTGGTTGGCCACCCCTGGTCTAGATGCTCATGCTGGTCAGGCTCACTGGAGTCTGTTATGCTCTGTATATAGCAGAAGGTGGGGGTACAAGTCCACTGTAAGGCACACAGACGCACAATCATCCATAATGGGCAACTCAGAAACAACAATTAGCCAACCTGCGTGCGTGTACGTACTTCAGGGGGAAACCCACGCACTGAACACAGGAGAGGCCTGATTTAATAGTCCAATCCCAACAGTGTGAAGCCACCATGCTGCCCCCAAAAATAAACATAAAATGATGTGCAATAGTAATACCTTTGTTGTTGGGCACTTAAGTGTTTTTTAATTTTCATTTTTATGGTGGCTGAGAAGGGAGGACTGTCGCCACACACCCCCAGGGTCGGAGGTTCGATTCCCACCTGAGCTCTGTGAGCATCTTGTTTGCATTTCCTCCTATAGTTCAAAGACATGCAGTCAAGCTAACTGGCGTGTGTGTGTGTGTGTCTGTGTGTGGGCTCTGCAATAGACTAGCATCCAGGCCCCCCTACTCTCCAAGATAAGCAGTTGGAAAATAAATGGATTAAAAAGATAAAACATCTGCAAACTTATCATTCAATAAAGTTTGTTGTATATTTCTTATCAGGTTTCACATATGGGGCACAGTGTACCAACAAAAATCTTGTCATGAAGCAATTCATTTTAAATTGTGCATTTTTAAGGGCCCGGAGCAGTACTTTAACCACTACACCTCTACGCAGTACGTTAATTACTTTAATCAGTCAGTGCTTCCATGGATAAGCAGTTGGAAGATGCTCGCATGGACGTCTTCATATAGAAATGCGACTGTGGAGCCATTTTGTTCCTGTAGGTGGCAGCACATCCAAACAAAACTGTATGTTGGCTTGTATTCAAACTACCTAAAAAGATACAATACATTCTGTCTTATACATTTCTCTTACGTGTTTAAATGTTTATATGTAACAGGTATAAAATGCATCCACCTATTCATTTTCGCCCTCTCTTAATATTAAAACTGATTTAAAGCCTAATGAAAGCAGTACTCATTCGGGACACGCATCCGATACACAGCATCCGTGGTGGATGTGTGCACCACCTTGCCGTGCAGGCATTTCCTTCTGGGAGGGTCCACGTACGCTAGGTTTATCCCCGGGCCGAGACCCGCCTTCGTACGGGAACGCTGGGGAAGGCGGACTCCGCTTCCTCAAACCGTAGGTGGCCGGCGTCGAAAACTGCGGCGGCAATCCGGTAAAAATGAGGCATTTCGAGCCTCCCACCTTCGATCATCTTAAAACCACAAGCTACCGCCTTCTCGTTTGTACATGCCCACCTGTACTTGGTAGTGCATTTTTTTTTTTTTTTTTTTTTTTTGCCTCTAACTCACTGGGACAAGCAAATGTTAAAGATCCATTACTGCGATTAAATACCGACTGTTACCTTCTAAAATATCCGCCTTTCTTTGCGTCCACGTTTAACGGTAAACGACCAGTGATGAACGACGTCAAACGTGGTTACTAGTAGCAGAAAATGAGGAGCACTGAAATTTCTACACTGTGCAAAAAGGGGCCACCTCCACGTGTGGTCAGTGGGGGTCGCTGTTGAATCTTTCCGTTAGACTTTAACAACCGCTTCATCACAAGCATTAATGCTTAAAGCTTTTGTGTTTTGCACTTTTCCTATCAAAAAATTCGGAACCGGTGCATTGCATGCAATGGGACTGCAACAGGCGTTATATGCGAGGGAGGGAATACAACCAGAGACACAACGCTTAAGCTATAATTTCCCCTCCTTTGAAGTGTGAAGATGAATCAATATGAAACGTTCTATTGGCATCTTTCATCTGGGTCTTTTTTCATTTTTCTTTACCTGTCAGTACTTTGTCAGTTTCGGAAGCGTCTTCCTCCCCCCAAACTTCCCCATCACACCCAGTATAATTGTTCTTCCTCACAACGTGTGGCGGGCGTTTCCGATGCTCATCGCTTCATCCTGACATCCCTTTCAGCTGTGGGCGAGAATTATCAAGTGGGCAGTAGCCCAGAACGCCTATTTAACAAAGGAAAAACACAAGAAATTGTCCAAGATCTGAAACGGGCCAGAATGTTCTTGGTTTTATCTGTCATGCACGTTGGACATTGCCACTGGTTTACGAAGCCACAAGCGAGTTTGGATTTCTGATGGTTTGTGAATGGATCAACTCATCTCATGCTCATCACACTCTCTGAAATCTGCTCTTGATAAACATTCTCAGGCTTTGACACTCAAAAGGCAACTCATGGTGGAATTCCCCTCAACGGAAGGATAATATCAGCTCTCAGACTCCTAAGGAGCTGAAGCTAAACCATCTCAGTCCTGTTTAAGGCCATAGCCAGAAGCAACAGTCCATTTGCATCTGTGCTACAGAAGTAGTTAGCTGTTGCATTAGCACTGAGGGAATAGAGCATGCTGCGGTTAAGTAAGCTGGTGGATTCACAAGGTTGCAAGCTTAAATCCCATTCAGAGACACCATGCAGTAAATTCTGAACTGTGGTTCATTCTTTGCCCCCAGAGGCGTCTCTTTTGGCATTTTGATGCTGATGATGGTCTGCATAGCATTTCATAGCCCTTGGGTCCCTGCTCGGGTACGCAAGCAAGCACACTACCAGAGAGTATTTCAGGAATGCCTCAGACCTCAGAGTGTTTGTTCAGGCTTATTTAGGGTAAACAGGACGTGTTGATTCACATCCTTGGTTATCTCGTTCTTTTAATGGCTTGCACATTCCTTTGAATTCAACTCGCCAACGAACATGAGGGCTGACTTAAAGATGCTGTTTTTTTGGTTTTTTTTTTGAGTTTGTGAGTCAGTCAGAAGAAGGTTGGACTTTCCTCACGAAACATCATGAGATCGCATGTAAGTTTCAGCAGCACATGATTATGGGATCTAATGAAACAACACTTCAGTACTTACAGAATA
The DNA here is from genome assembly GCA_009936485.2 of Gymnarchus niloticus. Classification (NCBI taxonomy): domain Eukaryota; kingdom Metazoa; phylum Chordata; class Actinopteri; order Osteoglossiformes; family Gymnarchidae; genus Gymnarchus; species Gymnarchus niloticus. The sequence continues at coordinate 1,582,211 of JAACJT020000062.1, read as the reverse complement.
CAATTAGCATCCAAAAGAGTAGGCCTAACAAATTGGATCACCAGAAAGATTATGTAAGCAGGGGCCAAAAGTATTCTTCTGAGCAGTCAGTATTAAAACCGACTTGTTGAACCTAATTGAAATGTTCATGAGTTGAGGTTCATGGGGCAAGTCTTCAGCAGAGGATCTCTGTGAATTCACAACTTGTGTCTTATCACTGCCATATGTGGTGAAGGTCCAGCCCAGTGCACTTTCCTTGGGTTGGCATTCCCACCTTTAAAGTCATCTGTCACCTCTGCTCCATGGAATTTTCCAAGGATCTTGGACTTATTAATCATGGCCGGCTGATAGACAATGACGAGACATTTTCAGACTTCTCAAACAAGGGATTACAAAGGCATTTTAAAAGCACTTGCAGAATGTCAAAGTTCACCCATGGCCCACTTTTAAACATGATGGTGTCCCTGGTGACAAATTGGGCTTTTTCACATCCCCAAGAATGTCACAACAGTGGAATGCTGACCCACAGTTCCTTGCACTAAATTATGTGGGGCCATCAACTGAGGAGGGGGTAATCTTTAAGCACTTTGTAAGTCTTAGCTTCCTACAAGGCAATGCTGAGGCAGAATAACCCAGCCGTAACCCAGTACTCTTTTACATTAAGCCACCACAGGGTATCATCATCAAGTTTAGGTCGATTAGCATCATCTACAAAGCAAAAGCTTAGCCGGTCAAAGAAGATGGTCACCAGGGTGCCTGTCAAGGTAGTACATTAATAAGTTGCATGGGTGGCGTTGATCATGGGTCAAGAGCCTTGTATCATCTGTGCAACTATGCGGGAACCTAAAGGTTGTTCATCTGGTCCCTCACTAGGTGGGTGGGGATCATCTGTGGATGTCTTTTGGTGTCCTAGGCTGGAATTCCTTATCTGTGGTGGGAACTGCCTCGATTTTCTTCCCTCTTCCCTACCTCAAAGCATCTTGGCGTGTCTCCAGGTGTCTCCAGGTAGGCATTGTCCCCGAAATCCCATTTCACCTCGGTCGGATGCCTCAGCTCTTCCTCCCTAAACTCCCGCTCATGCCGTGAGTGCAAGAACAGTCCTGCTGGGGCTCGCCCACATGTTTGGGGTTGGGGGGGGCAGGCGGAGGAGTGGAAGTCCACTGAAACCGGTTCCCAGGCTTCCCCCCCTGGGATTTAATGGGCTGAGACAGTGGGAATGTGACAGGCAGCTCTTAATTTACGTACACGTTCAGGATGCCTTTGTTGTCTCCCCCCAGGCTGCATACCGGGTGCGCCTGTGTGGCGGACAGCGTTGCTAGCAGTTAATGATTGCTCTGTTTCCTTCATGGGACTTCATGGGACCTGGGCCTTTCCCATTATCTAATCTACATTAACCAAGCCCTGCTTTTTTTGGGTTGGCCTGTAGAACAGCATGGTTGGCGTTGCCATGTGGGTTACTTTCTGATTGATGGCAAAGGCACCCAACCCTGCTTAAGATCACAGAAGCTGGGTGGTCTTTTCAGTTGGGAACTGAAGGTGAGAGTCTAAGGACCCTGGTACGATCTCTCAGGTGGCAAAGAGCAGCCAGCTCTGACTTGACCCATAGACAAGCTCATAATCACCAACCATAACCATCTTCCTTTTTCATAGGTTTCCATAGTTCTTAAAAACTACAGATTATATCAGTTTCCATTTTTAGATGGTGTGGCTCCGTTGGGACATGTCCAACAGCCCAATGTGAGTGCAGAGATATCTGCATGTCTTAGCCAATGCAAGTTTTTCCAGAATATCTCTGGCAAAGAGCGGTGAATTTAGACCAGGACGATCTCCTGTGACCCAGAGTGCTGCCAGTCTTCTCATGTTCATGTATCTAGACATTGCAGCGGTACATTAACGTCCAGGTAATGCGTGTTAACATCAATGAGTGACTGAAACCATGCTGTAAATTTTTCAAAACCATTAGCTTTACTTATGAATATATTTCATATTGAAATAATGTTCTATAACAACTTCATAGTGTGAACTGCTCTATTATGGAATGGTTCAATGGTTATTATAGTTTTTATAACCCTGTACAACTTTGATTGTGACACTGTTTTTATGACAGACATCAGGTTGCTGTGGCAACCTATTGAGATCGGTGTTTGTATGACTCGGATTTACAAAAACAATTATAGGCCTAGAGGCCAGCTTAGACAAATCCTGACACCTGGACAGTTACCAAATAAAAGTGTCCCAATAAAATGTCTATTAAATGACAGTAAATGAACATGACATACAGTCCTGATTGTCAGTGCTACCTCCACAGCCAGCTGTAGAAGTTCTACTGAATTCCCTTCTCAAGGAAACCTTTTTTTTTTCGGAAGCACCAATAAATAGCTCATTTAACAAGCGGCATTTCCTGATGTCTGCTTAGATTTGGTACCTCAAGGTGCCAATCAGGGCTGGAATGTAGGAGTGTGATTCACATTTGGGGAGGGTCATGCCCCAGCAGCCTCCCGTCCCGAGGAGGCCATTGTTCCCAGGGCCAAGACGCACCCAAAGCCCCCACTCCCCGGGGCCCCGACCATCCCCCCTCCCCCCATCCACTCTATGACAGGAGGCCACAGTGTTTCCTTTTTATATTCGCCGCCCTTGTTAGGCTTCAGCAGGAGAAGTCACTGCTCTGTCCTGCCGAAAACGTTAACCACACTCCCGTCATTGACATATGTCTAGCTAGCCTTCCATCAAACTAGTGTGTTAAATTATCTACCTGCATGTTTCCGGTGGCTACGGTAACGGTAACTTGCCAGTTGCTCGTATAATGCTGATTTCATCAACGTCGATTTCTCATTTCCACGGCAGCTGATGCTAACGGTGTCATGTCGATGTGCAACAAAACCGTGACGTCACCTGAGCAGCAAACTGCTGTTGTCATCATTTGGAGCGACAGGGGTAAAGGCTGAGGGTTTACTGACATGCGGGATGACAGCGACGTTTGGCTCCTGGGTTCCTTCGTCTGAGATTAATGTGTGGAATGCAATGACTCAATCTACACGGGTACGATGCAACACTACTGGCACACACCCTTGCGACTGGTGGAGACAGCGGCATGGAATCTTGGGAATTCTGACTTGGAGCCCTAGATAAACATTTCTCTGACGGCGTTTTCCTCAAGTCAGCATTACCCATGATCTCCCTCTCAGTATGTGCGCAAAGAGCCACTTCTGTAATGGCGATGCCAGGCTGGGTATGCGACAAGGTGACACCAAAGGAATGGCTAAGACGATGTCTTTGCTGACTAATGAAGACTTGCCTTCAACGGAAGTACAACGCTACTTACGCATGGTCACATGTTCAGATTATACATAGCCAGTAGAAACAGGCAGAGTCATGGTAATTCATAACCCATTCTGCAATGCATCTTCCTAATAAAAACCTTATCCAGAATCCTATTAATGAGTTCATCTAATAAATGAATAAATGACCCCCCTCTTCCACCTCAAACTTCCTGCATGGGGCCCGCCTACTCACAGCCGCATTGACACACCCATCGAGACACCTGACAGGCAGGGCGTTCACTCTGGGTGACTCTTCAGGCGCTGCCGTTCACACGGTAACGGAGTCACGGCTGACGTCTATTGCCGCCGGCAGGCCATGGCCGCTCGGCGAGTCTACGGGCACTCCTGTGCCTTGGCTGGCCTGAAGCCTCTCTCTCACCGGGATCATTGGCAGGGGCGCTCGGCGGCCATAGAATGTCCGGTTTGCGCTGACCTCATCGACCTGGTCCTGCAACAGTGTTTGACCGCCTCTGAGCAGTCTTGCTTGCTTCATAGGATGCTTCATCCTTACACAACATGCTGGATATTTGATGCTCCCTCTGAAAATAATTATTTTCAATATGAACATTTCCACGGATCCCCGTTGTGAAATTGAACTAGCCTATAGGTGGTAGGTATGCTACAGATGCAGATGGCGTTTTGGATTGTCGTAGAAGAGCCAGGAGGCTGACGGAGCGCACACACATGCAGATGGGGGCTGGGTCCCAGGCCTGGTGTGACCTCTGACCCAGAGGCCACTGCCAAAAGGCAGTGGGGACAATGGGTCACCACTGTTTGCTTTCCCTTGAAAGCGCCGCCTGGGTGGCTATGCGGGGAATGCGGAGAATGTGGCGGATGGCCGTGCCTGTCGACGCAGCCCGGGGCGTGCAGTCACGTTAACAGAAACCCGAGCTACCTGACTGATCGAAACTGCGCCCACATGCTATTAACCTCTCGCCGCCTGGCGTGGGAAACAGCGCAGAGACCTTGGGAGGCACCAAGGGAGAGGACGGAAAAAAAAAAAACACAGGCTCAGGGTTCGTTCCCTGGCGACTGCGAGGAGAGTATGTTGGTTTCAAAGGCTGTGTGCCTGTCCGTCTTCTGGAACATTCTGAAATACGCAGAACCGCTGTCTGGTGCTGCTTGCAGCAACACCTGAGGGGGACAAAAAAATCATCAGACATTAAGATCCCCCACACCAAAAGTCCCTGGTGAAAAACTCCCCAGATACATGGATAATTCACAACGCGTGGAGTGCACTCGCCGTGGCCTTTCTCTACCATACCATTGCCAGAACGAGATACCATGCAGTGCCCAGACGTGTGCTCGTTCGCCCACAGACGGAGGACGTGACTCCTCAGTACAGGCAGACGGCTTTCCTTTCTGTTTGTCACACAAAAGAACGAGAAAGACCGGTCACTAAGAAGAAGTCATTAAGCATGTAATCCAACGACTTTACTACTGGGCAGAAAGGCGGTTTGTCACCAAGTTTTTTGCACTCGTTATGCTAGCATAATTACTATTTTCAATTTTTGTATGTTAACACCTGCAAAGCCCACTCAGAATTTTAGTATATACTCACTTTTTATTTCCCCCAGCTCTTCTGGAGGTGCAGTCCTGGGTGAGCACTTATCACTATGGACCTCTCGAGGCCCCGCCCACTTTTGCTAAGCGGG
>JAACJT020000062.1:1567157-1577157 GCA_009936485.2 Gymnarchus niloticus | reverse complement strand
GGGGACTCAACACAGAAGTTCCGCGTGGGGGGGGTGGGGCGCTGTCGCGCGTTACAAGTGCTGGGGGGGTGGGGGGGGGGGGGGGGGGGGGAGGCAGGGCGCACTGTTTCCTGCGACAGCACCCCATTCTGCCGTCGTCAACTCAGTTTGTTTTGCTAACTCTGTCCTCATGGGGCTGACGCCCTCGTCCCATGGCCGTCAGAAGGCCTGGCGCCCAAAGCATCGACGGCGGTGGCAATGCGACACCGACGCCACCCTCGTTCACTCTTGTGCCACTGGTCGATAAACCATGGGGCCAACGAGAAGTCAGCGCTTAGGGAAAGGGGCGTGGTTATAAAAAACGTGAACCATCTGAGTTCCCATTAGGTGGCATATTCAAACTTTCCATGCAGCAGTGTGTGACTTTCTGATACCCAAAGACAATTAAACAGAGCACTATGGAAAACAGAACATAACATTTTATAAATAATGATATTTCTCCCAAAGACCTCTGCCAGGGCCAACAGTCCTGTACAGAGGTAAATCTACACCTTTTTGATCATTACATTTGACAAGGAAATAAGTTCTAGAAAACTGAAGCCCACTAAACATGTAACTTAACTGCATGGAATTTCAGTAAGTCGCATAAGCTGGCAATGTCAGAAAAAAAACATCCCATATTAAGTGCTTAACAAACGTAAGTCACATTCATTACATCCACTTTGGAGTCTAATTTTACATTTAGCAAAGATGTAAAAAAAAATATCCTTTTTAAAAATAATTACAATACTACAATCAAACTTTACAGTGCTGTTCATTCAGCCAAAGTATCGAATAATTATTGAAGCTTAGACAGGCTGTACATTGGTTCCTATCCTACGATAGTTTTACTGTCTTGACATATAGCTTGGTTATTTTTATTTATTTATTTGTTTATTGTTTCACTGATTTTTTTACTGTTGAAAATTTTAAATGATATATTTTGTCCCATAAAATTAAACGGACGAAATCCACTAAATCTTTGATTATTTACATGAAAAATTACTTGGATTCCATGGCATGTCCAAGTCTAAGCAATGAAGTGGGCAACTTAACTTACGTTCAGTAGCAATTTCTGCCATTTTATTGATGTCTTTTTTTTCTCGCGTCGCCCAAACGTGTCTCTGCAGTTTGTGACGAAGGATCTGTGGCTCCTGCCTGCAATTAGACGCAACATAAGGATCATTAGCAACCCGATAAAACTTAATTAATAAGAGGCGTGTTGGAAGCCATTTAAACATCATTGACCTTTGTCATAATTTTATTCTGGGAAACACTTGCCTGTTTTGCCACGTGCGACTGTTGCTAATACCTTCTGACAGGAATAACTAAAGGTTCCACTAGAAAGGACTTTGTTAAATAATTATGATACTAAGACTAATGTGATGTTAAGTTTTTGAGGCTGTCAAACTCGTAATTATAATAACGGTTTATATATCAATAAATCAAGATCATAAGTACCACTGAAGGTTAAATGTAGAAGTTGCTTTTTAAGGGGTAGCCGAAAGTTATAAAATAATGTGTCCGAAATAACAGAGCTGATTATAGCTGCCAAACTTTGAGTTTGTAACAAAAATTTCGCTTCTCCCAGGGAGGTTGATTGTTTCCAGATATAACAGGTTTTCGAGATTTTATTTTATTATTTTTTTTGGACGGTACATGGCTTGTCTTTTACTGTGTTGTACATAAAAATGTGGAAAATATGTTCTGAGAAAATGAATTAGCTCCTATACAGAATGAATTGAAACATTTTGGATAAATGAACGTGTAGCGTGCAACAGACGTGAATGAAACATTTCTGACGTTTTCTCTGATTTTTAACGAATTGCTACCATTTCAATGATGAAATAACAGCAGACTTTCAAAAATGAAAACGCAGAACTTGACCAGAGGTTTACTAATTGACAGCCGATTTTGGTTTTTCAACACTCCACTCACTTTCACTTGAACTGCTATAAAACAAAAATGAGGTGTTTTCTGAAAAAGACACGGACGGGGGAAAATGAAAGTCCATCTTGTACTTCTCTGAGGTGTTTTGGAAATTTATGTAAATCGGCAGGCACCTCCCACAGGCTTAAATTCCCCCCCTGCATCCCATAAACGTCGAGGACATGCATGTAAAGCCTCGGGTGATGCGAGGAGGTGAGGCTCCTGCCTGCACATTGCCATCATTTCCTGCCAGTCATATAGTTGGTGAAACCCCGAGTATGTACTGTAAAAAAACACACAACGTCACAGCAAAGGACTGCGAGGCAGCCGGCTCTCTGTTCACAAACGATAAAAGCTCTTTTTGCCCCTCTAAGAGGAGCATTAACGGTACTCAGAGACGGCACAATAGAAAGAGACGGCAGGACGCCCTTTAATATCTGCATTCTGATGTCTCCAGGGACTAACTACACAGCACAAGACTGCATGCTACAGCATCTCCACATGCATCTTTGAACGAGGAATCATGCGTTTTATCTGCTGGTAACGCGCTTTCTCTCTCTCTCTCTCGGTGCTTTCTTCATATTGATGGATCATTCTTTCAACATCTGTAAATTCTTTACAATTTTTTTTTTTATTTTTCAGGAAATGCATTTACAGTTTTATGAAAATGCTGGAGTATAAAACTGAACTGGTGGCCATTTTTAATTCAGCCCTTTAAATTTTGTCTGCCACTTTATATTTGTAGTTAAATGAGTGTTCCGTCTATTTGGTTAACATCTGGGATTTTTTCATCATTTTTTAATGGCGTGAAATCAATGATAGGGACATCATCAGTAAGTCCAGCTTGCTATAAGAACTTAGAAACACCTTGTTGACTGTTGCCTTGAGAAAGAAGTCGCCGGTTACGAAAATGCGTGTTGCCTAATTTATATTTTGCCATTTTATTACAGTAGATTTCTGAAACCTGTTGCGTCGATATCCATGAAACGAAAACTGAAAGCTAATTATTTTCACTACATTATAAGTTTTCATTCCCTGATGAATTTGTAAATATATGCACATGCATTTTGTGTATTACGAGGCAGGCAAATGAATATTGAGTTACAAATCAGGGGAACTTATTATTGTTCATAAAGAACTTCCATGAACGCAAAAATGATGTACATTTTCTCTTTGTGGCACGCATTTAAATGCTCTATTTGTGCTTTGCAATACATGCACGGATAAACTATAATTACAGTTTTAACTGGCGTTATCCGCGCGACGGGAGCCTGTTATTTTAGGAGACGCGAGACGTCCAATTAAACACGAAGGAAGTCGCGTGCCTCGGTCGCCTTTTCTGAGAAAATCGGTTGCATGTTCGGCCAAATTTAGCCGACGCTTCTGTGAAATGACTTCGTTTCATTAGATCTGTTCTTGTCCCTTCAGATAGCATCGGGTTTTTCATGTGAGGACTTTCCTGTCTGAAATTCCAGCATGAAATATACATATTTCTGTCCCCGAAGCAGTAGGTCGCTGTGGGGACGGTCCCGCCTGAACGAGGGGAATTCAGAGGTGGCTGCGGCTCACAAGTCATTTTGGGGGCTGAGTTGCCCTGACTGTGAATGGGCATGAAAACCGTCGCCGTTTCCTCCTGAGAGGAACGGGAAATAAGGAGCAGATGAGTGAATGATGAGATCATTAGGTGAATATTCAATTGAGCGGCTCTCTTCATCTGCTGCACAGCCATTTTCTCCTGGCGCTGGATGCTCCTTCCTTTGCGTTTCATTCGACCCCCTCGCAGCAGCCACGGAAGACGGCGAGGCCAGACAAAAGGTAGCGGGGAGACGCTCCTGCCTTAGCGGCTGCGATTCCTCTCTGATTCTCAGGGTCGCGTCCGAGTCTGATGCAAATGCACATTTCCTTGGTTACAAGTGCTGGTGTTTTTCATGGGTCTTTAAGCACATGCATGCCACTGCTGTTTTGTGTGTGTGTGTGTGTGTGTGTGTGTGTGTGTGTGTGTGTGTTTGTCAGCATTTTACTGTTTTTTTTTGTTTTTTTTTTTTTTGAGAATAAAGGGACCCGAGCGCGTTTTTATGAGCTCGTTATAATATTAAAGGCACCTCGCTCGGGCTCCGTATAATAATTTGCCCGGTTCTGCTGAGCGTCGTAATAGGACCTCGTCCACTTGCTGTGTGGTCTCTCGGTGGTCGGACTTACGTTTAAAGCCGTGCGGTTTTGCGTGTTTCACATTTTTTTGACAAGGCGGGCGGATCGCGGTGCTTCCCTGCGCTTCACCTCCGCGAAAACCGTGAATAGAGAACGAAACTGGACCGAAAGCGACCTTTAAAGATCGCTGCGAGCTGCCTGGCCGAAGCCCCGTTTCTGTATGTCTTTCCTCTAGGTTAGGGGAGGAGGGGTGGTATGTGAACTGGAGAGAAGGAAATTCTTGTGTGTGTTTTGGAATGTGATTACCCCGGGGAGACCCCATGACTGAAAGAATTGAGTGAGTGGAGAAGAAGAATAAAAGGGTGAGCTTGAAGAAGAATGGAATGAAAAGAGGGGGTGGAAAAGTAGGAGCCGTTTTCCTTTCTTTACTTTATTTCAGTTTGAATTGACAGCTGTTGATATACTGGCTCACATGACACACGGCTGCGGAATCAGCCTGTTGCTTCAATTACTTTAAAGCCTCCATCGATGTTTTACCCAGTTACTCGATTCAGTTGCGTTCCAGTTGCAAGTGGGTGAACATTAAGATGTTATTTTTTTATTTTAACTTTAAAAGCAGTGGCATCCGTTCAACTGGCGATATTACATCATATTTCAACAACTTTATTACGCGCGCCTTAATTGTAAGTAATCATTTCTATTACACTACATATTTATGCTCTACTACTTGCATGGATGTTATACGTTAACCAGCCGTTGTTTTAAATGCTATTTTAAAAAGTGGATATAACGTGTCCTTATTGCATAGATTGATTTGCTTCCAGTCTGATAATTTCCTTGGATATTTTCTTAAATTTTTTGACGACCTTAGCACTTGAACTTGTAATTTGTAGTACCATTGCAATCTAAAACAAAATTGAGTAATTCTTTTTTCCCCCCTTTTTGGTGCTTTTATCACTGTTTTAACCCGGTCCTGGAGTATGAATGCAGTAACTTCTGGCCGCGCTTGTCGAGACATCAAACTCGTCGATGTTGATATGAGCGGAATTATTCATGATTTTCCGCAAGGGGGCGCTTGAGAGCCACGGAAAATGTAAACTTTTCGAAGCGGCTTCCGAATGTTACGCGCGTTTATAAACTATTTATTTCGTATTTGTTTCAAATATTAGCAATTCAGGTGTGTTGAAATAACATTACGTGAATGATATTATTAAATAACGCAACTAAATAGGATAGCATCTAGAATAAACAGCAGCGACAATTTAAAAATGGATTATTAGAAGTTCAATCGATTGCGTTTTAAAGTTTTCTCCGTCACGTTATTCTTTCCCTAATGCAACATTTCTTATTTCTACAACAGGGCAATCCGTTGTAGATATTATTATTATTATTATTATTATTAAAATAATAAAGTATTTGTTCATTGACTTACCTGCTCTTTCCCCACAGACCAGAGCAGTAGTAAGAAGGTAACTTAATTCTTGCAGCCGTCACTGAAACGTGACAGACATGGCGGTGCTGCTCCCGGCTGCCGTCCGTGGAAATGCAGCGCGCGGCCCGACGGCGCTCCGTGCACGAGAACGATGGGCGCTCGAGGGGCTTCAGGGCGCCAAAATGTGCCCTTCCGGCATGCCAGCCTAACTTACAAAAGAGAAAAATATATAAATAATGTACTTTAAAGGGTGTTTGAAAGCACAAGTTTACAGAGTTGAACCCTTGACATCACGTTAGCGATCAGCACAGGCCTGTCCCGCCGTTTTCCTCATGATGAAGTATTTCTGGGATGGCCCATGTTTTACCAACGTTTTACTTGCTGTGCTTTTCGGCTGCTGCTGGGAATGGGTAAAGCGTTTCTTTTGACGCCAAAGCTCCTTGCGTGGCCAGTGTTGATACAGAGATGCCGGAGTAAACCGTGTTTCGAATACTAATGATTCAGGAGACGAAATCCATTAGCAGAAGTACTTCACTTTGTGCTTTAGAATTCATGGCAATCTGTCATTATGGACCCCAATTTAGCAATGGTAATTGGTGCGTTTTCCACCTGAATTATCCAGTGAGGTTGAAGAGTAGGGGAGTGTGTATTTATGCACAGGCATACGGACGCATACAAATGTAGAAAGACTGAGTTAGAATCATACGCAGACCTTGATGCTGTTTGCTTTAAGCCGCCTGCGGGCTAATCACAGCAGCATGCAGTCTTGGGAGACGTTTTAATTAAGAGTGATGAAGTCGTATTCCATTTTTAAATCAGTTTTACACATTAACGCATTGTCCATTTGTTATTCACAATCCCAATGTTATCCAAAGAAAAATAGTTAACTTGAAATGCTAAGTTTCCTTTTCTTTAGGAGAGATGTCAAAGTTCTCCACCAGTGATTCATGAAATGAGTTTGTTTCGTATTTGATAATAATTTACTGCTGTCCACAATTAATAAAAAATAAATACTGAAATCATTCACATTTTTGCCAAAGACAGAGCCAGGTTTGAACTTAGTTTTAAAAGGATGTGTTAGTTACTCAGAGGACAACATAAGTACAAATAGGTTTCTGTTCAGTATGTTTTGATTTTCAGTGTGCATACAAATGCAAGAAACACTGAATATTTCTCATCCAGCAACAACTGAGGCAAGTGTCATGTTAAGGACCTGGATTATAAACCAAGACGTTGTTGGTTCGCATCCCAGGAAAGGCTGTTCCACTGGCGTAACCAGTATGAGGTCAGCAGGATGCCAACACGCGCGTTCTTATTTAAAAAGTGTCAGCGAAATTAAGATGCAGTTTTTTTGCCATGCCATAAACACCGGCTGTGGTCAGATGAACATTCGCTTGTCGTAAAGCTGGTTTCTGTGGTCAGTTTGCATTAATTTGCGGTTGTGCTGAGGTAGGACATGAACCTGAACATACTTCGGTAAAACCTTACACGTCAAACTGGTACAACAATGACCAGCTAAGTAAAAAAAAAAAAAAACTTCCCGGCGGTCCCAGGTGCCTTTATAATATCCGTCCATCCAACCATCCAGTAATCCGTTACTGGGTTGTGGGGTCTTCTGCTATATCATTACGAGGCTTTTCATCCTGCCCCTTGCTACTGTATTCTGCAGCCGAAACCCAAATTGTAGAAGAAAAACAGGCACAGTTTAATGCACCTTATTGGATGCTGTGATTTCGATCTACCCATTGGGGTCTCACGCAGGGTGGCTTTGGGGTGCGGGGTCACACGGCAGGAGAACCATGGAGTGGTTTACTAAAAACACTCAGTATATTTCAAGGGCAGTGTCAGCTTTTTTTAAGCACTGTCCTCAGGAGGCATCTCGATGGTAACTTAGCGATTGGTTACTCAGCAGCATCTGGGGGTCCTCGGGGACCAAATGCTAAAGGTTTCATCTGGGTCGCCACATACAATAGACATACACCTTAATAATTTTTTACAAAGGTATAACGCACACTGCGTAACTGAGATAAAATCTCACTGCATAGGTAATTTAATTTCACCATGATCTACAGTTGCTTCAGTAACGTAATCCAACTTAATTGTTTTATGCAGGCTGAAGACTAACAGCAGTCAAGATGTAGGAGGACTAGCATCACTGCAGTTAACAGGTATAGATCTTTGCATAAATATGTATTGTTTTGTTGTTTCACTAATTGCTTGATTATTTAATTTCCTTAAATGGGAAGGTAATTCTATTTTCTAAGTGTTGATAGATGAGAGTCCATTTTTTTTCCCAAACCTGGGTGTCTGCCTGAAGCATCATCCCCAACTTTGAGGGAGGCAGGTTTAACAAAGTGGGACGTTTTTCTTCTGTGAATGCCATAGAAGATGTGGACTCCACAGGGTTCAGATATTCCATTCTAATAAGAAGAACCAGGCAGTAGCACATCTTGACCGTTTCAACTAAGGGGGCTAGGCAGGGCCAGATGTTCTGTTGCAGGGGAACATTTGGAGAAAAAGAACAATTTGGATTGCCACTAATCAAACTGCGAGTTAATAAAATGAAATTTCATCTTGCGGGGCCAGCGGGTGGGTTCATGACTATTGATGGTGGGGGGGCACTGACAGCCCCTGGGCACCTCCTAGAACTGCCCCTGGAACCAGGAGGATTTCCCCCAAACCTCAAAGCATTCTGCAGCAAAGTACCCCAGTATTCAAGTGCTGACTTTGCATTCTGATTGTGGGCTTAATGGTATTAAAACAGCAAGACTTAAAAAGTATTATGGGTATTTTCTTAATCTTTAGTCTCTGGGCAGACTAGTTTTGGTTGCGGTGGCGATCAAGGAGCCCACGGAAGGGCTCCGATATAGCAAGACACCGACCTTTTGCGGTTTTGGTGACTAAACCTGGTTGCAGATTTTCAGCTGAGGTCCAGAGTGACTCAGCCAACAAAGTTCTACAGTCCAGACCGTGCTGTAGCACCCACCGACCGGGACCAGAGCTAGAGTCATTCCTCAGCTGACTGCAGGACAGACACCTCATGGATGTGGCACCATGCCCACCTGCCATTGGCTGGTCAGCCTACCATGATAGACGCCATGCTTCTCCAATCAGTAACAGTGGTGCCGAAGACCTCCATGGGGAGACAAATTGTCATTGGCTGATGGGAGTGTGTATTTCCTAATGCTTGTGTTGCAGCCCACCCCCAGAATGACTAATCCTGAGATTGTGGATGGTTTTCACGTTTTGTTGGTGCAGGTAGATGTAGATTCAGAGTTATCGTGTTTAAAACATGAGAGTACACTCGTCTTCAGGTAGGACAGTGGCTTTTCTGGAGGACTTGGGCACATTCTGAGGATGTGGATCACTATTAAATGGACGGTGAAATTTTTCCCTTTGAAGAGAGAGGTGCTCCATCCAGCTCTTTTGTATCCACCTCTCATACAGGATGGGACTGTCCTGTTACCTCTGTCACTGAAAACATATTAAGGTGCTTAATCTCCACCTACATGTGCAATCAGTGCGACAAGAGCCGTGGCTTAGCTCTACAGGGGTGGTTGGGTTACTCAGGAATGGTCTCCATTTTGTCCTGCCCGGTACCTGAGTTAGCCAAACAGCCTTTCTTGACAGTCTGTAGTCAACAGCATGGTTTGATATGAATTCCATTGACGATGCTCTGATATTAAAGGCTATTATCGGTATCAGAAAGTGCAACACTCAGATTGTGCTGATCAGAGAGGCAGGGCATCAACAATAAGCTAACTATTTTCTTCAGTAAAACAATGTTTCACAGTTTTAGGAGTTGGATGGAAGGCTGTTGAGCCATCTCGCTCACAGGTCTGAGGGTTCATATACTGTTTGCCAGTTTGAAAATGAAACACAGTGGATCCTTGGCCTTACCCCCCCCACCCCCCACCCACCCAGATCCTGCTAAGCAGACTGTGATTCACAGTGAAGAGGTGGGCAGCGGTAAACATGCGGTCACACCCACGCACCCCCCCACCCCCACGATCGGTCCAAACGCGAGGCACATGACATCACGAGCGGAGCAGCCGTTCTGCGTGGGCTCTGCACGTGGGTAGTGAGCATGGGGGGGCATGAAGGAGCTGCGGTTTTTGTTTGCCTTGTCGTGACGGTGCCGCGTTTACACCCACACCTGGAATACTGTGTGAGTCGGAGGGGGTTGGGGGGTGGTGCACGTGGGTGTGTGTGTCGGGAGGGTGACTCATTTTTAAAAGGCAGAGTCGCGACAGTCTGCCCTCCTTTACTGTGGCAAGACAGTGGGTCTCAGTGTTAGAGAGCGACAGGGAGTGAGGGATAAATATCTGAAGGGATTGTGTGTTGTGTTAGAGAGAGACAGGGAGTGAGGGATAAAGATCTGAGGGGATAGTGTGTTGTGTTAGAGAGCGACAGGGAGTGAGGGATAAATATCTGAAGGGATTGTGTGTTGTGTTAGAGAGAGACAGGGAGTGA